>CALYLW010001428.1:60000-274070 GCA_944989445.1 Ampullaceana balthica
CTTTTTTTCCTTATATGGACTATATAGAAGATGAAATCACTAATTTTCTCATTTCTCGAGTAGGCAAAAGCATGAAACTTTGGGAAGTTGTTGAGTAAAAACCAGCGATAGCGACGGGAGGAAAAAAAATTAAATTATCACTTCCTGGGGGCCGGGGGCCCAAATGAACTTTTTCCTTATATGAGCTATACAAAAACTAAAAATAACAAATTCTTCTATTTCCCGTGTAGGTAGAAGCATGAAACTTGGGGTAGTTGTTAAGTACACTTCCACGATGGTAACAGGTAAAAACAATATTTAAATTATCACTTAATGGGGACCGGGGGCCCAAATGTTTTTTTCTCAGATAAAAAAACTGACTCATCACTAATTTTTCAACTTTCCGTGTAGGTAGAATCATGAAACTTTGGGAAGTTGTTGAGTAGCCTCTCGCAACGAAAATTGGCGTAAAAGAATTCGACAATTTACACTCATGGGGGGCCGGGGGCCCAAAAAAGTTATTTTTCCTTATATGGCCTTTATAAAATTTGAAACTCACAAATTCTCCTATTTCCCGAGTAGGCAGAAGCATGAAACTTTGGGAAGTTGTTGAGTACAAACCCGCAATGGTAACAGGCGAAAAAATAAATAAATTATCACTTCCTATGGACCGGGGGCGCAAATGAAGTTTTTTCATTATATGAGCTATATAAAAACTGAAAATCACAAATTCTCATATTTCCCATGTAGGTAGAACCATGAAACACTGGGGGGTTGATAAGTACACTTCCGCGATGTTAACAAGTGAAAAACATATTTAAATTATCAGTTAATGGGGGCCGGGGGCCCAAATGTAGTTTTTTTTAATATTAAAAACTGACTCATCACTAATTCTCCAACTTTCCGTGTAGGTAGAAGAAGCATGAAACCTTTGGGAATTTAAATAGCTTCTCGCGACGAAAATTGGCATAAAATAATTTTTAAATTCACACTCATTGGGGCCGGGGGCCCAAAACCATTGTTTTCCTTATATGGGCAATATTAAAAGTAAAATCACTAATTCTCCTATTTTGCGAGTAGATAGAAGAATGAAACTTTGGGAAGATGTTGAGTAAACTTCGGTGATATCAACAGGCAAAAAAATATTTAAATTTTCAAATACTGGGGTCCGGGGGCCCAAATAAAGTTTTTTTTCTTTATGGGAGCTATATAAAAACTGAAAATCACAAATTATTATGTTTCCCGTGTAGGTAGAAGCAAGAAACTCTGAGTAGTGGTAATAAACTAAAACAATATTTAAATTATTACATAGTGGGGGCCCGGGGCCTAAATGTAGTTTTTTCCTCATATGAGCTATATAAAAACTAAAAATCACTATTTCTTCTATTTCCCGTAAAGGTGGAAGCATGAAACTTTGGGCAGTTGTTAAGTAACATTCCGCAATGGTAACAGGTAAAAAAAAAGTATATAAATTATCACTTACTGGGGACCGGGGGCCCAAATTTAGTTTTTTCTAATATTAAAATCTGACTCAACACTAATTCTACAACTTGCCGTGAATGTAGAAGCTAAAACTTTGGGAACTTGATTAGTACACTCTTATGACGATAAATGACGAAAAGAAAATTTTAAAATTTCACTCATGGGTGGCCGGGGCCCCAAAACCGTTTTTTTCCCCCATATATGGGCTATATAAAACTGAATGAACACTAATTCCTCATCTTCCCGTGTAGGTAGAAGCATGAAACTTTGGAAAGTTGTTGAGTACCCTCCCGCGATGATAACAATCACAACCAAATATAAAATTATTATTCACTAGGGGGCCGGGGGCCCAAATGTAGTTTTTTTCTTATATGAGCTACATATAACAGACTCATCATTAAATATCTAACTTCCCGTGTAGTTAGGAGCACGAAACTTTGGGAAGTTGTTGAGTACCCTCCCGCAATGGTAGCAGACGAAAAATAAATTAAATTATCAGCTCGATAGGATTACGGGAAGTGTGTCATTTTTTACTTTTCGTTTTTGTTTTTCTGCGGGACTACGACAGACAGACAGACAAGACGGTGAAGTTAATATATGTATTATATTCATCATGATCCAGATTGAAATCAATTGGTGTTTTGAATTTGTGTTACGCGGGTTCTCAACGGTAACTGAAATCCTATTTTCCGCAGCGTAGCGCGGGTATTTTGCTAGTGTTTATATATAGCTAACTCTTGCCAACTCTTCCTTTCAAAGTTGATATATAGCTAACTCTTGGCAACTCTTCCTTTCAATATTTATATATAGCTAACTCTTGGCAACTCTTCCTTTCAATGTTTATATATAGCTAACTCTTGCCAACTCTTCCTTTCAATGTTTATATATAGCTAACTCTTGCCAACTCTTCCTTTCAATGTTTATATATAGCTAACTCTTGCAAACTCTTCCTTTCTATGTTTATACATGTATAGCTAACTCTTGCCAACTCTTCCTTTCTATGTTTATATATAGCTAACTCTTGCCAACTCTTCCTTTCCATGTTTATACATGTATAGCTAACTCTTGCCAACTCTTCCTTTCTATGTTTATATATAGCTAACTCTTTGCCAACTCTTCCTTTCTATGTTTATACTATAGCTAACTCTTGCCAACTCTTCCTTTCTATGTTTATATATAGCTAACTCTTGCCAACTCTTCCTTTCAGTTTATATATAGCTACTCTTGCCAACTCTTCCTTTCAATGTTTATATATAGCTAACTCTTGCCAACTCTTCCTTTCTATGTTTATATATAGCTAACTCTTGCCAACTCTTCCTTTCATGTTTATATATAGCTAACTCTTGCAACTCTTCCTTTCATGTTTATATATAGCTAACTCTTGCCAACTCTTCCTTTCAATGTTTATATATAGCTAACTCTTGCCAACTCTTCCTTTCATGTTTATATATAGCTAACTCTTGCCAACTCTTCCTTTCTATGTTTATATATAGCTAACTCTTGCCAACTCTTCCTTTCTATGTTTATACATGTATAGCTAACTCTTGCCAACTCTTCCTTTCTATGTTTATATGTATAGCTAACTCTTGCCAACTCTTCCTTTCTATGTTTATACATGTATAGCTAACTCTTGCCAACTCTTCCTTTCTATGTTTATATGTATAGCTAACTCTTGCCAACTCTTCCTTTCTATGTTTATATATAGCTAACTCTTGCCAACTCTTCCTTTCCATGTTTATACATGTATAACTAACTCTCGCTAACAAAAATGTCATGAAAGTGAAAGTGTTTTACAGTGAACACTCGTTTATCGCGGTTAATGGGGACCGGAGACCCCGCGATCTGTGAGAATCCACGAAGTAGGGACACCAACTATTAAGCAATACGAAATCGATAAATAAGTTTACTGATACTGTATAGCGAAGTACACGTGGATATAAATGACGTGATGATGGTCATGAACATACTGTGCAGTGAAACTGCTGATGATGAAGGTGAAGGTCATATGACTGTGTTTTACGTCTCTTCAGACGCTGGTGCCATTTCCTGGGTCACCTCTTCTAAATATTACTAATATTTTTAAAAACCCGCGAAGCAGTGAATCCATGAGAAGTGATCCGCGAGGTTGCGAGGGATTACTGCACTTCTCTGAAAAGATATAAACGTATTTCCTCTGTTGGCCTTGTCGTAGATTGGCAGAAATCTATTAATAGAAATATCCGGGGTTTTAAGGTGGACAAGTTTAAATATAAAATAGACAAATATTCAATATGTAATATTTAGGTATATTAAGATGAGGTATCTTAACAGTTATTTGTTTATTTCTTCGTTTATTTAAGACAGCTTAATGGACTTGAACAGGAAAAAAACTGGTTCGTAATTTTACTATGATAACAATTTATAACATTGATAATTGATACTCTAAAATAGTGTCTTAAAATAGTAACATTACACAATAAGTTATGACGTTTTCCGGTCTGAGAAGTGAAAAACTCACTATACATTCAATAACTCATACATAATAACAATACATAACTCAATTAAGGAGACACCAAGCTGTAACAGCACGTAGCTAGTATGATGAGAATGGTCCTAGACACACCAAGCTTCTACAGCACGTAGCTAGTATGATGAGAATGGTCCTAGACACACCAAGCTGTCACAGCACGTAGCTAGTATTATGAGAATGGTCCCAGACACACCAAGCTGTCACAGCACGTAGCTAGTATTATGAGAATGGTCCTAGACACACCAAGCTGTCACAGCACGTAGCTAGTATGATGAGAATGGTCCTAGACACACCAAGCTGTCACAGCACGTAGCTAGTATGATGAGAATGGTCCTAGACACACCAAGCTGTCACAGCACGTAGCTAGTATGATGAGAATGGGTCCTAGACACACCAAGCTGTCACAGCACGTAGCTAGTATGATGAGAATGGTCCTAGACACACCAAGCTGTCACAGCACGTAGCTAGTATTATGAGAATGGTCCTAGACACACCAAGCTGTCACAGCACGTAGCTAGTATGATGATCAACATATATACTTTTAAATGATCAACATACATACTTTGCAACGTATGACCCGTCCCGTCCGTCACGTCCTTCCGTCCCGTCCGTGACCCTACTAATTTTAGAAAGCAGCGCACCAAATTACTGCACCAAAAATAACTCGTTTCGAACGTTCCGCATACAATTGTTCAATAGAAAAATAAATGAATCAAATAAAAATAAATAAAATAAATGAAAGTTCTGGTTTTTTATTCTGATGTGTATTTTTTTCAAAATAAATAGATTTCAGCTGAAATCTATTTATTTTGAAAACTTCCGTCATTTTTGACGGGTAATAAACTAGTTAAAAAATATTTTTATAATTGCAATGAACACCACAACATGTCTACAGCACTTTCTCCAACTGATTTTCCCGTTACTCTGCGCATAATTATTCCAGCCTTCATTTAGCAAAGAGGATTTCGAGACTCTTTCTAAAATGTTTTAAAATCTTCGAGATGTTGTAGTAGTTAAATATTATGGTGTAGTAGTTAAATATTATGTTGTAGTAGTTAAATATTATGGTGTATCTATTTTGTCATTTGTTAAGATTGAAAATGGCTTTTTTTTTAAATAAATTTTTTTTTAATTTTGAAGTAGAGCCTGCAGCAAGGATATCCTTGATGTTGTTTTTTTTTAAATTAATTTGCAGAATTTTCTAGAAGTTTTGAATGTTTTGTTCTCAATGTTATAACGTTTCTTGATTGGCTTGAAGTGGTCCAATGCTTTGGAACATTAATGATTACAAGCAAAACCTGTTTTCATTTTGCAGATTAATAGTCAATTCAAGATATTACGGTATAGCAAAGATAGTAAGCCAGTGTTAGTAGTGCATCCGTTATTTGGTTTCTGATCGCCGTGTTTGGTTGTAAGTCAAATTTAAAAGTCGAACATGTTGTCAAGAGCGTTACATCTACGAGTCCAGTGACGTCATTTTGATATCGGCATTATCACAAGACTGATGGTTGCAGGATTCGCTTTTGCAGGTCTAGTGAGCTGATGACGTCATTAGCCACCTAAGAATACACATCTCATTACGATCGTTGTATACTGTGATAATTATAAACATAAATAAACACAAATAATTTATTTAAAAAACAAAATTTCAAAAGAATGTGTTCTTCTTTCTAACGTTGTAACCTAACAAACCTGAGTAAATTTTTTGACTTGTGTTAAATCACCGAAACAATAATGTCATCAAAGCATCCACATAATTGATTATTATTAGCGCCGTTATATTATCTAGTCTAGATGTTCTATTGTAAAACAAATGGAGTAGTTAATGTCAATGATCCCTGTCACAGACATTGGGCTTGTGAAATATCAATCACTCTCGGCCTCAGGACTTCAGGTCATGGTGACTAGGTTGTTACATTTTTAAAATAGAAAATAACGTAAATTAAAATTAATGTGATGTGACGCGGTGGAGCGGTCTGTTTTACTTGAGGGCAAATATCCATAGAGGCTGGATAGTCAGTCCTACCTGTCCTACATGACCAGTCCTACCTGTCCTACATAACCAGTCCTACCTGTCCTACATGACCAGTCCTACCTGTCCTACATAATAAGTCCTACCTGTCCTACATGACCAGTCCTACCTGTCCTACATGACCAGTCCTACCTGCCTATATAACCAGTCCTACCTGTACTACATGGCTAGTCCTACCTGTCCTACATCACCAGTCCTACCTTATATCACACGTCACTGCCATTGAGACTAGGTGGCTATGTCCTGATGGTGAATAGATTACTGGTGACCTTGGCCAGGATTTGGGTAACTGTAACACCTGTATTGAGAGCTCGCTGAATGTGTGCTGTGTTTATTCACTTTATGTTAATTCAGAGAAGCTTGCTAAGTGCTCTAAAAAAATAAAAAAATAAATGAATACTAATTTTACTTGTCATTTAGTTGTCGTCACCCCTCTCTTACCCCACACGTTGTGTTTGGTCACAGATTGAGTTTTAGAGTTAAAGATAAAATTGAAACTGTCGTAATGAGTTTGAATATTCTTAGGTCTTATTTCTTATTCAAATCTGAAAAGGTGTAAACCAAATTTTTCTGACCATTAGGAAACTGCTAAACAATCGGCTCAAGTATCAAATATGACTCACGTGTTAAATATGACTTAGATATCAAATATGGCTCAAGTATAAAATATTGCTCAGTATTAAATATGGCTCAGTATCAAATATGGCTCAAGTATTTACTAATGTTTAAAATGGAGGGCAGTGGATCTCAATCTCTATTTCACGTGATCCCATCTGACCTCAGATGCAATTGACTCGGTTCTAGGAATCAACTGTGATGAAACTATAAGACTCTTTATTTAGTTCAGTAGCATAACACTTCATGGAAAGATCAACCTCTCATAAATTATGACGAAACGAGATGAAACTCATGACGTCACAGATTGACTACCTTCGGCCCATACGAAACTAGATCAACGAACTAATGACGTCACCGATTGACGACTTTCAGCCCACACGAAACTAGATCAACGAACCAATGACGTCACGTGTTGACTACCCCAAAGGCTTGAATTAAAGTCGTTGACCGTCGCCCAGGATGTTAACCCAACTGTCGAACTAGAAATTTAAAATAGAAACTCGACAGCGACAAGGTATTTTATTTACATGTCTACTCAAAGCCATTTTTCCTGACGAAGCACGCGATAGAATGAGGTTAATTGTGAGGATAAACTTCAGGTACATCATGATGATCAGTGGCAGCGGGCTTTAAACACTCGGGGATGGAATGTACGTCTGTTGTTACCACCTTATATTGAGTCACTGGGTTGTATGTCTGTTGTTACCACCTTATATTGAGTCACTGGGTTGTATGTCTGTTGTTACCACCTTATATTGAGTCACTGGGTTGTATGTCTGTTGTTACCACCTTACATTAACTCACTGGGTTTTATGTCTGTTGTTACCACCTTATATTGAGTCACTGGGTTGTATGTCTGTTGTTACCACCTTATATTAACTCACTGGGTTATATGTCTGTTGTTACCACCTTACATTAACTCACTGGGTTATATGTCTGTTGTTACCACCTTATATTAACTCACTGGGTTATATGCCTGTTGTTACCACCTTATATTGAGTCACTGGGTTGTATGTCTGTTGTTATCACCTTATATTGAGTCACTGGGTTGTATGTCTGTTGTTACCACCTTATATTAACTCACTGGGTTATATGTCTGTTGTTACCACCTTATATTGAGTCACTGGGTTGTATGTCTGTTGTTACCATCTTATATTAACTCACTGGGTTGTATGTCTGTTGTTACCACCCTATATTGAGTCACTAGGTTATATGTCTGATTTACCACCTTATATTGAGTCCCTGGGTTGTATGTCTGTTTTACCACCTTATATTAACTCACTGGGTTGTATGTCTGTTTTAACACCTTATATTAACTCACTGGGTTGTATGTCTGTTTTACCACCCCCCGCCCACACACACATAGCCCCCTGTACAACCACCCCCCCCCCAATGAAACGGTTAGTGTTTAAGAACTAGAACATAACATTAGAAAGACAATTTCTCTTATAAAAATAACGCTAACTCCGCATAAAGATACTTTATGTTGGTTTTCTTGTTATCGATATACACTGTATTAAACTGTTGGTTAATTATGTTTGCTGCTGTCCAAATGATATTCAGGACTCTATTTTCAAGAATTAGTTGTGATTATTGCACACAATGACTGCGGCAATTGTTCCATAGAGCAGTGTTCTTGTTTACTAGATAATTTATTCCCTCAATTTGTATCGTCTATGTTACGATCATTTATTATCGTCTATGTTACGATCATTTATTATCGTCTATGTTACGATCATTTATTATCGTCTATGTTACGATCATTTATTATCGTCTATGTTACGATCATTTATTATCGTCTATGTTACGATCATTTATTATCGTCTATGTTACGATCATTTATTATCGTCTATGTTACGATCATTTATTATCGTCTATGTTACGATCATTTATTATCGTCTATGTTACGATCATTTATTATCGTCTATGTTACGATCATTTATTATCGTCTATGTTACGATCATTTATTATCGTCTATGTTACGATCATTTATTATCGTCTATGTTACGATCATTTATTATCGTCTATGTTACGATCATTTATTATCGTCTATGTTACGATCATTTATTATCGTCTATGTTACGATCATTTATTATCGTCTATGTTACGATCATTTATTATCGTCTATGTTACGATCATTTATTATCGTCTATGTTACGATCATTTATTATCGTCTATGTTACGATCATTTATTATCGTCTATGTTACGATCATTTATTATCGTCTATGTTACGATCATTTATTATCGTCTATGTTACGATCATTTATTATCGTCTATGTTACGATCATTTATTATCGTCTATGTTACGATCATTTATTATCGTCTATGTTACGATCATTTATTATCGTCTATGTTACGATCATTTATTATCGTCTATGTTACGATCATTTATTATCGTCTATGTTACGATCATTTATTATCGTCTATGTTACGATCATTTATTATCGTCTATGTTACGATCATTTATTATCGTCTATGTTACGATCATTTATTATCGTCTATGTAAAAAATCATGTACATAACGCTCTTTATGTCGAATCATAGGGCCTAAAGTATGTCATATATTACCACAGCCCTTCATATGGCCTAAAGTATGTCATATATTACCACAGCCCTTCATATGGCCTAAAGTATGTCATATATTACCACAGCCCTTCATTCGCCATGACTGTCCTGTATATAATGTTGCTACGATATGGTAAACTTTCTTTGTACTTGTTTGACAATGTTTGCCCCCATATACCATTCTATAGGATGACTGCTACTACTAGACTACTACCATAATGTGTCATACTATCCATGTCCCAGGTATGATCTTTGCTGCCCATTGTCTATCTACTCCTCTCTCTACAAACTTTGAAAACCTATGTTCTTACACGCCAAGACGGGGTTGAAGGCACACAATACTTTCTTCACAATGAAGTAGGTCACAATTTAGCGTGGCAAAGGTACATATTTCCACTGACGTCATTTTATGCTCGCTGATATTGATCTAACTGTGCCCCATTACAGCACAGGAAATAGTCATGTTAAATTGTAATGTAATCTTTATTTTACTGTTATTTGTTGATAATATACGATCCAAAAGGGAACAAATACATTCGTTTTTTTTTGTTTGTTTTTTTTTAATGAGAAAGGGCGTGCACCCCCCCACCACCTTTTCCCGCCAGCTTGCGCTTCTTGATCATAGTGAGCTCAGTGAAGAAGGAGTAATTGGATGAGATAACCAGAATACATCTAAAGCGATTAAGTGCTGAACGGGCTAAAGCCAGGGGCCCCCGATGAATTTGGGCCCCCAAACATAGCATATTTTATAATAAATGTGGACAAATGTATACATGAATTGCTGAAAATATGATAAATTAATAAAATCTCATCTATTAAAATGATCTCTTTTCCCACACGATAGTCTTAGCAGTCAAAAAACCTGATTTGATAGGCTCAATAACAGAAATTATTAAAGAATATTATATATATATATATTAAATTGACAACCCTAAATGAGCTCTCGTGGCCGAATGTGAAGTACTAAGGCTTATGGTGCAAGCGGTGGAGCGTTCGATCCCCGGGTGGGGTGTGAATTTTTTTTCATGTGTTTTTTAATTTTATAAATTGTCTTTTACACTCAATTTTAGGATACCGGCAAAAAGTTATTTCTTCGAATTCGGTTTTCTTCATGAATAATCATTTTGGATGAATATTTACAAGTTACAGTCTTATATTAGCTGCTAGCAATCATTTTATCTAAAGGTACACTGGCTGGATAGGGCCCCAGTTTGAATTGCAGCCAGGGGCCCCGTGCAGTCTTAATCCGCCCCTGCATTACAGTCACATAATTTATTTTTAAGGCACTGTGCTGTATTATTGGTGCACTCATAATTGGTGTGCACTATTCAATGCCGCAAGTTAACGTCCGGCTGACTCCTCAGCAATATTTGCTAATACTTCGAACTTCAAACTTCTTTGCTGTAGTATCACCTTATGCTGTGTGTAATTCACTATGCATTTACTATTATCCTAATTATATCATTATTTTTCATGCAAACTTATATAACGCGAAGCCTAAGCTTGGAGGTTTTCTCATAACACATATATTCGTGTATATAATCAAAATATATACTCTGCTATGTCCGTTCGTATCGCTAGATTTTAGAAAGCGCACCACTAAAAAAAATAGCCTTGAAAAAAATACTGCAAAAAATGAGGCTTTCAGGCAAAAGGGACACTTACAAAAACTGAAATATATCCATTTTGAAAACTTCCGTTATTTTTGACGGGTAATGTACTAGTAAAATGATAGTTTACATTTTTGTTTGGCATTTCGTCATCTATCAGACAAACATCAGTGTTTTTGGTTTTGTTTTAAATATTACATTTTTTTAAATGTTTAAATTATCTTTATATTAAATGTGTGTGTGTGTGTGTGTGTCTGTGTGTGTGACTGTGTGAGTGTGTGTCTGTCTGTGTCTCTGTGTGTGTGTCTGTGTGTGTGTCTGTGTGCGTCTGTGTCTGTGTGTTTGTGTCTCTGTGTGTGTCTGTCGTTGTGTGTGTCTGTGTGTGTTGTCTGTGTGTTTGATTGACTGTGTGTCTAAGTGGGTGTGTCTCTATGTGTGTCGGTGTGTGTGTCTGTGAGTATGTGTGTGTATCTGCGTGTGTGTGAGTGTCTGTGTGTATCTGTGTGGTTGTGTCTGTGTGGGTGGGTGTGTCTGTGTGTGAGTGTAAGTAGGTGTGTGTCTGTGTGTGTATGCGTATGTGTCTCTGTGTGTGTCGGTGTTTCTGTGTGTCTGTATGTTTGTATGTGTGTGTCTGTGAGGGTTTGCCTGTGTGCGTAAGTCTGTTTGTCTCTGTGTGACCTTGTGTGTCTGTCTTTGTGTGTCAGTGTATTGTGGTGTCTGAGTAGGTATGTGTGTGACTGAGTGTTTCGGTGTGTGTGTCTGTCTATGCGTGTGTGAGTGTCTGTGTTACTGTGTCTGTGTGTGTATCTGTGTGTTTATCTGTGGGTGTCTGTGTGTGTCTCTGTGTGTGAGTGTATGTGGGTGTGTGCCTGTTGGTGTGTCTGTGTGTTTCGATGTATGTGTCTGTCTATATATGTGTGTGTGAGTGTGTGTTTGTGTCAGTAAGTCTGTTGTCTCAGTGTGTGTCTGTATGTGTGACCTTGTGTGTCTGTGTGTGTCTTTTGTGTGTATGTGTATATGTGTATGTGTGTGTCTGAGTGTGTATGTATGTGACTGAGTGTGTCGGTGTGTGTATGTGTGTGTCTGAGTGTGTCGGTGTGTGACTGAGTGTGTCGGCGTGTGTATGTGTGTGTCTGAGTGTGTGTGTATGTGACTGAGTGTGTCGGTGTGTGTATGTGTGTGTCTATGTTTGTGAGTGCATGTGTGTGTCTGTGTGGGTGTGTCTGTGAGTCTGAGTGTGTCTGTGTGAGTGTCTGTGTGTGTATGCGTGTCTGTGTGGGTGTATGTCTGTGTGTGGCTGTGTCTATTGGTGTGTCTGTGTGTGTCTATTTATTCCTGTATGGTATGTAAATGTGTGTGTGTTTGTGTCTGTGTGTTTGTATGTGTATATGTGTATGTTTGTGTGTGTTTGCATGCTTGTTTATTTAATGTAAACTCAATTATTTGCAGAGTCTTATTTTATTGTTCACTGTTGTGCTGACCAGATTAGGTGGATGACTTCCTTGTTCTCGTCCTACAGGCCACGTCAATTACTTTACCTTGTTAGCACCAACAAACAACTCACCTTGTTAGCACCAACAAACAACTCACCTTGTTAGCACCAACAAACAACTCACCTTGTTAGCACCAACAAACAACTCACCTTGTTAGCACCAACAAACAACTCACCTTGTTAGCACCAACAAACAACTCACCTTGTTAGCACCAACAAACAACTCACCATGTTAGCACCAACAAACAACTCACCTTGTTAGCACCAACAAACAACTCACCTTGTTAGCACCAACAAACAACTCACCTTGTTAGCACCAACAAACAACTCACCTTGTTAGCACCAACAAACAACTCACCTTGTTAGCACCAACAAACAACTCACCATGTTAGCACCAACAAACAACTCACCATGTTAGCACCAACAAACAACTCACCTTGTTAGCACCAACAAACAACTCACCATGTTAGCACCAACAAACAACTCACCATGTTAGCACCAACAAACAACTCACCTTGTTAGCACCAACAAACAACTCACCTTGTTAGCACCAACAAACAACTCACCTTGTTAGCACCAACAAACAACTCACCATGTTAGCACCAACAAACAACTCACCTTGTTAGCACCAACAAACAACTCACCTTGTTAGCACCAACAAACAACTCAGCTATTTAGCACCAACAAACAACTCACCTTGTTAGCACCAACAAACAACTCACCTTGTTAGCACCAACAAACAACTCACCTTGTTAGCACCAACAAACAACTCAGCTATTTAGCACCAACAAACAACTCACCTTGTTAGCACCAACAAACAACTCACCTTGTTAGCACCAACAAACAACTCAGCTATTTAGCACCAACAAACAACTCACCTTGTTAGCACCAACAAACAACTCACCTTGTTAGCACCAACAAACAACTCACCATGTTAGCACCAACAAACAACTCACCATGTTAGCACCAACAAACAACTCACCTTGTTAGCACCAACAAACAACTCACCATGTTAGCACCAACAAACAACTCACCTTGTTAGCACCAACAAACAACTCACCTTGTTAGCACCAACAAACAACTCACCTTGTTAGCACCAACAAACAACTCACCTTGTTAGCACCAACAAACAACTCACCTTGTTAGCACCAACAAACAACTCACCTTGTTAGCACCAACAAACAACTCACCTTGTTAGCACCAACAAACAACTCACCATGTTAGCACCAACAAACAACTCACCATGTTAGCACCAACAAACAACTCACCTTGTTAGCACCAACAAACAACTCACCTTGTTAGCACCAACAAACAACTCACCTTGTTAGCACCAACAAACAACTCACCTTGTTAGCACCAACAAACAACTCACCTTGTTAGCACCAACAAACAACTCACCATGTTAGCACCAACAAACAACTCACCATGTTAGCACCAACAAACAACTCACCTTGTTAGCACCAACAAACAACTCACCATGTTAGCACCAACAAACAACTCACCATGTTAGCACCAACAAACAACTCACCTTGTTAGCACCAACAAACAACTCACCTTGTTAGCACCAACAAACAACTCACCTTGTTAGCACCAACAAACAACTCACCATGTTAGCACCAACAAACAACTCACCTTGTTAGCACCAACAAACAACTCACCTTGTTAGCACCAACAAACAACTCAGCTATTTAGCACCAACAAACAACTCACCTTGTTAGCACCAACAAACAACTCACCTTGTTAGCACCAACAAACAACTCACCTTGTTAGCACCAACAAACAACTCAGCTATTTAGCACCAACAAACAACTCACCTTGTTAGCACCAACAAACAACTCACCTTGTTAGCACCAACAAACAACTCAGCTATTTAGCACCAACAAACAACTCACCTTGTTAGCACCAACAAACAACTCACCTTGTTAGCACCAACAAACAACTCACCATGTTAGCACCAACAAACAACTCACCATGTTAGCACCAACAAACAACTCACCTTGTTAGCACCAACAAACAACTCACCATGTTAGCACCAACAAACAACTCACCTTGTTAGCACCAACAAACAACTCACCTTGTTAGCACCAACAAACAACTCACCTTGTTAGCACCAACAAACAACTCACCTTGTTAGCACCAACAAACAACTCACCATGTTAGCACCAACAAACAACTCACCTTGTTAGCACCAACAAACAACTCACCTTGTTAGCACCAACAAACAACTCACCATGTTAGCACCAACAAACAACTCACCTTGTTAGCACCAACAAACAACTCACCTTGTTAGCACCAACAAACAACTCACCTTGTTAGCACCAACAAACAACTCACCTTGTTAGCACCAACAAACAACTCACCTTGTTAGCACCAACAAACAACTCACCATGTTAGCACCAACAAACAACTCACCATGTTAGCACCAACAAACAACTCACCTTGTTAGCACCAACAAACAACTCACCTTGTTAGCACCAACAAACAACTCACCTTGTTAGCACCAACAAACAACTCACCTTGTTAGCACCAACAAACAACTCACCTTGTTAGCACCAACAAACAACTCACCTTGTTAGCACCAACAAACAACTCAGCTATTTAGCACCAACAAACAACTCACCTTGTTAGCACCAACAAACAACTCACCTTGTTAGCACCAACAAACAACTCACCTTGTTAGCACCAACAAACAACTCAGCTATTTAGCACCAACAAACAACTCACCTTGTTAGCATCAACAAACAGCTCACCTTGTTAGCACCAACAAACAACTCACCTTGTTAGCACCAACAAACAACTCACCTTGTTAGCACCAACAAACAACTCACCTTGTTAGCACCAACAAACAACTCACCTTGTTAGCACCAACAAACAACTCAGCTATTTAGCACCAACAAACAACTCACCTTGTTAGCACCAACAAACAACTCACCTTGTTAGCACCAACAAACAACTCACCTTGTTAGCACCAACAAACAACTCACCTTGTTAGCACCAACAAACAACTCACCTTGTTAGCACCAACAAACAACTCACCTTGTTAGCACCAACAAACAACTCACCTTGTTAGCACCAACAAACAACTCACCTTGTTAGCACCAACAAACAACTCACCTTGTTAGCACCAACAAACAACTCACCTTGTTAGCACCAACAAACAACTCACCTTGTTAGCACCAACAAACAACTCACCTTGTTAGCACCAACAAACAACTCACCTTGTTAGCACCAACAAACAACTCACCTTGTTAGCACCAACAAACAACTCACCTTGTTAGCACCAACAAACAACTCAGCTATTTAGCACCAACAAACAACTCACCTTGTTAGCACCAACAAACAACTCACCTTGTTAGCACCAACAAACAACTCACCTTGTTAGCACCAACAAACAACTCACCTTGTTAGCACCAACAAACAACTCACCTTGTTAGCACCAACAAACAACTCACCTTGTTAGAACCAACAAACAACTCACCTTGTTAGCACCAACAAACAACTCACCTTGTTAGCATCAACAAACAACTCACCTTGTTAGCACCAACAAACAACTCACCTTGTTAGCACCAACAAACAACTCACCTTGATAGCACCAACAAACAACTCACCTTGTTAGCACCAACAAACAACTCACCTTGTTAGCACCAACAAACAACTCACCTTGTTAGCACCAACAAACAACTCACCTTGTTAGCACCAACAAACAACTCACCTTGTTAGCACCAACAAACAACTCACCTTGTTAGCACCAACAAACAACTCACCTTGTTAGCACCAACAAACAACTCACCTTGTTAGCACCAACAAACAACTCACCTTGTTAGCACCAACAAACAACTCCCCTTGTTAGCACCAACAAACAACTCACCTTGTTAGCACCAACAAACAACTCACCTTGTTAGCACCAACAAACAACTCACCTTGTTAGCACCAACAAACAACTCAGCTATTTAGCACCAACAAACAACTCACCTTGTTAGCACCAACAAACAACTCACCTTGTTAGCACCAACAAACAACTCACCTTGTTAGCACCAACAAACAACTCACCTTGTTAGCACCAACAAACAACTCAGCTATTTAGCACCAACAAACAACTCAGCTATTTAGCACCAACAAACAACTCACCTTGTTAGCACCAACAAACAACTCACCTTGTTAGCACCAACAAACAACTCACCTTGTTAGCACCAACAAACAACTCACCTTGTTAGCACCAACAAACAACTCAGCTATTTAGCACCAACAAACAACTCACCTTGTTAGCACCAACAAACAACTCACCTTGTTAGCACCAACAAACAACTCACCTTGTTAGCACCAACAAACAACTCACCTTGTTAGCACCAACAAACAACTCAGCTATTTAGCACCAACAAACAACTCAGCTATTTAGCACCAACAAACAACTCACATTGTTAGCACCAACAAACAACTCACCTTGTTAGCACCAACAAACAACTCACCTTGTTAGCACCAACAAACAACTCACCTTGTTAGCACCAACAAACAACTCACCTTGTTAGCACCAACAAACAACTCACCTTTTCTTTCACTTAGCCGCCTCATAGTTCTGGCACTGCCTTTCTCTCAACGATATTCTTTCTCTTGAAGACCGACATCCTTCTTTTATCGATTGAACTCATGACGTAGACCGTACAAGTTATTTGTGCTCTTGTCGTATTTGGAAAATATCTAAATTATGTTGTTTTGGTTCCACACATCATTTTAAAACGCGGCCGTGCGGGGCTGGAGGGGGTGGGGAGAAAGAAACCCGCCCCTGGCCTTGCACTTATGGGGGGGGGGCCTCCAAAAGGAAATTCTTAACGTTGTAAAACCTACACCAACCTCTGTCTCACATATGACACTCGATGGCAATAGCCCATGGCCCCACTTATGACACTAGCCCATGGCCCCACACATGACACTCGCATATGGCCCCACATATGATATGGCACTAGCCGATTGCCCCACATATGACACTCGCATATGGCCTCACATATAACACTCGCATATGGCCCCACAATTCAGCCATGGCCTCACTCAAATGTGTGGTGTTCAAGTTTTCCAAGTATATTTTCATGTTTATTTATAAAATTTGTCTTTTATTAACGCGATTATTTTAGCTCAGCTACTGTATAGCGGTGGAAACATGCCTAAAATACACGAGAGAATTTTAAATATATATTTTTTTTTAAATTTAAATAACCAATAAATTTACACCACTTGTAATATCACTTAATTCGCATACCCTTATACTTAACTCATTTACCCCATTAGAGTAAAGTATTGCTACCCATTTATCTCATGATTATAAAACGTAATCAACATTTCCTCTATCAGCACTTTAGAAATATTTAGTTAAGATTTGTGTTAGTCGTTGATATTACTTCCTACTAACAATGTTAACCTCTGCAATTCTCAGAGGTCACAAAGATACAGTAAGACTTCCTACTAACAATGTTAACCTTTGCAATTTTCAGAGGTCACAAAGATGCAGTAAGACTTTCTGCGTCATTGCCATTCAGTAAATAGAGAGAGGCTGAAAAATTGAAGATAGCATAAACATTGGAAAACGTTAATTTTAACTAATGATCACGTTATATATTGGGGCCCCTGAGCTTCGTGATTATGTTATATACTGGGGACCCTTGAGCATCGCGACTATGTTATATACTGGGGCCCCCTGAGCATCATGACTGTGTTCTATACTGGGGCCCCCATGGCATCGTGACTATTTTATTGGTGAGCTTATCAGTGCAACCCAACCCAACGGTGATGCACTATTGTCTAGCGAGACGGAAGGATGCCGATGATCAGTGCAACTGGACGTGACGGACGCTTGGGCGGGACTTTGAACTGTAAAAAAAAATTATTATTATTATTTTTTTTTGTGAGGGGGAGTTTTCTTATCAATGAAATTTTTGTATTTAATTAATTTATTTATTGTTTGTTTGCAACTAGTTAAAATAATGTTTAACTTGTACCGCTATTATTATAAACTATGTAGATGGCATAGATGAAGTGTAGATCCCCTCCTACCGCTCCACCCAGCGGCGTAGCGTTGGTATGTGCCGCCTGGGGCAGAACCCAGGTTTGCCGCCCCCACCCCGGAAAATTATGTTAACTATTTTGACGCTATAAACAAAAATATAATTTTTATTAGAAAAAAAGAAATATTAAGGGACTTGAATAAATGAAGTGGGTTTGAATTCATAATTCATTTTCTTTAACCCTAAGGTAAAATAGCTTTTTAGTGACAATGTCATGCTAAATACTTTGATTTAAATCCTCTAACCTGAAGGGGAAATTTTAAAGTCCAGTAGATTTGCTAGTGTGCGAAAATCATATCTGTTTTCCGAATTCTGTAAACTGCCAAAATCTCACATGAACTTCTAAAGTAACTTCACTCACACATTTCTTCTCACTTGTTTCTACATATCGTGGCTAAACATCTGCTTTGATCGCCAAAATTTTACACTCTTGTTCTTTGACTGGAAGGTTCCATTAAAATGATAAGGTCTTCACACTAAATTTTAGCAAATGCCAAAGCATCCTTTAAGTATTCCAATACATTCTCTGTGAGTAGCATCTGAAAGGCATTCTTAGCATTATAATTTGTAAATAATTTCGGGCATCATTGACTTTATAAAGAACATGTTTCCAGATAGTAAATGTTTCCAAAAGTCAATTTAAAAAAACAACAAAGAAAAGAAAAAGATTTCCCAGTGGCTAGCAAAGTTCCTGCGTCTGTTCGTGCGTCTGTTCGTGCGTTTGTTCGTGCGTTTAACGTTTCGTCTGTCCACCAAACGAAAGAGCAGATTATTGTCAATAATAATGTCCAACATTCTACCAAGAACTTTTTGCCATTTCGTTTTGTTTTCGTGAATACAACATTTTGTTGCTCTTTTTAAATAGTCTATTCAACTTTATTCAACTCTATTCAACTCTATTCTTTTTTATCCAATTTCTCATTCCTACTACTTTTCTATTAGCGAAAACTTTAGTTATGTTGAGCACTTGTTCATAGGTACATTTATTTGATGGATTTAGTTTATGCCAATTGTTAATACCTTTAGATAAGCAAATTTTGTTCATTATTTTTTTTATGATTAAGGAGAATAACCCATTTAAATATGCAACATATGTTTTTATACAATAGGTACAATAACTTACACGCGTTAAAGTCATTCTCGTGATGCCCGTCTCATCTCTATTATGGTGTGAGGTCCGTGTCTAATGTGGATAAGTTAATGTCAATATGTTGGACACTCTCACTCTCAGAAATCTTATGTAAGATCAATTTATTCATATCAATTACGTTCATGAATGTTATTAAAATTATTTTGGTTGTTATTGGAATTTAACGGATACAGCAATTTTCGCTTCGACAAGATGAGCGGCTGAAAAACTTAAATTAATTATAATAACCAGCACATCAGTGTCATGTTATTATACTACTCCAGCCGCTCGGTTTTTCAGTTCATTATCGTTAGTATCAGAAGACTTATGGCGTTTGAAGTTTTGGCATTTAAACGTACACATATTTTAATATGGTTTCTTTATTTTTAAAATTAATTTTTATCTGTGAGTTAATTTTATTCTATATAAATTTATTTTAACGTTTTCCATTTCCATAAGATAATTAACAATGAGGAATTTTCCGCCCCAACAAGATGCCGCCATGGGCATTCAGTCGGCTCATATTTGACATTGTTTAGGTACGGTAATGAGGATAATTATCGCCTTTTACAACAGGAGTGGCTGTCAAATTTAAAGAATCAATTAAGTTACCAGTAGATTAGTTTCACGTTCTCACACTACCTAAGCCTCATAGATTTTCATTTCAGTAGCATAAGTATCAGAATATCCAATATGGAAGTTAAAATTTTGGCATTGGAAACATTGACATATTTTAGCATAGTTCCTTATCCTTTATTTCTTTTATCAATTTTTAATGGGTATTTCTTTTATTTTGATAAAATTTCCAATTTAATAAAAAATCATTCTTAGAAGTTAATTAAGGATCAGGAATTTGCCGCCCCTAACAAAGTGCCGCCCGGGGCATTTGCCCCCCCCCTTGCCCCCCTCTCACTACGCCACTGGCTCTCCCACCCAATAATTGGATTTTTTCCACTAATCTAATATATAAAGACTAGTTTGTGCTGCGGCGCCCCCCTTTTTTATGGGCGCCTACGGCGTCCACTTTTTTCAAAAGCCCAACAAACTTGTCCTTGTATGATAGCTACGTAATATTAAACTACCTTAAATGTACACAAAGTAATTTTAAATTGAGGTTGTAGGGCGCATAAGGCGCCCACTTTTTTTTTGGGGGGGGTCAAAAGCCCAAGTAACTTATCCTTGTATGATAAACACGAAATATTCCTGAAAATTAAACAAAGCATTTATATAATAATTTTTACAGTGCTAATCACCACACGATTTTTAAACTAATTTTCGAAAGCAGCGCACCAAATTACTGCACCAAAAAATTACTATTTGCGTCAATCAGCACTGCTTACAACGCAAAATTTAAAAAAAGCAGAGTGATTTCCCTCAACGTTAGGCGGCAGTGACAAATGAGCGTAAATCTAATATATAAAGATGAAAGTTTGTGTGTTTGTTTGTTTGTTACCAATGGAATTCCACACCGTTGGACCCAGGATGCTGAAAATTTTGCATGGGACTCTCATTTGACCCGAGACAGGTCGTAGGCTATGTTTCAACCCCAGGTGACCACCCCTAGGGTAAGGGGGCCCATAATCAGAAAATGTAGAGCCAAATAAAGACAAAATAAATTCTCATTTCGATATTGAACAGCTTCATGCGGACATTCAAAACGAGTTCATTTTGGTGCGTTATTTTTTACAATACTTTATTTTGAGCTGTGCGCTTTCAAAAATCTTTTATTGTCAAATTACGGTGCGCACCTTTTCGTGTACGCATCTTAAATTGAGCAGTGTAATTTTATTATAATAACATTCATATTTGTTTTGGCCTTGAGGTACAAAACAGTGGCCTTTTATACAAATACTTTCTTGATATTATAGATGGGTTAAAACTATTTCATTACATTTGTCACACGATGTATGGTATTTATTTTTAAATTAAGAGTTTTATTATGTTGTTTCTAATAACTCAAATTTTAATTTTAAAAAATACTAATTTATGAGGGTATTTTATGTGGAAAGAAATTGCCCAAGTCTAAAAAAGCTTAATCGTAATTTAGAGGAACTATACGTTTTGTTTTTCTTAAAATTTGTTGCGTGTTCTTTATTAATTTTTCTTGCTTATTTTACAGGCTCAATCCCTTAAATTTACTTATTAAAGTTAATCATCAATGACTATTACATGCATATAAAAGCCTACGACCAATGCTGTGTTTTTTTTATTACATAAGCTCTATAAATTTACAATTTAAACCTTTCTACCGGACTTATAAACAGAAGTATATTAAACTCAATACAAGTGAACCTAAAAGCAATTAATTAAGTTGGGCGGCGAATTGAATATGCCATGGTCATTAAGCTGTAGCGGAATAACAAAAGCCATTTTAAAAATAGATGTGTAGTCAAACATATCATCTTTTTTTTTCAATTTCGTAAATATTTTTTTTATTTTACAGAAACTAAATCTGGTGTTTGAAATATAATTTACAAACCATGATGTCCCATCGGGAAACATGATCCAAAACATACCTGAATTCATTTTTAAAATTATACCTATCACATAAAAGCCGTAAATTTAAATTGTATAACATAGAGACAAATATATAAAAGAATTATATGTCATTTCCATATTAAAACACTTATTAATAATGACTATAAAAAAGTATACAATTTATTTTTGGATCAGTATTTCTTTACAAGATTTCATTTTAGCGCCAGCCCTTAAATTAACTTTCATTGACTAAAATGGTGCGCAAATTTTATTGCAAGTTTTTAAAATAAGATTGAGTTAGTTTCTTTAAATTCTTTAGGAAACTTCATTACATTTACAACATTTATAATTTACTTTAGGGGCCGTCCATAAAGTAAGTCACGCTGCAGTGGGTGGAGGGGATGTAAGAAAGTGTGACAGTTTGTGACAGGGAGAGTGGGGTTTCCGGCCATGTGTGACGTCACGGTGTTTTACATTAAATTTTAATTATTTCATTAATTAAAAACAATTTTTTTTGAAAGTGTGGCGCACTTTAGGGGGGGGGTCCCAGATTTGTGACATTTTGTGACCGGGGGAGGGGGGAGTTAAAAATGGTCAAAAATAGCGTGACGTACTTTATGGGCGGACCCTTATTAGCTCTTTAGTATAAGCAGCTATTGCCTTTTAGAGAGAAGGTGGGAGCGTAGTTCCTTAAGTTATAGCTGCTGTTTCAAATATTTCATTACTTTGAATAGTTTAACGATGTGGGGTCATAAATAAAATATTTTTTTACGTGACGGTAATGTTGAGTAAATATTGCCTTTTCTTATATCAGCTAAATTATTACATTATAATATTTGACTACTAGATCAATGGATATATCTATACTAAACTTAAGTTAACATGAACCTGATAACTAATTTGAATTTTTACCTCAATGGGAATTGAATATGTCCACTCATTACTTTCTAGGATTCCAAAATATTTTTTTTTCAAAAAATGTATATCTTCGTTTCATATACGTTTTTAAGCAAATGGATCAATATTAAATATACTTGGCAAATAAATCATCTAATTTCCAGAAGAAAAAAACAGGGGAAAAAAGGAGCTAGGAAAGAGAAAAATTGGGCTTAATGATATACTTTACAAAATATAATGTCTTATCTGAAAACGGAAATCAACAAATAATTAAATGCCGTGGTGAAACAGCAACATATAAGATTTTGGAAACAATCGCTAAATGGGACCGTTTTGATAAAGGGGACAAAGTGAAAAAATTATAAAAATAGGTTCGATGTATTTTAATTTGGTTTTTTTATTGATTCATTTTACCTTCATCCCTTAAGTTCTATCAGCGTATTAAAAACTACATGAGTTTCATTCTAAATGTAATCTCTTGATACGTTGAATCTATAGCAATGAGAAATGTTTATTTGCAGGATTTTAAATTAAAATAATGCCATTTTCAAATCTTTTGTTACGTTTCAAAGCTCCATTTATTATTGGGTAAAATTGTCTCAGAATTAGAGAATTACATTTTTCATAAGTATATTTCTGACCAACTGAAAGTTGCATTCCATGAGTTAGCACAACATTTAGTTATATTATAGCAAGAAGGCCGAATTTAAATCGTCGCATACACATATATACTTAACAAATAGTTATTAGCTTATTTTCAACTACGTATTCAATCTTATAGGACAGTACACTCCCGCTGGATGAGCGCGGGTACATTTCTAGTAAACAATATAATAGCCCAAGTCACTGGCAGGTGGGCTGGATGCCTCCTTAACGCTATGGCGTAATTGTTTGAGCTTATATTTTAATACAAGGTGTGCATCAGGAAATGTGCAAAATAATTATAAATTAAAAATTCTCGCCGTAAAATAATATTATCTGACGTCATTTTTTTAGCTTATATTTTAATTTTGGAAAAGGGAACAATGTAAAAATAGGATTTGAGGATTTATAATTATAAAATACTTTGTCTAAATTTCAGGAAGTTTAATATTTCGTATTTATCAAACAAGGATAAGTTACTTGGGCTTTTGACCAAAAAAAAGTGCCTTAGGCGCCCTACAACCCCTAGTTATTTATATATATCGTCCTGCTTGACCAAAACCTTTATCGTCGCATGAATGACGTCATGAGCACGTCTCCTTTCGACGATGACCAGACCGCTTACATTCGACGATGGTCAAACCGCTTACATGAGACGATGACTAGACCGCTTAAATGCGACGGTGGCTTGCATTTGTTGACTTAACTCGTGTACTGTATGATCGATGTATACCATGAACTTGTCGGTCATAACGTCTGCCCTCTTACCACATTATAACTAGTAAGGTTTGTTGTTTACCTCCACAATGGAGATAATCCATTAAATCCCTGCCAATCCAACATATTATGTCTATGTCGATAGATTCGGTTAGCTTTGATCACGTGGACAAACACTTTGGCCCGCGAGGTTCATTGATAAAGTGGGGCACTGTCTTCCCGCCTCACCGCCTCAAAGCGCGCACGGCGACCTAGTTTGATAGAAACCGTTGGTCTCCGCCAGTGGTTAAAAGTAGCAGAAGAGAACCACGCCGGCTTTCGTTCCGGGCCAGGCCTGTTATGTTTTTTGGGAGGATAGTTCATTCAGAGTCAAGCCGTTGGACTGGCGAAGTCGACACATTATTCAAATGGTGTAGTATACACGTGTGAGGTAGTCAAAGGATTAGCCAGAGTCCAACAGATCTGCGGTGCAGCCAACATGTCTGCTAGAGCAACGCTTCGCGGCTTCTGAGGTAAGTTGTACGCCAATACCACGCACATTTTTGTTTAAGAAGATATTGATTACCTTGTGTTGTGTTGTGACGCGACGTTGGCGGTGCTGGTAGAATCCCCGCTACACAAGGATGGGGGTGAGTGGAACACAAGGATGGGGGTGAGTGGAACACAAGGATGGGGCGAGTGAAACACAAGGATGGGGCGAGTGGAACACAAGGATGGGGCGAGTGGAACACAAGGATGGGGGTGAGTGGATACGTGAATTGTTTTTACGTAGTCTGATGCCATGTCCATATAATGTTTAAAATTGATCTGTCTTTAGAAAGGTTAGAAAGGGGTGAGGCATGGAAGATTAGCGCTGTTCCTTTTTAGTGTGGCGGCATTTTCGGCCAAACGTGTGTGCTTTTCTTGTTGTGCCAAGACATGGGCCCATTTATTGGAGGACCTCGTGTGTAACTACCGAGCACGTCAAATTTTTACCTATGTTATATACTGGGCCCCTTGGACATCTTGACTATGTTATATACTGGGCCCCTTGGACATCGTGAATATGTTATATACTGGGCCCTTTGGACATCGTGACTATGCTATATACTGGGCCCCTTGGACATCTTGACTATGTTATATACTGGGCCCCTTGGACATCGTGACTATGTTATATACTGGGCCCCTTGGACATCGTGACTATGTTATATACTGGGTCCCCTTGGGCATCGTGACAATGTTATATACTGGGCCCCTTGAGCATCTTGACTATGTTATATACTGGGACCCCCTGAGCATCGTGACTATGTTATATACTGGGCCCCTTGAGCATCTTGACTATGTTATATACTGGGACCCCCTGAGCATCGTGACTATGTTATATACTGGGCCCTTTGGACATCGTGACTATGTTATATACTGGGTCCCCTTGGACATCGTGACTATGTTACATACTGGGCCCCTTGGACATCGTGACTATGTTATATACTGGGCCCCTTGGACATCGTGACTATGTTATATACTGGGTCCCCTTGGGCATCGTGACTATGTTATATACTGGGCCCCTTGAGCATCTTGACTATGTTATATACTGGGACCCCCTGAGCATCGTGACTATGTTATATACTGGGCCCCTTGAGCATCTTTACTATGTTATATACTGGGGCCCCATGAGCATCGTCACTATGTTATATACTGGGACCCCCTGAGCATCGTGACTATGTTATATACTGGGGCCCCTTGAGCATCTTGACAATTTTATATACTGGGACCCCCTGAGCGTATCTGGTTGACTTTGAATGAAGAGCCGCAATTCATTGTCTAGCCCCGAAGACAATGAATCACAGCATTGTTTCTATTACTATTCTCCCCTTGAGTACTTCAGAGTGTTGTAGTACAATCAAAGTTCCACTTCAGATTAATGTAGTACAATCAAAGTGCCACTTCAGACTATCGTAGTACAATCAAAGTGCCACTTCAGACTAATGTAGTATAATCAAGTTGTTTCGGTTGTTTGAAAAGAATTATTGTTACCTGGCCAATCGCTGCTACTAAATCACATCCCCGTGTAACGCGACGTCTACAGAACCATCTACCGTTCTTGGCTTTAAGACTAATGACATGTAAGGTGTGTAGTTGATGGTGACGACTGTAATGACATGTAAGGTGTGTAGTTGATGGTGACGACTGTAATGACATTTAAGGTGTGTAGTTTATGGTGACGACTGTAATGACATGTAAGGTGTGTAGTTGATGGTGACGACTGTAATGACATGTAAGGTGTATAGTTGATGGTGACGACTGTAATGACATGTAAGGTGTGTAGTTGATGGTGACGACTGTAATGACATGTAAGGTGTAGTTGATGGTGAAGACAATTTGTCCATGTCATCTCAGCTCAATATCCGGCGTTTTGTTTTATTATTTCATTTCAAGTTGATATACGGTAGATAAATGATGTTTCAAATTATGATTGATTCCGTCTCATACAGTCTAAATTATCAAAAGCTGTTTCAAACTGTCATATGTCAGTTCAAACTGTCACACGCAGTTGGTTGTTATCTTAAAGGGAAGGCATGTCACCGCTATCCGTGTTGGTCTGACTTACACCTAAGTTAAAGGGAAGGCATGTCACCGCTATCCGTGTTGGTCTGACTTACACCTAAGTTAAAGGGAAGGCATGTCACCGCTATCCGTGTTGGTCTGACTTACACCTAAGTTAAAGGGAAGGCATGTCACCGCTATCCGTGTTGGTCTGACTTACACCTAAGTTAAAGGGAAGGCATGTCACCGCTATCCGTGTTGGTCTGACTTACACCTAAGATTTCTTTGGCTTTTATCTTTCCGCCTTGAGTGACAGATGTCGCTCATCTGTAGATGGTAACAAAACTCTTGCTGCGCCTCATACTACGAGGACGAGGGATGGTTTTTTCAAATACTGAAACTAAGAAATCATTGAAACATATCTCCTCACCTTGTCATTTTTTTTTGTGTGTGTCAACATGATCCTAGCCATTTGCACGTTTCGTTTCTGTAGCAGGCTTCTGATCATGCCTGTTATGACTTCCGGTCAAACTTCACTTAAAGTTTAAATTTAATAATAATTTTTTAATGAAAACATAGATATAACTGTATAAATTATAAAGAAAAACTTTGACCTTGTCATTCTTTTTTTCTGCTTTGGTAGATTCTACTAGTAGGATAGCTATGCTACAGTTGCTACTATATCGATAGCTATGCTACAGTTGCTACTATATCGATAGCTATGCTACAGTTGCTACTATATCGATAGCTATGCTACAGTTGCTACTATATCGATAGCTATGCTACAGTTGCTACTATATCGATAGCTATGCTACAGTTGCTACTATATCGATAGCTATGCTACAGTTGCTACTATATCGATAGCTATGCTACAGTTGCTACTATATCGATAGCTATGCTACAGTTGCTACTATATCGATAGCTATGCTACAGTTGCTACTATATCAAATTACCGTAAATGTAAAGTATTATTGTCGATTTTTAATTTTTTAAGGCATTGGCCAAAATGTTGACACGTGTGTATCGTCTGTAATTAAAGCTAAACCTTTAGCTATCTTTCATTTAGACGAATGTTATCTTATCTTATCTTATCTGTTTACAGACGCTCCTTCTATACAGAAGATTATTGCGTCCTACGCTTATCTATGGTTTGTGTTTAGTCCTGCATTTTTATTAGAGATTTAAATGTTGATAAAGTGTTGGTTTTCCTGGATTCTTCAGGCAACCCATTCCACGCCCGAATTCCGGACGGGAAGAAGGAAAACTTGTATGTGTTTGTTCTTGCATACGGAATAAGAAAGGTGTTTTTATCCTTATGTCTATCTGAGGGTTGTATTAAGTTATCTTTGTGTTGTATTTCTAAATTAGAATTAATTGCTTTATGTATGATTACTACTTTGCTCTTGGTTCTTCTATCCTCTAGTGTTTCAAGGTTTAATGATTTAACTAATGGTGTTACTCTTGTCAGTTTCGAATATTCTCCAGTAATGAATCTGGCAGCTCTTTTTTGAATTTGTTCTAGTTTATCAATGTTTTCTTTGGTGGATGGGTCCCATACAGAAGATGCATATTCTAGTGCAGGTCTCACCAAAGTGAGGTAGCATTTTAGTTTTATATCTCTATTACATTTATTGTTAAAGTTCCTTTTTATAAAGCCTAAGGTTTTGTTTGATTTTTTAATAACTTCATTGACATGGGGATTCCATGATAGTTTCTCATTTATTAAGACTCCTAAGTATTTTGCATCTTTAGTTTGGGTCAGTTCTTTTCCATGAATGTAATATTTTGAATTTATTTGTTTCTTTTTCTTTGTTACTCTTAACAGTTGACACTTTTCTGGATGGAAAGACATACTCCAGTTAGTTTCCCATTTTATCAATTCATCTAAGTCTTTTTGTAAAATTTTGCTATCTTGTTCTGATTTAATTGTTCTATAGATTATACAATGTTGTGTGTATCTTTTAATCTTAGACTACGTGTCTCGACCTGACGGCCTGGCCACCACAACAAAACAAGACTAAATCCCAATACACATTTCTAGCCTATGTGGCCTGTAGTTCACGGCCCATAACTTTACATATTAAAGACATGCCACAGGGGGACACCACTAACGTGACCTTGTTTCTCAAGTGTCATGTCACTGCGTGCAAACAAACCACGTGTGTCAACGTGCTGAGGCACCGCCTTGTTAACGTGTGTCATCGTGTGTATGTGTGTCATCGTGTGTATGTGTGTCATCGTGTGTATGTGTGTCCGCGTGCTGAGGCACCGCCTTGTTAACGTGTGTCATCGTGTGTATGTGTGTCCACATTTGTGACGAAAAAAAAGGGGGGGGGGTGTATTAGAACTGTGACGTCACATCAAAATGCGCAACTTTAAATAAAAATTCCACTTAAATATTTGATTGTTTACAATTAATTAAATGACGTTTTACATGACTTCACACGTGTTACGATGTTAGAGTGCAACCATATACTAAATATATACTCAAATGACAATAAAATGATTTTGGAAGCAGGCTCATTTTAAAGTAGAAAATAAGGCTTTTATGGGGGGGGGGCTCAAAGCTTTGTGGTTTCATATTGGAAGGGGTCTTACTTTTTGTGACGAGTTGGGGAGAGGTGGTGAAAAATCGGCCATAATCGCGTGACGTCATTTATGGACGACCCCATTGCTGTGAAGGCATACGTCATCTTGATAGATCTCATAGATTGGGGCCACTACCATCTGATTGCTAATCTGAGAGACTAATTCTCAAATCTGATATTTTCCTACCTCTGAATAAATTCACGACGGCAGACGGCACACCGAGCAGCTTATTGCAGTGCTGCGGCTAATGGGTGTGACGGTGTGCTATTAGAGACGATGTTGTTTTGATGTATGACTCATGAATTAATCATTTTTAATCTGATCAAAGGGGATTGTTTAATCTCATGGAAGGGGATTATATTTTATCTGATCAAAGTGGATTATTCTTTTTTAAACGAAAAGATCAACTAAATCTGTAACAAGTCATGTTTATAAAAATGATAAAATAATACAAATTAAGAAAACAATTTTAGCTTCCCCTAATTTCTTAATTTTAATCCAATAATTTATTTGCAATGGCAGCGATGTCGATTTTAGATTAAGTGACTGAAGAGTCATTTCATTATGAAATTTATCAGATAGAACTACAACTAGTCACGATCCGCGGCGTACGCTGCACACTTGCTCATGGATAGTGCAAAGAATGGGGGGAAAGAACAGACACAAACTACAGCACGAAGAAATCAAAACAACGCGAGTGAAGGTCGGTGGAGGAGACCACCGACGCATTGTTGGTCTCGTGACATTCGCACTTCTGTTATCTACCTGCCCACCACCCTAGCTTGCCAACCATAAACTGTGACTGGCCGACCCCAGCGATGGTCAGCCATGTTCGCAAAAAAAAAGGGGAGGGGGTGGAAAACGGGCAAAAACACATATTTAAAAATTAAAAAATTATGTTTTCGCTGGGATTGGTACCCAGGACCTTTCGCATGTAAGGCGGACGTGATAATGACTACACTACGAATCACATGTTATTCTGTGAAGGAACAACGCAAGTGAACTCAAGAAGCATTGTTGGTCTCGAGACATGCCCACCCCGCCTCGTTTCGCTTGATTGGTCGACCCTGGCGAGGGTCATTCGTCATGCTCATTTGCACATACTCGCTTTGGTGAATTATATATATAATAGATTTTTAAACAAGTACCAGTAAAATGATTTCTCATGGATACTCTTTTAGTGTCAGCAATACAGACACAACTATAGTCTATAACTCTTACATCTATACAGACACAACTATAGTCTATAACTCTTACATCTATACAGACACAACTATAGTCTATAACTCTTACATCTATACAGACACAACTATAGTCTATAACTCTTACATCTATACAGACACAACTATAGTCTATAACTCTTACATCTATACAGACACAACTATAGTCTATAACTCTTACATCTATACAGACACAACTATAGTCTATAACTCTTACATCTATACAGACACAACTATAGTCTATAACTCTTACATCTATACAGACACAACTATAGTCTATAACTCTTACATCTATACAGACACAACTATAGTCTATAACTCTTCAATCAAAACAACTCAAACTTCACCGTTCACGTCATTTACTCCAGCTGCGTCCAGAGCCACGAGCGGGTCTATTAGAAACAGGGGGGGAAATCTAAGGGGTAGGTGGGTGGGGGTGGCATCCAATGTTCCATTTAATTTGCGCGGCCACGCAGATGTCTGACCGCCGCCGCTCAGCACATATGGATTACCGCGCAGCAAATTTTGTAAAATATTGCACAAAAATGGATGCTGTGCATCTTTGCACACGAGTTTTTTTTAACTTTTCACATGGACCAATGAAATCTTAGAGGGAACATTGGTGGCAACGCCTTGCCATGGTCCATTTCAATGTTGTTGTCTTTACTGTTCGGACATCCACACCCCTCATATCACCTTAACCCATTCACTTGGTTTGTCCACACGTTCAAAATTAGCTATAGATTATATACATACGTTCACCGAATTTGCCAATATTCACTTGAACAGTTTCAGTCATACATAAATGTACAGACATGTATCAGCTCTTAAATCATTGGTCGCCAAGCACCGAGTGGTTGGGGACCACTGTCTTAGATGACATGGTCTATAACTGCCCTTAGCGAGCTCCTGCAAACAAACTAAACAATTCCTACCAATGATCACAATCCCTCGACCCAATGCTCACAATCCCTCGACCCAATGATCACAATCCCTCGACCCAATGCTCACAATCCCTCGACCCAATACTCACAATCCCATCGACCCAATGATCACAATCCCTCGACCCAATGATCACAATCCCTCGACCCAATGATCACAATCCCTCGACCCAATGATCACAATCCCTCGACCCAATGATCACAATCCCTCGACCCAATGATCACAATCCCTCGACCCAATGATCACAATCCCTCGACCCAATGATCACAATCCCTCGACCCAATGCTCACAATCCCTCGACCCAATGCTCACAATCCCTCGACCCAATGCTCACAATCCCTCGACCCAATACTCACAATCCCTCGACCCAATGCTCACAATCCCTCGACCCAATGATCACAATCCCTCGACCCAATGCTCACAATCCCTCGACCCAATGACTCACAATCCCTCGACCCAATGCTCACAATCCCTCGACCCAATGCTCACAATCCCTCGACCCAATGCTCACAATCCCTCGACCCAATGCTAACAATCCCTCGACCCAATGCTCACAATCCCTCGACCCAATGCTCACAATCCCTCGACCCAATGCTCACAATCTCACAATCCCTCGACCCAATGCTCACAATCCCTCGACCCAATGCTCAGAATCCCTCGACCCAATGCTCACAATCCCTCGACCCAATGCTCACAACCCCTCGACCCAATGCTCACAATCCCTCGACCCAATGCTCACAATCCCTCGACCCAATGCTCACAATCCCTCGACCCAATGCTCACAATCCCTCGACCCAATGCTCACAATCCCTTGACCCAATGCTCACAATCCCTCGACCCAATAAACATAACCTCTAAACTCTAAACCCTTTAAAACTAACCACTTCATCCAATAAACAAAAACAAGTCTTTCACACAGCTCAAATCGTCCTCCTCTCAGCTCAAATAGTCCTCCTCATCGACTATTCGATATGTTTGTATGTTTGTTTCTACCCACTCATCCCCACTATTGTCGAAACACCCCAGATCGATTAAAGCCAAAAATTTAAATTTATGACGTCATTTAAACTGAATATACCAAGGGAAGTAACAAACAGGTAATTGACATTTTTATTGGGTTATTTCCCCTGTGTTATTGGCATTGAAAAATAATTGTTTAACTAAATTTCATTTTTATTAAATCCACGTCTACATAAATTAATAAATTATAATAATACGCGGGAGAAGTTTGTACGTTAAAAAATATATAAATTTTTAAGAAATTATTAATAACTAATTTTTTTAAATAAATTGGAAAAAAATATTTTAAATACTTTCTTAAATTTAAGTCGAATTTTTATCGATTAAAATTATTTTAATAGATATTTAATCTATGAAAGTTTTAACGATTTATCGAGACATTAATCGTTAATTTCCGCAGCCCTAATTAATATCCTTTAAAACAGACAAGTGGCGCCGACCTGGACACCGAACTCTGGAAGGCTCGAGTGTACTGATATAGGCACTAGAAGTAAACTACAACATGTGGAATTATTGTAGTGGTTGACACTAGAAGTAAACTACACAACATGTGGAATTATTGTAGTGGTTGACACTAGAAGTAAACTACAACATGTGGAATTATTGTAGTGGTTGACACTAGAAGTAAACTACAACATGTGGAATTATTGTAGTGGTTGACACTAGAAGTAAACTACAACAACATGTGGAATTATTGTAGTGATATAGGTACTAGAAGTAAACTACAACAACATGTGGAATTATTGTAGTGGTTGACACTAGAAGTAAACTACAACAACATGTGGAATTATTGTAGTGGTTGACACTAGAAGTAAACTACAACATGTGGAATTATTGTAGTGGTTGACACTAGAAGTAAACTACAACATGTGGAATTATTGTAGTGGTTGACACTAGAAGTAAACTACAACATGTGGAATTATTGTAGTGGTTGACACTAGAAGTAAACTACAACATGTGGAATTATTGTAGTGGTTGACACTAGAAGTAAACTACAACATGTGGAATTATTGTAGTGGTTGACACTAGAAGTAAACTACAACATGTGGAATTATTGTAGTGGTATAGGCACTAGAAGTAAACTACAACAACATGTGGAATTATTGTAGTGATTGCACTAGAAGTAAACTACAACATGTGGAATTATTGTAGTGGTTGACACTAGAAGTAAACTACAACAACATGTGGAATTATTGTAGTGGTTGACACTAGAAGTAAACTACAACAACATGTGGAATTATTGTAGTGATATAGGCACTAGAAGTAAACTACAACACATGTGGAATTATTGTAGTGGTTGACAAATCATACAGAATGGGACTGCGATAAAGCTTTTAAATAAAATACAAAATACACAAACAAATTGTGCAATTAAAACAATAAATTTGAGCTTTATTTTAAACTAAAACGACAATAGACGTTTCGGCTAATGCCTTCATCAGTACAATAACATAAAATAGGTACTTACATATATTTAAATTCTTAAAACATGTTATATCATAAAATAATTTAAAATATTCATGTAAAATAAAATGAAAGGAAAAACAAAAACAAACAAGGACACAGGATGTAGGAAAAAGGAGGAAGTATCTAAAGTTACAGTTAAAACCACAACGGGAAAAAGATTCTGCAGTTAGGTAAAATTGTGAATTTGGTTAATTCCATATGGAGCCAACGTACCAAATCGTTTTATAAGTTTATTTTCCATGTGGATCCTATCATGGGTATTGTTTGTATATAAAATACCAGTAACTGCAACATCTGAAATACCGTCATGGTCAACACTGTTAAAATGTTTAGATACAGGACATTGAGCCTGTTTATTAATATTATACAGGTGTTCTCGAAACCGATCCCCAAGACGACGACCTGTCTCACCCACGTAAATTTTATTACACCTCTTGCAAAGAATTGCATAAATCACGTTGCGACTAGTGCAAGTGAATCCATCTTTTATTATGAAGTTTTCAAGAGGGAAAGAAACCTGGTTAATTTCAATCACATATGGACAAGTATTGCAACGGTTACGGTTGCAACCTTTTGTTCCAATATGTGCTTTCATTGTGGGAAGGTGACTTCTTACAAGTATATCTCTCAGGCTTCTATCTCTCCGGAAAGCAAAAAGAGGAGGTTTTTTGAAGACTTGCTGAGTTAGAGGGTCAGCCATGAGGATTGGTCGGTTTTTGAGAATTACCTGGCGGGCTATAAAATTATGGGGATGAAAAGTTAAAATAAATTTGGATCGATCACATTGATCAGAACCAGATGATGTAAATGTCTCCTGTCTGGTCATGCCTTTAATTCGATTGATAGCGGATATTAAAACTGTTTCCGGGTATGACCTCCTTCGAAAAAAATCCAGCATTTCATGACTTTTCTCTAAAAAGTCTGCTTCATCACTGCAGAGTCTTTTAAGTCTCAATAGTTGCGAAAATGGAATAGCGTTCTTACATGATTGAGGATGGGACGATGTGTACATAAGGAAACTATGGCTGTCTGTAGACTTGTAAAATATTGATGTTGATATTTTGTTTTCGTTTAATTTAATTTGAATGTCCAAAAAATTGACAGCACTCCTATGGATGGTTGAAGTAAATTTGATTGAACAATGGAAATTACTAACGAAGTCAATGAAACTTTGCAATTGTTGCATGTCCATTTTTGTTATTCCTATACAATCGTCAATGTATCTCCTGTAGTACTCTGGAGAGATACCTTTGTAATTTTCACTCCATAGGTGTTCTAAATGGCCCATAAATATGCATGCGTAACTTGGTCCCATCTTTGTTCCCATAGCAACTCCACTAATTTGATCAAAAAACTGCCCGTTGAACTCAAACGAGTTTAAATTAAGAACCAACTCAGTCAATCGTAGTATGGCACCTGCGGGGATCTTGAGATTCGCCTTCTTGTTAAGAAAAAATGAGATTGCAGAGAGGCCATCAGCATGAGGAATTGACGTGTACAATGAAGAAACGTCCATTGTAAATAGTATATGATCCTCATTAGGTAAAGCCAAGGAAGCCAGAGATTTTATCATATGGCTAGTGTCCTTAATATATGATGGTAAATTTGCAACAATAGGTTGAAAAACAGTGTCCAAAAAAATGTATCCCTCCCATTCCAGCCACCCTGTACTATAAGGTATCCCTCCCCTTCCAGCCACCATGTTCTATAATGTATCTTTCCCCTTCCAGCCACCCTGTACTATAAGGTATCCCTCCCCTTCCAGCCACCATGTACTATAAGGTATCTCTCCCATTCCAGCCACCATGTTCTATAATGTATCCTTCCCCTTCCAGCCACCCTGTTTTAAATTATTTTATGATATAACATGTTTTAAGAATTTAAATATATGTAAGTACCTATTTTATGTTATTGTACTGATGAAGGCATTAGCCGAAACGTCTATTGTCGTTTTAGTTTAAAATAAAGCTCAAATTTATTGTTTTAATTGCACAATTTGTTTGTGTATTTTGTATTTTAGTGGTTGACAAGTAAACTTAACATGTGAAATCAACAACTTTCTCCTCGCCATCTTCAAGCTGCAGAAATAAATTATTAACTTCATGTCGACTTTCAGCTATGCGACCTCGCAGAAAACTGACCAACGCCGCCCAGCAGTTTAGACTTACCGCGCAGCATATTTTGTGAACCATTGCACACAAAATGGATGCTGTGCAACTTTGCACACGAGTTTTTTTTTAATTTGCACATGGACCAACGACCCTTAGACTTAGAGGGAATATTCCATGCTACCCAAAATTATCATGACCTCATTTGATCCACCCGTCCATTCCTAACTTAAACGATAAATCGGTACACTACCCTGCCATCCTTCCACTACCCTGCCACACTTCCACCCTATACCCTTCCATCCACCCACCCTATACCCTTCCATCCACCCACCCTATACCCTTCCAGCCACCCTGTACTATAAGGTATCACTCCCCTTCCAGCCACCATGTTCTATAATGTATCTTTCCCCTTCCAGCCACCCTGTACTATAAGGTATCCCTCCCCTTCCAGCCACCATGTACTATAAGGTATCTCTCCCATTCCAGCCACCATGTTCTATAATGTATCCTTCCCCTTCCAGCCACCCTGTACTATAAGGTATCCCTCCCTTTCCAGCCACCCTGTACTATAAGGTATCCCTCCCCTTCCAGCCACCCTGTACTATAAGGTATCCCTCCCCTTCCAGCCACCATGTTCTATAATGTATCCTTCCCCTTCCAGCCACCATGTCCTAAATTGTATCCTTCCCCTTCCAGCCACCATGTCCTAAATTGTATCCCTTCCCCTTCCAGCCACCCTGTACTATAAGGTATCCCTCCCCTTCCAGCCACCCTGTACTATAAGGTATCCCTCCCCTTCCAGCCACCATGTTCTATAATGTATCCTTCCCCTTCCAGCCACCATGTCCTAAATTGTATCCTTCCCCTTCCAGCCACCATGTCCTAAATTGTATCCCTTCCCCTTCCAGCCACCCTGTACTATAAGGTATCCCTCCCCTTCCAGCCACCCATGTACTATAAGGTATCCCTCCCCTTCCAGCCACCCTGTACTATAAGGTATCCCTCCCCTTCCAGCCACCATGTACTATAAGGTATCCCTCCCCTTCCAGCCACCCATGTACTATAAGGTATCCCTCCCCTTCCAGCCACCATGTTCTATAATGTATCCTTCCCCTTCCAGCCACCATGTCCTAAATTGTATCCTTCCCCTTCCAGCCACCATGTTCTATAATGTATCACTCCCCTTCCAGCCACCATGTTCTATAATGTATCCTTCCCCTTCCAGCCACCATGTCCTAAATTGTATCCCTTCCCCTTCCAGCCACCATGTTCTATAAGGTATCCCTCCCCTTCCAGCCACCATGTTCTATAATGTATCCCTTCCCCTTCCAGCCACCATGTCCTATAATGTATCCTTCCCCTTCCAGCCACCCATGTTCTATAAGGTATCACTCCCCTTCCAGCCACCATGTACTATAAGGTATCCTTCCCCTTCCAGCCACCCTGTACTATAAGGTATCCCTCCCCTTCCAGCCACCATGTACTATAAGGTATCCCTCCCCTTCCAGCCACCATGTTCTATAATGTATCCTTCCCCTTCCAGCCACCCTGTACTATAAGGTATCCCTCCCCTTCCAGCCACCCTGTACTATAAGGTATCCCTCCCCTTCCAGCCACCCATGTACTATAAGGTATCCTTCCCCTTCCAGCCACCATGTACTATAATGTATCCTTCCCCTTCCAGCCACCATGTACTATAAGGTATCCCTTCCCCTTCCAGCCACCATGTTCTATAATGTATCCTTCCCCTTCCAGCCACCTTGTTCTATAAGGTATCCCTCCCCTTCCAGCCACTATGTTCTATTATGTATCCCTCCTCTTCCCCCAGCCACTCCCTCAACACCACCTACATGTATACCATATACCATTCATTATAACATGTCCCTCTTCCACGACTCCACCCTCTCTCTCGCCCGACAACTTACCAGGGTTAAACTCAGGGTAACATGCTCCTGCTCATTCATGCTTATAAAGATTTCGTTTGTCATGCATCGCTGAACATTAATCTCCCACAGGGAGAATATAGTCTTTGTGTATTGTTCCCTGTCAGTCATATCAAATATAGTCTGTGTGTACTATTCCCTGTCAGTCATATCAAATAAAGTCTCTACGTACTGTTCCCTGTCAGCCGTGTCAAATGTAGTCTGTATGTACTGTTCCCTGTCAGTCATGTCAAATATAGTGTACTGTTCCCTGTCAGACATGTCAAATATTGTCTCTATGTACTGTTCCCTGTCAATCATGTCAATGAATATATATATTGTGTACTGTTCCCTGGCAGTCATTTCAAATATAGTGTAATGTTCCCTGTCAATCATGTAAAATATAGTGTACTAGTGTACTGTTCCCTGTCAGCCTTGTCAAATATAGTATTTTTATACTGTTCCCTTTCAATCATGTCAAATATAGTGTACTGTTCCCTGTCAGACATGTCCAATATAGTCTTTATATCATTGTGTCTTTATATCATATGGACGGTCAAAGTGAGGTCTACGGTCAAAGTGAGGTGTACGTTCTAATTATGTTTCACGCCGTAAAGATATTTATGAATTCAGAAGTTACAGAAATGTTCAAATTGTCCGTTAAGTTTCTCCAAGTACCAGTACATAAATTGACAAACTTTAAGTCCACCTTCTACGCTGAGAGTGACGTCACAGCAAGTGGATCACGCGGCTTAGATGTCAAGGCAGCCAAGGAAAGTGTAACAAATGAAATGGGGCACAGACCTGAGAGACAATCATTACATATGTTACTTCTTAAAGTTTGCGCGAATACACATAGATGCAATTCAAAGATGGGCAGTGGGGTCATAAGATATAAGCTTTCTTCTCTCTCTCTCTCTCTCTCTCTCTCTCTCTATCTCTCTCTCTCTATCTCTCTCTCTCTCTCTCTCTCTCTCTCTCTCTCTCTCTCTATCTCTCTATCTCTCTCTCTCTCTCTCTCTCTCTCTCTCTCTCTCTCTCTCTCTCTCTTCATTCATTTAATCTCTTTTTTTCCTCTTCATTTCTTTTATACGCTTTCCACATTCCTTTGAATGGATACCAGCATAGTAGAAATGGGAATTACATTATCACGATTAGATTCCAAAGTCCAAAGACTCGGGCATCCAGAGCTATCCATAACCGAGGCGCAATCGATTTTAAAGAGCGCTGTCCGAAGAATTCATTTCTGTGGCCATCCAAATCGGGAAGTTTCAGAAGGGACTGTGAGGAAGAGCAAAGTTCCTTTCAAGAGCATGTTTTGAAATATGTAATTGCAAATAATCCGTTTCAGATTCATCCATAGTTACCTCAAAGATTGGATTGTGATAGTTGTTTGCCAATGATATAACCATGTTGTTTATTGTGATAGTTGTATGCCAATGATATAACCATGTTGTTTATTGTGATAGTTGTATGCCAATGATATAACCATGTTGTTTATTGTGATAGTTGTATGCCAATGATATAACCATGTTGTTTATTGTGATAGTTGTATGCCAATGATATAACCATGTTGTTTATTGTGATAGTTGTATGCCAATGATATAACCATGTTGTTTATTGTGATAGTTGTATGCCAATGATATAACCATGTTGTTTATTTGCTGAATCACAAGAAGCCAGTAAACATACTTCAGAGCTGGTGAGATGTGTTACAAGATATTCTCCCCCGCTATTTAATGCGTGCTGCAGTATTGTGTATAAACTTCTGGGGTCTCTGGTGGCGGTTTTTAGGAAAACCCCGGAGATATCTGTTCGCAGAAAACAAACTTCGATTGCATCTGGCGTTTCCTGTTTTCATATTCAGTTAAGGACGCAACTCAACCAGGGCGCCAAGATGAAGAAACAAGCTCTGACCTTCATTATATGACCACCTTCAATAATTGACCTTCATTATATGACCGCCTTAAATAGTTGACCTTCATTATATGACCACCTTCAATAGATGACCTTCATTAGTTTACCATCATTATATGACCACCTTAAGTAGTTTACCATCATTATATGACCACCTTAAATATTTTGACCTTCTATTATATGACCACCTTCAATCGTTTATCTTCTAATGTCCATCTTTATATCATGCGTTTTGGCGGCCATCTCATACGAACCTTCTAGCATTCACCTAATGTTAATGTCATTCACCTTATGTATATTCAACTTCATCATAAACGTATCTTAAATAGTTCACATTTCTCTCATGCACACCTTCTATCAATCAATCACCTTCCACACTCACCTTCCACACTCACCTTCCATCACTCACCTTCCATCACTCACCTTCCATCACTCACCTTCCATCACTCACCTTCCATCACTCACCTTCCATCACTCACCTTCCATCACTCACCTTCCATCACTCACCTTCCATCACTCACCTTCCATCACTCACCTTCCATCACTCACCTTCCATCACTCACCTTCCATCACTCACCTTCCTCACTCACCTTCCATCACTCACCTCCATCACTCACCTTCCATCACTCACCTTCCATCACTCACCTTCCATCACTCACCTTCCATCACTCACCTTCCATCACTCACCTTCTACCGTTCCCAGTTAATCTTGCACACCATCGTCAACTCAATAAGCTCAATCTTTTCTTAGACACTATGATGACCCCCCCCCTCGCCCTTCCACCTAAGGCACAGCACCAAGTTACCTGGCGATCCTACTACAACCTTATATTCCACAGAGTTTCTCAAACAGATGCCTTCCGGGGCAATTAGTATATGCGCCGTGCCCTTTAGTCTTTGCATGCTTTTAAGTTTTATTACCGTAAAATTTTTATAATTTACGACCAGATACATTTCATTATTTTCTTCAATAAAATCATAAAATCCATGCTATGTTTAACCAAATAATTGTTAACTATTTAACTCAAGTTGGCATATATCTTATATTGTTAGTGTGCCAGTAATTTGCAATATGATTTCGAGTCTATATTTGCTTATCATTCAACATTCATTTGAACTATTACCTTCTCGTTATCTGTTGTACATCTTTCACGGGGACAGAGCGGGAAAAAAAGGGGGGGGGGCAATCTTTAAAAAATGACAAGCAAGCAAATAGAAGTAGCGAAATTTCAATTCCCCGATCTAAGAAAACTTGTGGCAAAAATTATTTTTTCAACACATTATAATTCTTTTTTTTAATCACAATTTTTCACAGCATGTTTGAATACACGTAACCTTACTGAATAAAGTTGGGATGGGACATCCTACAAAGTAAGGAAAAATTCGACAGTTGAGTTATCTTTCCTTAAAACCCACTTTTTCAAGATTTACCATCGCTTTTGATAAGTTACATAATTTAGTGTAATTAAGTAAGATTTCCAGAGATGTTGAAAGAGCGGTTTTTTTTAAAAATGAAAGCTCATGGGGAATTCACAGGTCACGTCTTGATAAAACCCACTCGGATGTCTGTCTGATCAGATGCCGTGCTGATAGCTATGTAAGAGTAACTTGATCCAATGGCAGCATGGGAGCCATGACGTCAAACTGAACAGAAAATGAGGTTTCAGTAAATAAAAATGGTGCAAGACACAAATCGATATTGTTATAGGTTCCAGTAGCTGGGGGCAAGACTCAAATCGATATTGTTATAGGTTCCAGTAGCTGGTGCAAGACTCAAATCGATATTGTTATAGGTTCCAGTAGTTGGTGCAAGACTCAAATCGATATTGTTATAGGTTCCAGTAGCTGGTGCAAGACTCAAATCGATATTGTTATAGGTTCCAGTAGTTGGTGCAAGACTCAAATCGATATTGTTATAGGTTCCAGTAGTTGGTGCAAGACTCAAATCGATATTGCTATAGGTTCTAGTAGAGGGGGCAAGACTCAAATCGATATTGCTATAGGTTCCAGTAGATGAATACAACATTTGCTGGTCTACTTACACGTGTAAACTGAGGGATTCAGGGCTGTCAAATCACGTTATTGATTATTGATCTCAAATATGTTGGCTGATTTATTTTGTTGCATTCCTCGACAACTGATGTCTGAAGTTTGTAACAGTCTGTGCACATACTAATGACGTCAAGAGTCTTGTCTGTTGCTCACTTCAGCTAGACCAACAATAGGACAATGGAGACACTTGTCTCCTTAAATAGAAGTGCCGCATTTTTTAGAGACGGCAATTCTTTTTTTAAAAATCCTTTATATTAACACGTGGTGTCTGCGTGCTTGCACCCTTGTCGCCAAAACTTTTGATCGATTTTTAACCCACTTGCTCGCAAGATAGCGAGCTGAAATTTTGCAGGCAGTTTCGTACCGATGATAAAAACAATGTATCAAAATTTCAGATCGATCGCATGTACCGTAATTAAATTATTGATTTTTTAGATTATTTTATTTATTCATATGTATCATGTTATTTTTTGAGATAGAGTGTCGCGGTGCGTATTATATTGAACAACATTCTGTCGCGCAATAAGGTGCGTATTTTATTGACAACACTTTTTATAAACATATTCCTGATCGGTGCGCATTATATTAAACATGTTTTACGACACAACTACAATTTTGTATTTTTGGATGGTCTTGCGCTGCGTATTATACTGAACATTCTTTTAGTTACTTCTCGTACATAAAGGATTTATAGTCAAAAACTTGGTTTTTTTACGGGTTTTTTAAAATTAAAAATCCTTTATATTAACTCGTGGTGTCGGCTGCTTGCTTGAGTGCCGAAAAAACTTTTGGATCGATTTTTAACCCACTTCCTCGTAAGCTAGCGAGCTGAAATTTTGCAGGCAGACTCGTGCCGATGATAAAAATGATGTATCAAAATTTCAGATAAATCGAATTTACCGTAATTAAATTAATGAATATTTAGATTATCTTTATTTATCTCTATGTAGCATGTTAACTTTTTTTGCTATAGTGTCGTGTTGCATATTATATTGAACGACCTTTCCTATCGCGCAATAAGGTGCGTATTTTATTGACAACACTTTTTATAAACATATTCCTGATCGGTGCGCATTATATTAAACATGTTTTTACGACACAACTACAATTTTGTATTTTTGGATGGTCTTGCGCTACATATTATAATGAACATTATTTTATTAATTATGTCTCGTTCATAAAGGATTTATAGTCAAAAACTTGTTGTTTTACGTTTTTTTTAAAAAATTTCTTTCTGAAGAAGTTGTTTGAAAAAAATATTGGCTTGTTTCTGTCCCCTTACTTTCCTACGGTCAAATCCTGTAGCTACGCCTCTGATTCTGACATATATAAGGTCATCCATAACATATTGATCTTTGGCCGAAACTACCCATGTTAAAACACACACACAGACACACACGAACAAAACAGTTTGCCATCCGTAATTTTATGTGCTCGCCCTGACACGCCCACGAACAATTTATTCACCAGAAGATACGCCCTCGGGCCCCAGGGCACGGGATAAATGAGAGGGGATTAAGGGGGGAGTAACCCCTCTCGTGAATCCAAAACTGTGCAGGTGCTTGGGATACAGAATCATAATTGATATAATAAACTATTGTTTATGTGAAAGTCCTCTGTGATAGTATCTAGTTCTGTCCTGGGAATAAAAAGGTGGTGTAGTCGCGACGCCTCTAAGGTGGTTTAGTGCTTTTATTTACTATTCAATTTGTGTTAGTTATATATATATATATATATATATATATATATATATATATATATGATATATATATATATATATATATATATATATATATTTAAGGATTGTTTTCAAGTTTATTATGTGTGTCACAAATCAAATCTGGAAATAACTTTTTTTTTAAATGGAGGTTTGTTTCTCACAGTATTATAGCACTAAATCATTTGCTTTTAGTTGAAATGCACTCACCGTAATGTCCAGATTTTACACTCAAACGGCATTGAAAATGTTGAAATAACACGAAGAGCTATGTGACACTGATGATATGAGAGAATATGTATGGGGGGGAGGGTGTGGTGGTGGTGGGAGGGGGGTAAAACTTAGATCAAATAACCCCTCGACGAAAGCAGCCTAAAGAATACACGAGATAAGCCATTTTGTTCTAAACAACGCAATGTTATTAGCTTGAGATAAGTTGTGTAATTATCTCTTACACTTGGATGTTTATGTGGTCGTCCTGTTTATGTGGTCGTCCTAACTTTGGTTAAATCATTAAAGATTTTTTTTCTAAGATTATGTATATGACTTTTTAAAATGTAACCGTATTTATCACTTTCTTTTATTTAGCACAACTCGCCTATTGTGAGCTAAAATTTTATAAGTAACGAATTGTCCAAAAATTGAGTCATGATATATTGGACCTAAGTTCAGGTACTGCCTTTAAGGCAACTTTGTCAGTCATGATCCGAATACATTAATGGTACCGAATACAGTTATACAACGGAATACAGCCATTCTACCGAATACATGTATGATATGCCTCCAAATACAGTCATGTTTCCGAATACAGTCATGTTACAGAATACAGTCATGTTACAGAATAAATGAAAAGGAAAAAAAAATGGGTGAGACTGCAATCAAGCTTGTAGAGAACAAAGTAGATGCTATTTAAAGAGGGTATATGCAGGCCTGACAGAACGTCACGTCTTTCTTGTTGGATGACACCATAGCTAAGTTTTCATTTTATTTTAGCTTTTTTCAGTTGACTTTATTTGTTTTTGTCTGTTTGTTCGTTAAGGAAGGCTTTTTGCCGAATCGGTTGTGACGTCATGTCAGGCGTACATCTAATCTATTTAAATTATTATTATTTTTTAAATTGAAAGAATAAATCCATGAAACCGAATACCATTTGACTATGGGATGGATCACTTAAAAAATGAAAAATTATCGGAAATCGGAACATACATTGTGGTTAAATAACTTTACCAAAGCCCCACCCCACCAACACACACACGCGCCCACACACACACAAACACACACAGAGCCCTTATTTAAACTAAAATACCACATTAACATAAGAAAACCAGTTCGATTGTTGAACTGAACCAGGCCAAGATGTATTATAATATATCGATCAATGATGACCCGTTCCCAGGCCAAGATGTATTATAATATATCGATCAATGATGACCCGTTCCCAGGCCAAGATGTATTATAATATATCGATCAATGATGACCCGTTCCCAGGCCAAGATGTATTATAATATATCGATCAATGATGACCCGTTCCTTGGCTCATTTCATTTGACCCCAAATCTGTTTACTGTGTGTGTGTGTGAACGGAAATGGACAGTTGAATGACATGGACAGTTGAATGACATGGACAGTTGAATGAAATGGACAGTTGAATGAAATGGACAGTTGAATGACATGGACAGTTGAATGAAATGGACAGTTGAATGACATGGACAGTTGAATGAAATGGACAGTTGAATGACATGGACAGTTGAATGAAATGGACAGTTGAATGACATGGACAGTTGAATGACATGGACAGTTGAATGAAATGGACAGTTGAATGACGTGGACAGTTGAATGACATGGACAGTTGAATGAAATGGACAGTAGAATTAAATGGACAGTTGAATGACATGGACAGTTGAATGACATGGACAGTTGAATGAAATGGACAGTTGAATGACATGGACAGTTGAATGATATGGACAGTTGAATGACATGGACAGTTGAATGACATGGACAGTTGAATGATATGGACAGTTGAATGACATGGACAGTTGAATGACATGGACAGTTGAATGACATGGACAGTTGAATGACATGGACAGTTGAATGAAATGGACAGTTGAATGAAATGGACAGTTGAATGAAATGGACAGTTGAATGACATGGACAGTTGAATGACATGGACAGTTGAATGATATGGACAGTTGAATGACATGGACATTTGAATGACATGGACAGTTGAATGGCATGGACAGTTGAATGAAATGGACAGTTGAATGACATGGACAGTTGAATGATATGGACAGTTGAATAACATGGACAGTTGAATGACATGGACAGTTGAATGACATGGACAGTTGAATGACATGGACAGTTGAATGATATGGACAGTTGAAGGACATGGACAGTTGAATGACATGGACAGTTGAATGATATGGACAGTTGAATGACATGGACATTTGAATGGCATGGACAGTTGAATGAAAGGGGAGCTGAATGACATCGACAGTTGAATGACATTGACAGTTGAATGACATGGACAGTTGAATGACATGGACAGTTGAATGACAGGGACAGCTGAATGACATGGTCAGTTGAATGACATGGACCTCACCCCAACCACCCATCTTTTGAGAAACGCTGGACAAGAGTCACAGTGCCTTACTGTGTAAGTGCCCTCCCTACCACCTCGCCCCCACCTCCCATCTTTTGAGATCCCCTGGCCAAGAGTCACAATGCCTTACTGTGTCAGCGCCCTCCCTACCACCTCGCACCTACCTCCCATCTTTTGAGATCCCCTGGCCAAGAGTCATAGTGCCTTACTGTGTCAGTGTCCTCCCTACCACCTCTCACCTACCTCCCATCTTTTGAGATCCCCTGGCCCAGAGTCACAGTTCCTTACTGTGTCAGTGTCGTCCCTACCACCTCGTCCCCCCCTCCCATCTTTTGAGATCCCCTGGAAAAGAGTCACAGTGCCTTACTGTGTCAGTGCCCTCCCTACCCCCTCGCCCCCACCTCTCATCTTTTGATATCCCCTGGCCAAGAGTCACAGTGCCTTATTGTGTCAGTGCCCTCCCTACCCCCTCGCCCCTACCTCCCATCTTTTGAGATCCCCTGGCCAAGAGTCACAGTGCCTTACTGTGTCAGTGCCCTCCCTACCCCCTCTCCCCCACCTCCCATCTTATGAGATCCCCTGGCCAAGAGTCACAGTGCCTTACTGTGTCAGTGCCCTCCCTACCCCCTCGCCCCACCTCTCATCTTTTGAGATCCCCTGGCCAAGAGTCACAGTGCCTTACTGTGTCAGAGCCCTCCCTACCCCTCGCCCCTACCTACCATCTTTTGAGATCCCCTGGCCAAGAGTCACAGTGCCTTACTGTGTCAGTGCCTTCCCTACCCCCTCGCCCCCACCTCCCATCTTATGAGATCCCCTGGCCAAGAGTCACAGTGCCTTACTGTGTCAGTGCCCTCCCTACCCCCTCGCCCCTACCTACCATCTTTTGAGATCCCCTGGCCAAGAGTCACAGTGCCTTACTGTGTCAGTGCCCTCCCTACCCCCTCGCCCCAACCTCCCATCTTATGAGATCCCCTGGCCAAGAGTCACAGTGCCTTACTGTGTCAGTGCCCTCCCTACCCCCTCGCCCCTACCTACCATCTTTTGAGATCCCCTGGCCAAGAGTCACAGTGCCTTACTGTGTCAGTGCCCCCCTACCACCTCGCCCCTACCTCCCATCTTTTGAGATCCCCTGGCCAAGAGTCACAGTGCCTTACTGTGTCAGTGCCCTCCCTACCCCCTCGCCCCTACCTCCCATCTTTTGAGATCCCCTGGCCAAGAGTCACAGTGCCTTACTGTGTCAGTGCCCCCCTACCACCTCGCCCCTACCTCCCATCTTTTGAGATCCCCTGGCCAAGAGTCACAGTGCCTTACTGTGTCAGTGCCCTCCCTACCACCTCGCCCCTACCTGCCATCTTTTGAGATCCCCTGGCCAAGAGTCACAGTGCCTTACTGTGTCAGTGCCCTCCCTACCACCTCGCCCGCTACCTGCCATGTTTTCTACTTGCTGACCTGACCTTTTCCGAAAGTAGGTCCTGGTATTTTCGTTTCGTTTTTCTTTTTTTCTTTTCTCTCCTCCCACTAAAGGCGGAAAATAAAGAAAGTGTTGAGCGTGGAATGGGGTTGCTAAGGGGGGAAGGGTTGCTAAGGGGGGGAAGGGTTGCTAAGGGGGGAAGGGTTGCTAAGGGGGGGAGGGTTGCTAAGGGGGGAGGGTTGCTAAGGGGGGAGGGTTGCTAAGGGGGGGAAGGGTTGCTAAGGGGGGAGGGTTGCTAAGGGGGAGGGTTGCTAAGGGGAAGGGTTGCTAAGGGGGGGGGAAGGGTTGCTAAGGGGGGAGGGTTGGTCCAACTAAGGGTTAATATTTTTGTACATTGATTCGTGTCGAGCCTCACAACGCGGCAACCGTTGATGACCGTACTGATGTGATGTTTTCTGATTTAATGTCCTCGTCTTTTTTTAAATCCCTTATATTAACTTCACCGCCGTCTCTCTCTGTCTGTCTGTCTCTCTCTCTGTCTCTCTCTCATCATCTCATGGGCTCGGCGGGCGGAAAAACAAAAGTCGAAAATGACCCACTTCCAATGATCCGATCGAACTGAAATTTGGCACACGGACCCGTCTTACCTAACAATGCATCGTATCAAAATTTCAGATCGATCGAACGTACCGTAATTAAATTAATGCATTTTTAGTTTATCCTTATATGAGGTATGTAATTTTAATTCACGATTTGTTATTGTTTTTTTGCCACGTGAAAGTTTGAGCATTGAGGCGACCCAACGAAACGACGGTGCGCTTTTGTTTACATTTTACGTGTCACTCTGAGCTCGGTCAAGCGAATCGGTGACCAGACTTTTCCCCTCTCCCCCCACCCACCCCTCCCCCCCCCCACTAGGGTTATGATGCAAAGTTGAGTTAAGACAGATTCAGTCTGTAAATGTTTGAATATAATCAATACTTTTAGTTATGTCTCATCTATAAGGGATTTATAGTCAAAAACTTTGTTTTTACGGGGTTGTTTAATTACCCGCTGTTAACGGACCATTTGTGAGATTATATGAGAGATATAATATGAGATATATGTGAGATTTAAGACATTGCTCAAAAGTTGGTTCTGTAAATGGGACGTTAATGTACAGGAAATTGCTTTTACTGAAATTATTTCTTCCCTTTATTTCTTATTTTTAGACCTGAGCCTGAAATTTAAATTTAAAAAAAACAAAAAAAACTCTTTTCTGCTGAAAAGTTTAGAGAGTCGGAACATGTTTTTTCTGCTCACGTTTACATAAGCAATAAAATATAATCTCTTTTTGATGAAAACTGTCTTTAAATCTAGAGGGCGTTGTCGGCGTTCGTGGAAAGATTTTGTAAGAGTTCGTAATATGAATAGTTGTGATAGTGACTCAGGAGTCAGTGAACATTTTGAACATGGGTCATTCCAAGAACTACCTTTAGTGACTCGGGAGTCAGTAAACATTTTGATTATAGATCAATTCAAAAACTACCTTCGCTCATTTGGCTTGTATTGAACGTGTATATGCATTGTGTTTGTTTGTTTGGTTTTTAATATATTTTTACTAGTCTTATATTAACTTGCTTTGTAAGTTTAATCGGAACCGTCCCACTATTTGTTTCTATTTTTTTCACGTGCCAGTTCACGCGTTGACGCCGACCATCACTGTTCACACCCCCTACCGTCCCTGCGCCCAGTTTTTAAAACCAGGGGAGATAATTCTGTTTCAGTCTGTAAATGTCACGTTTAAACATAATCACTACTTTTAGTTATGTCTCATATATAAGGAATTTATAGTCAAAAACTTTGTTTTTACATCTATTTATTTCGATTTACGTCTGTTAGAGTTAAACCTCAGCAGTCCGTCTTAGTGACCGGAATAACCCAATGTTGAAATATTTTCGATTTACAGTGAGTGTCGGATAATTGGGTTCAGTTCGCTCAAAATATTCGAAACGTTTAGAACGGAACTAATCCCCGGACATTCTTGATTTATATCTACTTCTAAATTGATCAAAGGTAAGCTGGCTTTGCACTTACTGTAAAATGTGTAGACTAAAAAGTAGAAAATAAAAATATATAAAAAAACACTTTTTAAAAACTAGTCTTATATTAGAAATGCACTAAAAAGTAGAAAATAAATTTGAAATTTACAGTCTGAAGAGATCTTTAGTTCCAAATTTATGAAAATGTAAAAGTTTAAAATGAGACAGGAACGTTAAATCGTAGGTGAAATCGATTATCTCGTTTTTCGCCAGATGGCTTGTCTTAGCGATATATCTAGACGGTGTCCCCAAGATACCTTGTTTTAGCAATATATCCAGACGCTTCCCCAGATATCTTGTCTTGGCGATATATCTAGACGGTGCCCCAGATAGCTTGTCTTAGCGTTATATCTAGAAGCTGCCCCACATAGCTTGTCCTAGCGTTATATCTAGACGGTGCCCCAGATAGCTTGTCTTAGCGTTATATCTAGACGCTTCCCCAGATATCTTGTCTTGGCGATATATCTAGACGGTGCCCCAGATAGCTTGTCTTAGCGTTATATCTAGAAGCTGCCCCACATAGCTTGTCCTAGCGTTATATCTAGACGGTGCCCCAGATAGCTTGTCTTAGCGATATATCCAGACGGTGCCCCAGATGGCTTGTCTTAGCGATATATCCACACAGTTGCCTACGGTTTGACGATATCTCATACAATAGCCACAGGTACTAAGTCTCAGCAATATTTCATGCACCGGGTCTAAATGACCGGACGATCCAGACACCGGACCGGGTCTAAATGACCGGACGACCCAGAGAACGGGTCTAAATGACCGGACAACCCAGACACCGGGTCTAAATGACCGGACGACCCAGACACCGGGTCTATATGACCGGACGACCCAGACACCGGGTTAAATGACCGGACGACCCAGACACCGGGTTTAAGTGAATTTATTTATATTCAAGGCCTCGATGGGGATAGATTGCGATACCTAACCATAGTTTCTTTCTCTTAGCTTTTTTAAGATACACATTTAAATTATTTTTCGTTATTTTTTAAAAATTATTATTATTTTAAGAAACGACAGCAGGGGGTTCAACAATTGTGTACACAGATGTCTCAACAAAGAAGTTTTAAAGCCAGCGCCCCTCCACTCTCGATCTTGCCCTGTTTCTTTTAAAATACATACTGCTTTTTTAGACAAGTTATTTTACTTTCTTTTTGTATGTGTCTTTAAGACGAGAGTACATTTTGTATTCTTAAAGAAACATTCCTCCATTAACCTTGTTATGTACAAGCCTTCCTCCCACCCACCTCCCCGCCCTCTCTCCCTTCTCTCTACCTTGAATCCTATTTGGCCAGTTTGGTGGATGGTCTGTAGCCATGGCATTCAGATTTTTGTTATTTTTTTTTAAAAAAGAAATATATCCCCCCCCCCTCATCCCACGCCATTATTTTTTTTATCTAGCTCAACATGCGGCACACGCGTTCTTCGGGAGCCAGGTGAGATTATTTAAAGCGAATGTCAACGACAGCATTATTTGATGGGCGGCTTAGGATACTGGCGGTACGTTTATAGGAGGCTAGCGGTACTAAGTCAACGTCAATGGTCCGTTTATAGGAGGTTAGCGGTACTAAGTCAAGGTCAATGGTCCGTTTTTAGGAGGCTAGCGGTACTAAGTCAAGGTCAATGGTCCGTTTATAATGATGTTAAAACATTCAATGATTACATTTGTTTCTGCAGTGTAGGAAAATGTTTTTGTATTTCTACTTAGATTAAATCTCTTTTGGTTTTGTTTCATAATACATTTAAAGTATTTTATACAGTTTTTTTAAACTTGTAATATGAACACATTTTTTGGTTTCTAATTATTTTTAAATGTCAAATCACACACACATACATACACACACACACACACACACACACACACACACACATATATATATATATATATATTAATGCTTATACTGATTTTTTTAAAATGTGTTCGATTAATAGGGGAAAATTCAATAGATTAATTTCGATTTATTATAACGCATATATAGATCCCATTAAGTGGCTAAATCGGTTAAGTCGCTGTAATTCCATGGATCACAAATTTTGTGACATAACCCCACGAATTCGTTCTGTCGTTCTGTCGTTCTGCTATGCGAGAAATAAGGAAGAAAAACAATGACAGTAAAAAGTAATCATTGCTGAGTAGCTGGTAAATAAAGAAATAACTTTTAAAATGAACATACATCTAAAAAAGCGGTAATAAAGGACAAAAATGTATACGGATTCATGTAATCATTAACATTCGCCTTACTACAAAGCATCAGTTATACACAATTACTGATTTTTGTGTAATTTTGTAATTAAATTTCTTTTAATATATTGGATTAAAACACGTGTACCAGGAGATGTATTGATTTATATAATACGTGAGTATAAGCTTAATTTAATTTTAAATAAATGTTATAGGGAAGAAAACACGTTTTTATTTTAATCCTTTACTTCCTTCAATAATTTACACTGAAATATGCACTAAGTGACGATAAATCGCGGTTCACCGAAGTCGCGATTACATTAATATAGACCCGAAAGACCGCGACTAAACGGGGTTGCACTGTATTTGTATCTGATCTCCAACAATCCATGACTTAACTTTAAAGTTGACACAAGAATGTTGTCAATTTAAACTGTAGCACTGACGTCAGGGATTTTTATATAACTTTAATAAAATAAAAAAAACTAGAGAGTTAAACTATAAAACTTTTACAATAAACTGACTATAAGTCACTTTATAGTAAGCAAGTAGGCATCAGTTCAGGCTTAAGTTTAGCCATCCCGCAGTTAGCTTAATAATAAAATGTGTGCTCAACTTTCCGCTTAAATGCTTAACTTTAACTGTGCTGTCATTAGTCGTCATTTTTGTTTACGTATGCACGTCTAATTAAATATTAATAACACCAGGGGAAGTATGTAAGTAGCAAAAAATATAAAGTATGAACTATTAATAAATTGGAGGGGAAAAAATAGAAATATTTTCTTACATTTTAATCTAATTTTAATCGATCAAATTAATTTTAATCGATTAAAGTTTATTAACACGATTAATCGATTAATTAATCGTAAATTTTATCAGTCTTTATTTATTTTATATTTATATATATATATATATATATATATTATATATATATACAATCTATGGCGGATTAAGGGGGGGGGGCTAAACGGGCTAAAGCTAGAGGCCCCCGATTATTTAGGGGCCTCCAAATTTAGTATATTTTATAATAAAGGTTGACTAATGTTTGCATGAATTCCTGAAAATATCATAAATTAATTAAAATCTTATCTATTAATCTATCGCTGTTCGGTCCCGATTTTATAAAAACCTGATTTTATAGGCTCAATAAGAGAAAATATTAAAGAATATGGTTTATATTTTTTTAATTTACAATTCTCGTCAAGTTCGTGTGGTCTTGTGTAAGAATCTCTGCTTGCGGTGCCATCAGTCGATTCCCGCTGGGGGTATAATTCTTTTATTTTTCATTTGTCTTTTTTTTTAAATTGTCATTTTACACTCAATTTTAGGATACTGGCAAACAGTTATTTCTTCGTATTCGTTTTTTTTTCATGAATAATCTTTTTGGCTGGGAAGGCCGATCCCGTAGTACAGACAAAGTATGAGAACTATTTAGTTACAAGTTACAGTCTTATCTTAGCTGCTAGCAATCATTTTATTTAAAGGGACGCTGGCTGGATAGGGCCCCAGTTTGAATTGCAGCCAGGAGCCCCGTGCAGTCTTAATCCGCCCCCATATACAATTTAATACTACTCCTGTGGTCGTATTTAACCGATATTATTTCATGTATATATAATTTTGGATATCTCCTTAATATTTATCCTTTAATTATATTTTATTAATTACATTTTTTCTATATCAATCAATTCTTTATCCCTAAATCACTAATAAGATTTCTCCAACTTACATTTTGCTTGTTCATTCATTTACTTTTACTTATTAAAGTAAGCATCAATGGTCTTAACATAAATAAGCCTAGGGCAAATGCTTTAATTTATTTTTTTTAACATAAACTTTGGCTACCGAACTCAGTAACAGAAGAAGATAAAACTTCATACAAGTAAACCTGAAAACGTTTCTTTCATTTGTATTACAAATTGAAAATGTCACGTGACATGTTTATTGCTGCGTAGCCGGAAATACACAGGCAATTTTTAAAATCATTTCATGCGATTTATGACAATTGTGTTGTTTTTATTGTTGTTTTATTTTGAATATAAAATTATTTTATGGTTTTTAAAGGTAGAATGTAAAATTGCGTTGAAATCAAACGTTATTTTCAGCACCGGCTTCTACTGACCATTGACCATCATCCACGTGATTCAAGGGACGAGTAGACGGCGGTAACGGTTGCTGAAGAATCTAGGAAGATGGCGGTAAATTACTCCAGCTCCCAGTTGACCCCCCTGGCTAGCAACACAGTTAACAGCACACTGGACAGTAACTGCTCCGAAGCTCTTGACCTACCATTGTCAGAGGAGTTCTTTCAAAGTATGTAAGCGTCTTGTCAATTGCTTTTAGCCCAGAATAGAATTTCAAAATGCTAGCGTGTACTGCATAGAAGATATGATGTCATTCCCTGTCCACGAAGAATCTCATTCTCTTTTTAAATGATAAGGGGAGGAAAACGAGAGGCAGAGAAAGTAATACTTTTTATTATAATTATAATTTTACTTTTCGTTGGCAATACATTTATATGTTCAGATTTTTATTACAAAATACTCCAAAAGACTTATTAAGACTTTTCCAAGGTGATTAGCTTAAATATTGTTCCGTTGCTGGGGAGAAAATAAATGAGTTCACAAAATGAAAATTAAGTTGTTGTTTTTTTCAATAAATATTTTTAAATAATCTTTTTGTAACAAAAAATAAAATCATGACGACATTAGCCAACGTTACAGTATAATAAAAAAAATCATTTCCGTAATTTTTAATCTATTTTAATTGTAAATCTCTTAGCCCCACCCATCTCAGCCTACTCAGTTGAATGTGTCTGTCAATCTGTCTTGTTACAATTAGTTTATGTCATGAATGTGTCTGTCTCGTTACAAATAGTTTATGTCATTCCAATTTAAGTCTATTTCTATTAATGTTTGGAAAATATCTCTTTTAACACATCTTCTGATAAGATTTTTCTAATTAGTGGCGTAGCGAGGGGGGGGGGCAAATGCCTCGGGCGGCACTTTGCCAGGGGCGGCAAATTCCTAGTCGTCATTAATTTCTTAAAATGAAATTTTTAAAAGAAAGAGGAGTTTTTTTAAAATCGAAATTAAAGAAAAGCCAAATAAGAAATGAATAAAAATAAATACCGGAACTATCCAAACGTTGTGAACGTTTTATCTGCCAACGCTTAAAACTCCTTATTGGATATAAATTCTTCTGATACTAATACTACTGTAATAAACAAAACCAGAGGCTAAATTAGTATGATAACGTGACACTGATGTGGTTATAAATTCATTGATTCTTAAAATTTTCAGCCGCCCCTGTTGTAAAAATTGGGTAGGGGGGGCGGCAAATTCCTCGTTGTTAATAAGCTAATTGTTAAAATGTGAAAATAAATTTTAATAAAAGAACAGAAAAGCCAAAATAAGTACTCAATAAGTACTCAACATTACCAAAGATTTTTGCAAATGGAAGGATCAGAAATAGGATAAAAAAGAATAGACTATTAATAAATACCGAAAATTAGTTGTTGTAAAAGTTCTTGTTAGAATATTTGACATTATTAAATCCTGGCGAAATTGAATGTGACTTTTTGAGGTCACAGATAGGGCAATACTGTTGCGAATAAAGGTAATATTCTGGAACTAATGCATTAGCTTGCAAAGTACGTTCGATCACTTCTAGAGCATAGTGGGAAAGGGTGTAAAAAACGTGTCATCTAAAATTCAAACTGACCTCAAAGCAATTTTAGGAGATCAAGTCACGACAAATCATCTTTCTTCAATAACAAGGTACCATATATTGTTCCATTGTATTTGATAGCTCTTCATATATTTGACATAAGGATCAAACAAGTCCAGCTGTATGATATCAAACAAGTCCAGTTGTGTGATATCAAACATGTCCAGCTGTATGATATCAAACAAGTCCAGCTGTGTGATATCAAACAAGTCCAGCTGTGTGATATCAAACAAGTCCAGCTGTGTGATATCAAACAAGTCCAGCTGTGTGATATCAAACAAGTCCAGCTGTGTGATATCAAACATGTCCAGCTGTGTGATATCAAACAAGTCCAGCTGTGTGATATCAAACAAGTCCAGCTGTGTGATATCAAACAAGTCCAGCTGTGTGATATCAAAATGCACTGTGATCAAACAAGTCCAGCTGTGTGATATCAAACAAGTCCAGCTGTATGATATCAAACAAGTCCAGCTGTATGATATCAAACAAGTCCAGCTGTATAATATCAAACAAGTCCAGCTGTATGATATCAAACAAGTCCAGCTGTATGATATCAAACAAGTCCAGCTGTATGATATCAAACAAGTCCAGCTGTGTGATATCAAACAAGTCCAGCTGTGTGATATCAAACAAGTCCAGCTGTATGATATCAAACGAGTCCAGCTGTGTGATATCAAACAAGTCCAGCGGTGTGATATCAAACAAGTCCAGCTGTGTGATATCAAACAAGTCCAGCTGTATGATATCAAACAAGTCCAGCTGTGTGATATCAAACAAGTCCAGCTGTGTGATATCAAACAAGTCCAGCTGTGTGATATCAAACAGGTCCAGCTGTGTGATATCAAACAAGTCCAGCTGTGTGATATCAAACAAGTCCAGCTGTGTGATATCAAACAAGTCCAGCTGTGTGATATCAAACAAGTCCAGCTGTGTGATATCAAACAAGTTCAGCTGTGTGATATCAAACAAGTTCAGCTGTGTGATATCAAACAAGTCCAGCTGTGTGATATCAAACAAGTCCAGCTGTGTGATATCAAACAAGTCCAGCTGTGTGATATCAAACAAGTCCAGTTGTGTGATATCAAACAAGTCCAGCTGTATGATATCAAACAAGTCCAGTTGTGTGATATCAAACATGTCCAGCTGTATGATATCAAACAAGTCCAGTTGTGTGATATCAAACAAGTCCAGCTGTGTGATATCAAACAAGTCCAGCTGTGTGATATCAAACAAGTCCAGCTGTGTGATATCAAACAAGTCCAGCTGTATGATATCAAACAAGTCCAGCTGTGTGATATCAAACAAGTCCAGCTGTGTGATATCAAACAAGTCCAGCTGTGTGATAACAAACAAGTCCAGCTGTGTGATATCAAACAAGTCCAGTTGTATGATATCAAACAAGTCCAGTTGTATGATATCAAACAAGTCCAGTTGTATGATATCAAACAAGTCCAGTTGTATGATATCAAACAAGTCCAGTTGTGTGATATCAAAAAAGTCCAGCTGTGTGATATCAAACAAGTCCAGCTGTATGATATCAAACATGTCCAGCTGTATGAATGTAAAGATTGAACATCAAAAAGTAGACGGCATGGAATCTGTTTACGACATTTCTGAAATGATTTAAATGATGATCTTAAAATAATGGACTGCACAGGCCCAACGTGTGTTAATACTTCTTAAGGGCTGGAAAGCATACAAGAGTTCAACAAAGGCGCAAAAACTTAAAATCTCATGTCAAACTCGTTCAAACAGTTAAACCTAATTTTTCAACATGATACTCCAGCTGAAACGAATTCTCCAACGAATTCTCCAACTATTTTAGTAAACTTGAGCGTTGTTACGCATTCTTTTCCAATTCCATACACTTTTGGAAATACCTAATTGCTTCTACAAGCAAGGCATTCGGGATACAATAATAATAATAATAATAATAATCGGCATCCTTCCGTCTCGCGAGACGATGGTGCATCACTGTTGAGTTGGGTTGCATTTCCTAGAGTGGCTGTGCAGTCCTATCCTTGAGTGACAGTCTTTACCACAGCTTTTACACACGAGTTCTGTGCTTCGAAATGTTTTAGCCTTTCTCCTAGCTTTTCTTTCTGTAGCCTCCTCCATCCTTCGCTCCTCGGCTACTATGACGCCTTCTTTGACAACTGTGCGCTACGTAGATCGGTCTTCTGCCTTACACTACCAGTCGCTTGTGCGTATTCTGGCTGCTTTCATGTCCCTTTGGCAGACATCTTTAAATCGCTGACGTGGGCGACCTGTCTTCTCTTTCCCGATGCCAGTTCTCCATATAGGAGGTCCTTGGGGATGCGGCCAGGGCTCATTCTTTTAACATGTCCTAGCCATCTCAGGCGTCTTTCACTAAGGATTGAGAACACGATTTGGGTATTGGCACGCATTAGGACCTCAGTATTAGGCACCTTGTCTTGCCATTTAATGCTTAGAATGCGTCGCAGGCATCTCAAGTGGAAGCTATTAAGCTTGTGCTCTTGGGATGTATAAGTGGTCCATGTCTCGCTCCCGTATAGCAGTGTACTAATGACGCAGGCTCTATAGACACACAGTTTGGTTTTCTCTGTTAACTTGGTGTTTTGCCAGACCCGTTAGTTTAATTTAGCCATTGTAGCGGCTGCCAATTCTACTGTTTATTTCCTCTTCAATTGTCAATGTATTGGAGACCTTGGAACCCTAGTAGGTGAAGCTGTCCACAACCTCCAAGATTTCAATGTCGATATTTATGGTAGGGGGAGGTTGTGTGTCTTGGGCCGTGATGTTTGTCTTTTTCAAGCTGATTTGCAGACCAAATTCTTTGCAGGTATTGGAGAAGCTTGACACGAGTTGTTGCAAACCAGTTTCTGTGTGTGCTGTTAATGCCGCATCATCTGCAAAGAGTAGCTCACGAATTAGGATATCTGTCGTTTTGGTCTTGGCTCGGAGGCGGGCAGTGTTGAAAAGTCCTCCATCAGCTCTGGTGTGTAACCAGATTCCATAACTGCTATCCTTGAATGCGTATTGAAGCAGTACAGAGAAGAATATTGTGAACAGTGTTGGTGCAAGTACACAACCTTGTTTAACTCCGCTGCTGACTGGAAAGGTTTCTGACGTAGCTCCATCGAACTGCACTGTGCCCTGCATATTTTCATGGAAGTCTCTGATGATGGCGAGTAGGTGTGGGGGACAGCCTAATTTTACCAGGATTTGGAATAGCCTGTTCCGACTGACGAAATTAAAGGCCTTCGTAAGGTCCACAAAGGCAATGTATAGGGGCATCTGTTGCTCTCTGCATTTTTCCTGGAGCTGCCTTATGGAGAACACCATGTCTATGGTAGACCGACCAGCCCGGAAACCGCACTGAGGTTCTGGATAGACACGGGATGCTAGACACTGTAAACGTGTTAGTATGACACGGGCGAAGGCCTTTCCTACAATACTAAGGAGTGAGATGCCGCGATATTTATTGCAGTCACTTCTATCACCCTTGTTTTTATATAGTGTCACTATATTTGCATCTTTTAGGTCTTGGGGGATATAGCCCTGTTCCCAGCAGAGGGACAGAAGCTCGTGCAATGGCTGTAGTAAAGCTGTCTTGCCACTCTTTAGAGCTTCTAGTGGTATGCCATCATTCCCAGGGGCTTTTCCACAAGCTAGGATGTCAATTGCTTTGCTCAGCTCTTCTGTGTGGGCATGACATCAAGTTCTTCCATGAGTGGCATATTGGGGATGTCATCTAGAGCGGTGCTGGAGACTGTGGTAACTGTTGAGTACAGTTCCAGATAATGCTCAACCCACCGTTTTAGCTGTCCTGCCTGGTCTAGCTGTCCTGCCTGGTCTACAAAATAGTGAATATACCATGGAGCCATTTTGAGGTTACTGTGTAAGCTATTGAACTGAAAGATGCAGGCAAAAAGCTCAACACACGAACAGACGCAGGAACTTTGCTAGTCACAATGAAATCTTTTTATTTTCAAAGTTATATTTTTAAAAATGCCCGAAATTCGTTACAAACGTATAGTGCTTAACAAAAAATTTCTTAGGAGTGGCTACTCACAGAGAAACTAATGGAATGCAATACTTAAGGGATGCTTTAACATTTGATAAAATTGTATGTGGAAACCTCATCATTTTAATCGAACCTTCCAATCTAAGAACAAGAGAGCAAATTTTTGGTGATCGAAGCAAATATGTATGTAGCCATGCTATGTAGAATAACAGTTAAGAAGAAATTTGGTTTGATCATAAGATGAGATTAGTGTATAAATTCGCGTGAGGCTTTGGCAGTTATATAGAATTTAGAAAACAGACATGATTTTCGTACACCAGCTAATTTACTGGACTTTGAAATTTTGTCAAAATATCTCACATGACATAGTCAGGCAAGGAATATTTTAACCCCATGAATTGAAAAAAAAATTAATTAATTCAAGACTAGGTGGTTTATTTAAGTTTATAAAGATATTTATGCTCGAAGTTACCTTGCCTAATATAATATAATTAATTCGAACATTGCTAACAGCTGTCTTAAATAATGCAAGGTGTTAAAAAGTTTTCTCTAAAATTATTTTAATGAAAAATTAATGACGATCAATTACGAATACACCAAAATTGTCTAAACTATTGCTATTTTGGTTATTCAGCATGCCATGGCTGAAAACATTGATACATGAAAGATTGAGCCATTAGGAAAAATATAAAACCTTAATTTCATTAAAGAAATCAAGCCTTTCTTTTCAACATAAAAATATATAGTGTTCTTATTATTGTTTTCTAATTATTATTTTTTTTTACTTTATATAGTTAACATATTTTTCGGGTTGGGGGGGGGGCGGCAAATTTGATTTCTGCCCTGCGCGGCATATACTCAAGCTACGCCGCTGTACCCTATCATTCTTTGGAGAGTGTCCGTTATAAATCCAACATTTGTAGGAAGATTTCTGGTATAATTCCAACATTCCTTGAGACCTATCCTTATACCCCAACACCCCTAGGAAGATTTATTTTAAAACTGCAACATTTCTAGGAAAGTTGACCTTATACCCCAACACCCCTAATGTGTCGCTTTTGGGGATACAACCTTTTTCTGACTATGGATTTCTTGTTATCTCTTAGATTTTTCTCTACCTGAATTCATTGTTTTGCGCAGCGTCGCCTCAATCCAAGCATTGTCTAGAAATCTAATCTAAACAACTTGAAAAAAAAATTTAAGTTCACCAAACTGATAAATTAAAAACATGTGCCGTGTTTGTTAATACCAGAGTTGTCCACCAGCAAACAAGAGTTACCCATACTGTCGTGTTAGTTTAATAATAAAGCTCAAATTTATTCTTTTCATAATACAATTTGTATGTGTATTTTGTATTTATTTAAAAGCGTTATCGCTGTCTCATTCTATAAGAGTTACCCATCAACATTTGGCCCACTCATACTATATTACAGATTGGTTGAACATTTCTATATTATTTTAAGAACTCACTCATAGATAAGCTGGTCCTACATCTGGAGAAACTTCAATAAGGAAAAAATTATAAAAAAGATATTTCTGTAGATTTGATAAAGTATTATCTTGTGTCCTCCAGAAGAGCCCCCATAGTCATCTTGAGTATGGGCATCTTTACATCTGTGCACAAACTCATCTTTAGATTCAACTAAGGGCTCTTTACCCATCTTTAAACCGATTGATCGAATTGTCCATGGTTGATCGCCGTCATCTTTAAACGATTTCTTCAGATGTCCACAACTGATGATCATGGAATGTCAAGTCACTCTCCTCTCAAATCTGGAAATGTTCATCCTTCCGTTAATGTTATAGTCAAGTTTTTATTGAAAATTTAAAATTTTTAAAAATTCAACAAATTTATTTTTTAAATTGCATAAAATTTACAATAAAATCTCTGATGTATACCGATAAATTAAGATTATTATTTATCTATGCGATTGAACAGACCAGCCCTACTACCATCTTAAAAACAATAGTCAGCAATTAGCTAAGTCTGTATTGTAAGGGAGATACTATGGTAGTTCAAATGAATGTAGTGAGTTATTTTCCCTAATAATTGAATGGGAATGGAATACCAGTGGGCAGTCTGGCAACATTAATTTAGCCTCTGTGTACAGTCAGACAGTTTGGCTCTGTCTACAGTTTGGCCCTGTGTACCGTCAGACATGCTGTAAAGAAGAGAAACGTTTAATGTTCGATCTGGCCAGCCTAAGGTTATAAGATTTTATGATTCATTTTTACGTGTTTGTTTTTCGCTGAAGTTGGCCGTGTGTCGAAACATTCCTTGTATTCTGATGTCTTAACTAATATTTACTTGTATGCACGTTCAATATTTACAAAACAAAATGGAGGGAGGGGCAAATTTCGGGAGGGGTGTGGTGAATGACTGATATAGCACTGCGCATGTCAGAACGAGTATGAAGTCAGGCACGTGCTGCAGGCCTACATTTCTGGTGCAAATGAAACTGAGTTCACTTGGTGCATCAACTGATCTTTAAAGAAAAAACCATAGCATTTCTTTGAAGAGAGGGTTCATTTAAACAACAACCAGAAAAATTTCTTTGAAGAAATGGTTCATTTAAAACCATTGAACCCAAGTTAGAGGCAACCTGTGATCTGCCTTCACTTAACGGCCAACCGTCTACATCCCGGGGTTGGAGTGGGTGGCCCCGGGTTGCTGCTAAATCAGGTCGGCATATGGTCAAGAAGACTTTGTCAAGTCAAGCCACTCTTTGGGTTATAGACAGGAAGCTATTGAGGACGCATTCGTTTGGAGCACATAAATAAGAATTAAGGGAACCTTACATACAATAAATGTTAATGATACTAAAATGAACAAAATATATCATTAGAAAACGGGAAAATCACGATAAATGGTATATTTAAATTTTAAAAATAATCTGACGAATTTTCCAACGTTTTAATATGATTATTAAAATTTAATTTAAACTACGAATAATTTCAAATTCATCTTAAACCTACCACATTTTAAAAATACATTCTTTGATAAGAACTGTGTGTGTTTGTGTGAAGTATACAATAAAGGATGACTGAAATAACCCATGGGCCTATTAGAGAATGCACAGGCGTTGTTTACACCTTGTCAGATCGTAGTCCTAGTGTTTGCTTTATCAAACTGTTCATCTAAATCCCATCGTCAACAAAACTGGGCGTTAGTGTTTAGAGCACTGCATGTATATTCAGGTAAGGTTTCTTGGATAATAGCCGAAAGCGCAGAGTGCGAAATAGAGAAAGGTTAACAAGTTCTTTAGTGCCTATAGCTAGACGCTATGGCACATATAGCTAGACACTATGGCACATATAGCTAGACACTATGGCACATATAGCTAGACTCTATGGCACATATAGCTAGACTCTATGGCACATATAGCTAGACGCTATGCCACATATAGCTAGACACTATGGCACATATAGCTAGACACTATGGCACATATAGCTAGACACTATGGCACATATAGCTAGACACTATGGCACATATAGCTAGACACTATGGCACATATAGCTAGACTCTATGGCACATATAGCTAGACTCTATGGCACATATAGCTAGACGCTATGCCACATATAGCTAGACACTATGGCACATATAGCTAGACGCTATGCCACATATAGCTAGACACTATGGCACATATAGCTAGACACTATGGCACATATAGCTAGACTCTATGGCACATATAGCTAGACACTATGGCACATATAGCTAGACTCTATGGCACATATAGCTAGACGCTATGCCACATATAGCTAGACACTATGGCACATATAGCTAGACACTATGGCACATATAGCTAGACTCTATGGCACATATAGCTAGACTCTATGGCACATATAGCTAGACACTATGGCACATATAGCTAGACTCTATGGCACATATAGCTAGACGCTATGCCACATATAGCTAGACACTATGGCACATATAGCTAGACACTATGCCACATATAGCTAGACACTATGCCACATATAGCTAGACACTATGGCACATATAGCTAGACACTATGCCACATATAGCTAGACACTATGCCACATATAGCTAGACACTATGGCACATATAGCTAGACACTATGCCACATATAGCTAGACACTATGCCACATATAGCTAGACACTATGCCACATATAGCTAGACACTATGGCACATATAGCTAGACGCTATGGCACATATAGCTAGACACTATGGCACATATAGCTAGACACTATGGCACATATAGCTAGACACTATGGCACATATAGCTAGACACTATGGCACATATAGCTAGACACTATGGCACATATAGCTAGACACTATGGCACATATAGCTAGACGCTACGGCACATATAGCTAGACACTATGGCACATATAGCTAGACACTATGGCACATACAGCTAGACAATATGGCACATTTAGCTAGACACTATGGCACATATAGCTAGACACTATGCCACATATAGCTAGACACTATGGCACATATAGCTAGACACTATGGCACATATAGCTAGACACTATGGCACATATAGCTAGACGCTATGCCACATATAGCTAGACACTATGCCACATATAGCTAGACGCTATGGCACATATAGCTAGACACTATGGCACATATAGCTAGACACTATGGCACATATAGCTAGACACTATGGCACATATAGCTAGACGCTATGGCACATATAGCTAGACGCTATGGCACATATAGCTAGACACTATGGCACATATAGCTAGACGCTATGGCACATATAGCTAGACACTATGGCACATATAGCTAGACGCTATGGCACATATAGCTAGACGCTATGGCACATATAGCTAGACGCTATGGCACATATAGCTAGACGCTATGGCACATATAGCTAGACGCTATGGCACATATAGCTAGACGCTATGGCACATATAGCTAGACGCTATGGCACATATAGCTAGACGCTATGGCACATATAGCTAGACGCTATGGCACATATAGCTAGACGCTATGGCACATATAGCTAGACGCTATGGCACATATAGCTAGACGCTATGGCACATATAGCTAGACGCTATGGCACATATAGCTAGACGCTATGGCACATATAGCTAGACGCTATGGCACATATAGCTAGACGCTATGGCACATATAGCTAGACGCTATGGCACATATAGCTAGACGCTATGGCACATATAGCTAGACGCTATGGCACATATAGCTAGACGCTATGGCACATATAGCTAGACGCTATGGCACATATAGCTAGACGCTATGGCACATATAGCTAGACGCTATGGCACATATAGCTAGACGCTATGCCACATATAGCTAGACGCTATGGCACATATAGCTAGACGCTATGCCACATATAGCTAGACGCTATGGCACATATAGCTAGACGCTATGGCACATATAGCTAGACGCTATGGCACATATAGCTAGACGCTATGGCACATATAGCTAGACGCTATGCCACATATAGCTAGACGCTATGGCGCATATAGCTAGACGCTATGGCACATATATTTGATAACGTTTTTCAAGTTAAGTCCATTTGTTTGTTTTTTCGTTTAGTTTCACTATTTAATTAACATTCCCTTGTTCCACCATTTATCTCCCTTGTATAACCCTATTGTTCCACCATTTATCTCCCTTATATAACCCTATTGTTCCACCATTTATCTCCCTTATATAACCCTATTGTTCCACCATTTATCTCCCTTATAGAACTCTATTGTTCCACCATTTATCTCCCTTATATCACCCTATTGTTCCACCATTTATCTCCCTTATATAACCCTATTGTTCCACCATTTATCTCCCTTATATAACCCTATTGTTCCATTATTTATCTCCAGAGTGTACCCTTTAATGATTGAAATTACGACATCGCCATTAATAGCATAGGTCAAAATCTGTAAATAATCCATATCTTGAGTTTGCATCCACCGTTGGTCGTCTAGCCCCGCGTTCTGCCTTCGATATGCATGCTTACATACCGCCCATTGATCATATCGAGCAAACCGGTAAAGTCAAGTCAAGTCAAGTTCTTGTTTGCCGACTACGGAATGATCAGGTTTGACTCTCACAGATTGAGTTTAAATGTATTTCTAAGGCAATCATCAAATGTGTTTTTGACATTCATTCATCCCGCTGTTTGCTGAGAGAATGATTCAACAGGTTGCCGTAAATTGTAGCCGCTTATTTTGGGGCCAAAACTTGCGTTTTCCGAACTGTCATTGTGACTTGTAAAATGTTGAACAGATGGCAAGCCGAGCGAGGGGTCATGATGACCCCGGCCTGTAAGACAAATAATTCCGGTGCTACGTGTTGCGACTCCACCCTTGTGTTCTAGGTGCTGAGTGAGGGCCACACGTACTACAACATAATCTAAGAACCGTTGAACGTTGCTCTATTTATTTCTCACTGTTGCTTACGTCATTAAACAAACCCCACCCACGCATCCCCATTTTTTCTTTCCAACGTCCAAAAAGTTGGCAAGATATACTGTATAAGTATAAGGAACGGACTTTAATATGTTAAAATTAGGACTATGTCACTCATTTTCTGTATTTAACAAAAAAATAATAATTTTAAAGTTTAATTCTCAAAATTGAGAATCTTCTCAAAATTATGAACAAATCACACTTGCTTGGTGACTACCTTACACTTCTTTAAAACTGTTTTTTGTATCTACTCTGTAACTAGAACATTTTATCTACCATGTAACTAGAACATTGTATCTACTCTGTAACTAGAAAATTTTATCTACTCTGTAACTAGAACATTTTATCTACTCTGTAACTATAGCATTTTATCTACTCTGTAACTAGAACATTTTATCTACTCTGTAACTAGAGCATTTTATCTACTCTGTAACTAGAGCATTTTATCTACTCAGTAACTAGAACATTTTATCTACTCTGTAACTAGAACATTTTATCTACTCTGTAACTATAGCATTTTATCTACTCTGTACTAGAACATTGTATCTACTCTGTAACTAGAACATTTTATCTACTCTGTAACTAGAACATTTTATCTACTCTGTAACTAGAACATTTTCCCGTGGTAAACTGAGAAAAGGAGTAGAATGGGATCACTAGTAAAAATTTAAGTTTTTAACTTAAACTTCATGGGTAAAAATACTATACAAAAACTTATTACAATACATGTAGTATGTTTTTAAAAAGCTTGGAAAAAGGGATAGTTTTTTTCCCTTCTAAATTGTGTAATACCAGCGACATACGTCAAGAAACTAATTTAAAGGAAGGATAAAGTAAGTCTTCAACAAGAGCTCCGAGATATTGTCTTCAACATTTTAACCAAATATTTTTCCTGCTCCTTCGCTATTCGAAGTGTCACAAAACTTGTTAGCAGCAAAATCCATGAAAGTATAGACATCTCACAATGTATTAATACGCCAAAAATGGTACAAAATATCAAAATCCATGAAAGTATAGACCTCTCACAATGTATTAATACGCCAAAAATGGTACAAAATATCAAAATCCATGAAAGTATAGATCTCTCACAATGTATTATTACGCCAAAAATGGAACCAAATAACAAATACAGTCGTCTTATCCCGTTTCGATTCAAACTAGTTACGACTTTTGTCACTACTGATAATTTTTCTGGATTTTTAAATATAATTTTGGACGATACTTAAAAATTTCACCCGGAAACCTTGAGCTTACACATCGTTGGTCAACTAACTTCTCTTCGGTCAACTTACTTCTCGTTGGTCAACTAACTTACACATCGTTGGTCAGCCAACAATCGATACTATACATCACGGTGATGTATCTAAGCCCCCATCTACATTACATTACATTATTCCTTTTTAAATCCTTTATAGTAACTCGTGGTGTCTGCGGCCGACCTTGCTTGCTTGCTTGCTTGTCGCCAAAACTTTTGATCGATTTTAACCCACTTGCTCGCAAGATAGCGAGCTGAAATTTTGCAGGCAGTTTCGTACCGATGATAAAAACAATGTATCAAAATTTCAGATCGATCGCATGTACCGTAATTAAATTATTGATTTTTTAGATTATTTTATTTATTCCTATGTATCATGCTATTTTTTGAGATAGAGCGTCGCGGTGCGTATTATATTGAACAACCTTTCTGTCGCGCAATAAGGTGCGTATTTTACTGACAACACTTTTTATAAACCTATTCCTGATCGGTGCGCATTATATTAAACACGTTTTACGACACAACTGCAATTTTGTATTTTTGGATGGTCTTGCGCTGCGTGTTATAATGAACATTCTTTTAGTTACGTCTCATACGTAAAGGATTTATAGTCAAAAACTTGGTTTTTTACGGGTTTTTCTTATTAAATCCTTTATATTAACTCGTGGTGTCTGCGGCCGACCTTGCTTGCTTGTCGCCAAAACTTTTGATCGATTTTTAACCCACTTGCTCGCAAGATAGCGAGCTGAAATTTTGCAGGCAGTTTCGTACCGATGATAAAAACAATGTATCAAAATTTCAGATCGATCGCATGTACCGTAATTAAATTATTGATTTTTTAGATTATTTTATTTATTCCTATGTATCATGCTGTTTTTTGAGATAGAGCGTCGCGGTGCGTATTATATTGAACAACCTTTCTGTCGCGGTATGAGGTGCGTATTTTACTGACAACACTTTTTATAAACCTATTCCTGATCGGTGCGCATTATATTAAACACGTTTTACGACACAACTGCAATTTTGTATTTTTGGATGGTCTTGCGCTGCGTGTTATAATGAACATTCTTTTAGTTACGTCTCATACGTAAAGGATTTATAGTCAAAAACTTGGTTTTTTACGGGTTGTTTTTATTTTTCTTCTAAAACTTCTTTCATGAATCTACTCTACTCTAAAACGGGTTTGGTTTAAAGTTAAGCTTAATGAAAAAAATGCAGGCACCCATTGTTCCCATGGACCATGCAGATTTGTATCACAGTTTTTCAATGAATAATCATGCATCACATAATAATTTATTTCAATGATCGCTGGTTTATACAGGTCGACCTCCAGAAAAGTCAACTTTTAATTGTTTTAATTAATTTCTCTCGTGCCTTGACTTGTCATTTTTAAAGCATAGTCCCCCCAATCAAGGTCCTCAGACGTTCTCATATTGTGATTAAATTAATTACAAAATCCATTTCTTAAAATGTTGTAATAGTTACATTACATTCTTGTATGGTTGCGAGGCTTGGACGCTCACTGCAGACCTTCAAAGAAGAATCAATGCGCTAGAGATGAGATGTTTCAGAAAGATACAGAACATCTCCTACACAGAGCATATCACAAACGAAGCGGTCCGCAACAAAATAACTGCTGTCATCGGCCCCTACGAGGACCTTCTCATCTCAATCAAGAAGAAGAAACTACGATGGTATGGACACGTGGCAAGATCTGTAGGTCTCGCAAAGACTATAATGCAAGTCCAGAAAGGGGGGGGGAGTAAAAGAGGCAGACAAAAGAAGAGATGGAAAGACGACATCAAAGAGTGGACCGGCCAGTCATTCATCGACTCCCAAAAGGCAGCACAGGACCGGGACAAATGACGTGAGATAGTGTTCAGTTAACGATGGTGCCCCAACGACCCAATGACGGGGACCATCCATAAAGTACGTCACGCTATTTTTGACAATTTTACCCCCCCCCCTGTCACAAATCTCAGACACACCCCCCCTCCCCTAAAGTACGTCACACTTTCGAAAAAATGTGTTCATTTTTATTAACAAAATAATTAAAATTTAATAGAAAACACCGTGAAGTCACACATGGCCGGACCCCCCTCCCTCCTGTCACACTTTCTTACACCCCTCCCCCCTCTGGAGCGTGACCTACTTTATGCACGGCCCCTAAAGGATAGTCAAGTCAAGTCAATAGTTATATTTGTAGCTGTTTACTGATCAGTTAATCAATAATGTATTCCCGGAGCAGATATTAATTGCCACGACAAGTGATCTGTTAATGTTTTTTTTTCTTGCAGGCATCACTGTCGGAGAAAAAGTTATGGTTGCCTTATGCGGTATTGTTACCATGGTAACTCTGGGGGTCTTCATCCAAGAAATCATCCACATTATGTACCACTACACCTCAAGTAGAGACATCAAGTTCAAAACTATTCAAATACTTGGTATTTACCCGGTAAGATGATGTTACCGTATTATTTTGTCCAAACATTTCAAATGTAAGTCAGAATTCAACGAATGCTCGGTTATGTCACTTGTAGCACATTAAGTCATTAAGTCATTAAGGCGATACTCAGGAGAAGAAACGTCCAGTTTTAAATGTTTAGGCAACGCTTAACTTTTTTCACATTATAAGCAACTTCCCTCTAAGTTTCGTTGTGTCATGGGGGAAAAAAATTAGATCGTAGCAAATTATCTATTTCTTTCTGTGCAAAATATTAGGTATCACAAACTCGCATATAATTCATATATATTGTCCTTTCAAAAATTTGCAATATGCTTTTAACGGGCAATAACTCATTTCATTTAAGTTGCTGTCATAGAATTTCTTCGCTCTGTTGGTGAGAATGATTTCGGGGAGGAACAAAACGGTTGGGGGGGGTTGGGGGGTTGGGGTGAAATAACACGTTATGAAATGAAAGACGAGCCGAAAAGATGGTTCGGAAATTAAATCATTCGGAAATTAAATCATTCGATGATTGAACTTAAAATATTTCCTTTTTTTTTAATAATCGAATCCATTGTTGAAAATGATTTTTAGTTCATGTTGCCAAAGTTCCGATCTGGCAACTCTAACACGTCAATCTGGTATGCGAATCTAACTCTAACACGTCAATCGACTCTGACACGTCGTGACTCACCGACTGCAATGATGATGAGCAATTTTATGTCAATGTTAATTTTTTCTTCAAGCCAATCAGAATATAAGTAATTACGTAGTCCTGGGCATCATCACAAGCCCCGCGGGGGGAGGGGGGGGGCTACGTTGGAGATATGAAACAGACATCATGTATTTTATTATAGCAGTGATACAGGTGGTCAGGATGATTGCCTACCTGTTGAAGTGAAACATTTTGGGTTCATTCATTAACATATTTATTATCTCATTCTTTATTGTCTCATTCTTTATTATCTCATTCTTTATTATCTCATTCTTTATTATCTCATTCTTTATTGTCTCATTCTTTATTATCTCATTATTTATTATCTCATTCTTTATTATCTCATTCTTTATTGTCTCATTCTTTATTATCTCATTCTTTATTGTCTCATTCTTTATTATCTCATTCTTTATTATCTCATTCTTTATTGTCTCATTCTTTATTGTCTCATTCTTTATTATCTCATTCTTTATTATCTCATTCTTTATTATCTCATTCTTTATTGTCTCATTCTTTATTGTCTCATTCTTTATTATCTCATTCTTTATTATCTCATTCTTTATTATCTCATTCTTTATTGTCTCATTCTTTATTATCTCATTCTTTATTGTCTCATTCTTTATTATCTCATTCTTTATTGTCTCTAACGATCAAATTTTTATTTTTTTTAATTAACGAAAATTGACATCAGTGGTTTGACCCTGGATATTCTATACCGGTAGCAGACGACATTTCATTAGCGCGCATCTTCCATTAATTGATAGCTATCAGAGGGGTGTTCATTAATTGATAGCTACCAGAGGGGTTGATCATTAATTGATAGCTATCAGAGGGGTGATCATTAATTGATAGCTATCAGAGGGGTGATCATTAATTGATAGCTATCAGAGGGGTGATCATTAATTGATAGCTATCAGAGGGGTGATCATTAATTGATAGCTATCAGAGGGGTGATCATTAATTGATAGCTATCAGAGGGGTGATCATTAATTGATAGCTATCAGAGGGGTGATCATTAATTGATAGCTATCAGAGGGGTGATCATTAATTGATAGCTATCAGAGGGGTGATCATTAATTGATAGCTATCAGAGGGGTGATCATTAATTGAAAGCTATCAGAGGGGTGATCATTAATTGATAGCTATCAGAGGGGTGATCATTAATTGAAAGCTATCAGAGGGGTGATCATTAATTGAAAGCTACCAGAGGGGTGATCATTAATTGATAGCTATCAGAGGGGTGATCATTAATTGATAGCTATCAGAGGGGTGATCATTAATTGATAGCTATCAGAGGGGTGATCATTAATTGATAGCTATCAGAGGGGTGATCATTAATTGATAGCTATCAGAGGGGTGATCATTAATTGATAGCTATCAGAGGGGTGATCATTAATTGATAGCTATCAGAGGGGTGATCATTAATTGAAAGCTATCAGAGGGGTGATCATTAATTGATAGCTATCAGAGGGGTGATCATTAATTGATAGCTATCAGAGGGGTGATCATTAATTGATAGCTATCAGAGGGGTGATCATTAATTGATAGCTATCAGAGGGGTGATCATTAATTGATAGCTATCAGAGGGGTGATCATTAATTGATAGCTATCAGAGGGGTGATCATTAATTGATAGCTATCAGAGGGGTGATCATTAATTGATAGCTATCAGAGGGGTGATCATTAATTGATAGCTATCAGAGGGGTGATCATTAATTGATAGCTATCAGAGGGGTGATCATTAATTGATAGCTATCAGAGGGGTGATCATTAATTGATAGCTATCAGAGGGGTGATCATTAATTGATAGCTACCAGAGGGGTGATCATTAATTGATAGCTCTCAGAGGGGTGATCATTAATTGATAGCTATCAGAGGGGTGATCATTAATTGATAGCTATCAGAGGGGTGATCATTAATTGATAGCTATCAGAGGGGTGATCATTAATTGATAGCTATCAGAGGGGTGATCATTAATTGATAGCTATCAGAGGGGTGATCATTAATTGATAGCTATCAGAGGGGTGATCATTAATTGATAGCTATCAGAGGGGTGATCATTAATTGATAGCTATCAGAGGGGTGATCATTAATTGATAGCTATCAGAGGGGTGATCATTAATTGATAGCTATCAGAGGGGGTGATCATTAATTGATAGCTACCAGAGGGGTGATCATTAATTGATAGCTACCAGAGGGGTGATCATTAATTGATAGCTATCAGAGGGGTGATCATTAATTGAAAGCTACCAGAGGGGTGATCATTAATTGATAGCTATCAGAGGGGTGATCATTAATTGATAGCTACCAGAGGGGTGATCATTAATTGATAGCTATCAGAGGGGTGATCATTAATTGATAGCTACCAGAGGGGGTGATCATTAATTGATAGCTATCAGAGGGGTGATCATTAATTGATAGCTACCAGAGGGGGTGATCATTAATTGATAGCTATCAGAGGGGTGATCATTAATTGATAGCTACCAGAGGGGTGATCATTAATTGATAGCTATCAGAGGGGTGATCATTAATTGATAGCTATCAGAGGGGTGATCATTAATTGATAGCTACCAGAGGGGTGATCATTAATTGCTTGGCTAGAACACACGATGGCGTCATATAATTGCGCCTAATTATTTTGTCTTTCATCCAATGTTGCCTCGTCATACAAACTATCATGATACGGTTCCCGAGCTGTACGCTGGGGTACCAAAGTGAGCGCGTACATCAACAGCGGTGTCACAAGCGCTGTTTCGTGGATAACTAGTTAGATTTCGACGTAGAGCGCCGTGGGGGGAAAAATGATACCGTGACTTAGGGAAAGTGTTACAAACTCTAATGTAGACGTTACAATGGAGTCATGCAGATTTAGATCATAACTTCTCTTTTTTTATTGTCCAACCCGCACATTTTCTAATTACAATCATCAAAAGTGTTATCCATAATCGCCCTATGAATCTCTTTACATTTGCTGGCGTAGTTATGTATATTCACCCTTTGAAATCATAATGAGGTGGTCGTGGTAAAGTAAACATTTGTAATTAACTTGAAGGCTGTGGCTTGACAGAAATCGTTGTGCTTGAGAACTGACGTCCTTAAAAGTGGCTATTTCATCAAGAATTTGCCCTTAAAGTGGCTATTTCATCAAGAATTTGATTATACCTCAAGTGACGCTGATGCGTGTCAAGCTATCGGCCTATTACGGACGATCAGACTGGCACACTGTACAAAAAATATTTTACTTAAATGACGTCACACACCTGGGGGGGGGAGGTGGGTTCCACACATTTGTGACGATGTGTGACGAGGGGGAGGGGTGTTTGAGAAATGTGACGTCACATAAAAAATAGCATCTTTAAATAAAAGTTCCACTTAAATATTTGATTTCTTACAATTTATTTTACGACGTTTTACATAGCTTCACGCGTGTTACGATATTAGAGTGCAACCTTACACTAAAAAAAACTAAATACATACTTAAATGACAAAAAATTGATTCGAAACATGCTCTTTTTCAAATAGAAGATACAGCTTTTTTTTTGTGTTCAAAGGTTTGTGACGTCATATTGGAGGGGAGATGTAAGTTTTTGTGACGACGCGTGGCGAGGGGGGGTGAAAATTTTGTCAAAATCACATGACGTCATTTATGGACGGCCCCTAACGTTACATGATTTCTGAGTGTTTTAAGCTGTTGTTTCTTGAGGGCAATTTCTTTTTAAATTGCGCCAAATCCCATAAAGTTAAGGCCCTTTATTAAACAAAGTTTTGTAATAGCCTCCTTTTACATCAGGGGTCGGGAACCCCTAGCTCGCAATGTGGCTCTATTGATGGCTGCATCTGGCTCTATTGATGGCTGCATCTGGCTCTCAGACAAATGTTCGATTTATAAAAAAACCGATTATTCAGACTCCTTTGATCTACATATTAATTGCATATAAAAAAAGCATAAAAATGTTATAAAAAGAACTCAGAGACATAATAATTGTACTTTTAGTGTTGAAATTACACAAGAGGCAAAAATTTACTTGAATTTTTACTTGTAAACATAAGCCATATGTATGGCTCTCACAGAATTACTTTTCAAAATATGTGGTGTTTATGGCTCTCTCAGACAAAAAGATTCCCGACTTCTGTTTTACATGTTCTGAACTATGTATAATGTGACTGATAGTTGTAAAAGTAAATGGATTTGTGTGTGTGTGTGTGTTTGTGTGCAGCGTGTGGGGTGCGTGCGTGTGGGGGGCGCTGTGAGCTATAAACGAAAGGAGTTGCCTAAAAATGGATATTTTAAAAAACGTTACCCTGCCTTTGTTGTTGATATTTATTTTTATGTTATTAATTTTTATTTTTGTAATATTTTATTTGGGGGGTGGGGGGTGGATTATGGATGGCGAAATCCTGCTCCAGATTTGCAAGTGTCATGTATGCCACATATTTGAAAGTGTCATGTATGCCACATATTTGAAAGTGTCATGTATGCCACATATTTGAAAGTGTCATGTATGCCACATATTTGAAAGTGTCATGTATGCCACATATTTGAAAGTGTCATGTATGCCACATATTTGAAAGTGTCATGTATGCCACATATTTGAAAGTGTCATGTATGTCACATATTTGAAAATGTCATGTATGCCACATATTTGAAAGTGTCATGTATGCCACATATTTGAAAGTGTCATGTATGCCACATATTTGAAAGTGTCACGTATGCCACATATTTTAAAGTGTCATGTATGTCACATATTTGAAAGTGTCACGTATGCCACATATTTGAAAGTGTCATGTATGCCACATATTTGAAAGTGTCATGTATGCCACATATTTGAAAGTGTCATGTATGCCACATATTTGAAAGTGTCATGTATGCCACATATTTGAAAGTGTCATGTATGCCACATATTTGCAAGTGTCATGTATGCCACATACTTGAAAGTGTCATGTATGCCACATATTTGAAAGTATCATGTATGCCACATATTTGAAAGTGTCATGTATGCCACATATTTGAAAGTATCATGTATGCCACATATTTGAAAGTGTCATGTATGCCACATATTTGAAAGTATCATGTATGCCACATATTTGAAAGTATCATGTATGCCACATATTTGAAAGTATCATGTATGCCACATATTTGCAAGTATCCTGAATGCCACATAAGCATAGGACCACCCCCACTCATCCCCTATACACAATTCATTTTTAAAAAGTATCTGCTTCGTTTAAGTAACATCTCTACGCCTGATCAAAACTTAAGTTTGCCAAATACACTTTACATCAAGTAATTTACATTACAAATTAAGAAAATGATTTCCATTTGTTCAGAAAATCATTCCATAAAATGTCAGCGGGAAGAAAAGTTAAACAAAAAACTATATTTTATGTTTGATTAAAATTATTTGATTTAAATAAAAAGAAAATAAACCTACATTGTATTCAAACAAGAAATCTAATACTAATAAATTTTAAACAATATATTTATAAAATGATCTTATGCCTGAGTTAATTAAATGCTGGGCACAAGATTAGTTCTACAATAGTACATGTAGTTCATAAAACACAAGAATAGTTCTACAATAGTAGTTCATTTCCACAGGTTATCACCTTTGCAGCTTTCTTTGCCTTGTGCATACCAAAAGCTAACATTCTCAGTCAACTGTTAACATTGATGTAAGTTATTAAACTATTTTATTTACCACTATAATCTACCATTATTTCAAAATATTTTTACATGTATTTAAATATTTATGGTACAATCACATCCTTAAATACAATGATTTTATTCTAAATGTAACATAAAGCTTTATCGCCATTTATTCATGACTTTATTCTAAATGTAACATAAAGCTTTATCGCCATTTATTCATGACTTTATTCTAAATGTAACATAAAGCTTTATCACCATTTATTCATGATTTTATTCTAAATGTAACATAAACCTTTATCACCATTTATTCATGATTTTTTTGTATATGTTTTGAATGTAATCCACTCTTTGCATAACTATAATAATGTATGTCTCTTGTTTTGTGTAACTCCAGGTACATTGCTTTGACCATCTACAACTTTACCCACCTCATGATCTTGTATTGTGGTGGTAAGCAGAAGCTCCTTTTTCTCTTTAAAGATGACAAAATCAAACTCCAGGCTGCACCATGTTGTTGTTGCTGCTGCTGCTTGCCAATGATCCAAGTCAATCTGTGAGATTTATTCCTACACTTTTTTTTAACTTTTGGTGCCTATATGTATATATATAAATCATAAGCTCTTTCCAGTGGCGTAGCTAGGGGGGGGGGCGATGGGGACGGTCCGCCCCGGGCAGCACACATATAGAGGGCGGCATTTGTTGACATTTGAAAAGCAAAGCCATTTTTGCAACATTTGTTTGATTACATAGTGGTTATTATAACTAACGCAAAACCGTTAAAAAATTTAAAATCGCTAAAAAAAGGTATAGATTTCTTTGGAAAATTAAGCGGTTTACGTCACAGATGTGGCTTTTATAAGAAAACTGCGCACACACAAAAAAAAACACATCACCGCTGGGCAGAATAATATGTGCTATTAATATTGCCACGACAGTTTTTGCCTGGAATTTTGACATGCACGCGGTGGTCGAGTGGCAGCGCACTGGACTGTCGTACCGATGGTCACGGGTTCGAATCCGTGTGAAGGCAAGGGTTTGTTCCCGGGGCCTAGGGCGTCCCTGAGTCACCCCGCTCCGAATGGGTACCTAACTACATGTAATGTTAGGCGGCTGGGTAATGCGTGGAACCCACAAAGCCGTGGCCTGTGAGCGCTGCATCACTTGCCAAACAGATCATCTGTCATGGTCTGTAACCGCAACTATCTTCTNNNACAGAAGGAGCGTCTGTATAGATAAGACAAGACAAAGACAATATAACACTCATAGTTTATTATAATTACATGTATAGCAGTGGTTCCGTGCTAATGTTTGCGGCCAGTCAAAGCAAATCCTAAACACAGAATAAAAATATCTTTAAAAAAAAATTATGAGACGACAGTTTGGGATCCACTGTATAAAACTTATAGAAAAAAATTGTTAATTTAAAAGAACTAAATTTTAGGAAAGAGGTGGATCATTATTTATTGAATAAACTTACAGGTTTAATAATCCTCTGTATAGAAGAAGCATCTGTAGATAAGATAAGATCATTCTTTATGATTTGTTGTCAAATCAAACGCAGACCTTACAATTTAAGCATTATAGAAATTTAAAGTAGAAATTAAAAATAAAGTTAAATTCAAATATTTTTTTCTGGGCCAATCATTTGTTCATTGGTTCAAATGCTACATTCCAGAAAAAATGTCAGAGTCCTGAAAGTTTTGGTCCTGCAGAATCTTGTTGTTCAGCCCATTTTTGCTTTCCTGTCTGTCATGTTTTGGTTGGACAATAAATTTTCCAAAGGAAAGGTAATCAATAGTTAATTACAGTTAGCAAGAGTTACATTTGAAAGGTAATGAATAGTTAATTACAGTTACCAAGAGTTACGTTTGTTCACTGAAAGCCGAAGTGTTGTGATCTGCTGTATCAGTTTTATATTTCTATAGGTGAGCATTTAGCTGGTAGTTAAAACTTTTGTTTATTGTGAGTTTTTAACTGACAGTAAGGCAATAACTTTAGCAGTTTAATTAACACAAATCCAATAAGAGGTTTTTTTGTATGTCGAGAAAATAGAAGTAGAAAACATTTAATGGAAGATTTGTGAAGTTGACCTGATTATATATATATATATAATTTTTTTTTAACTTTGTTATTCTTAAGTTGTCCTGTATGGTAATGCCTAGGCAGAAGTACTTGAGGATTTCCTAGACAGAAATAAAAATGTTAAATAATGTGGAATAAAAAAGTGTCCAAATGTAAAAAAGAGAGACGGATTGTAACAATGAAATCAGCATTAGTTTTTTTGGTTTTAAAGACTTGATCTTATGAAACATCACCCAAATTACAGTTGTTGTTTTCTTTTTATGATCCACATTTAAATTTAAAAGCATCACTATTTCATATGTTCTTGATTAAACAATTGACCAAATCATTTTTGCTTTTTTAATTTAAACCTGAACTTCCCTTCTCCACATCGTTTAAATTTTCTATATGTAAATAAAAGTGTGTACTTTTTAAAAAAAGATTTTTTTATATTATTTTATTTTCTACTTTTTTGTTTCAAATTTTATTTTTAAAAATGTGAGTATCTAACTGGAAGGGAGACGTGGGGGTGGGAAGGGAGAAATAGACACAAGGAAAACACCGCGCGCCAAAAAAAACTAATATCATGAATATCGTCTTTAACACAAAGTCGAAAAACATCAGCTGATCGCATCAGCCTTGACTGCTGCCTTCGTGTCACACCCTCGAACCCCGCCTGTGAATTCAGCCAATCAGAAAAGCCTGGATTCGTGTTGCCACGCACCTCAACCGCCATGTTGGTGTTGACCTGATTATCTCGACGAGAAATATTTAGAGATAAAGTAAAAATGCATTAATTTAATTACAGTACATTCTATCGATCTGAAAGTTTTGTGCATTGTCATCCAAGATCTATCTGTGGTAAAATTTTGAGATCTCTAGGACCATCAGAAGTGGTTTAATTTTATGTTACAAGATTTGAGGGTAGGATGGATACAACATACAAACAGTGTGACTTAAATAAAAGCGTGTAATATAAAATAGTTATTTTGTGTCATTAAATACTCCATTGATTATTGTATTATTATATTTAATACACTTTGTTTTTAAACCACAAATTTGATAACATTCACAGGTCAATATTATCTGGTCTGTTAAGAATTTTTCTGCCATATTTTATGTGTTCCAACTTGAAATATAAAAGATAAACTAAACTTTCTTATTTCTTATTATTGCAGTTTTCTTTCACTGATTCCTATCTCTATATTGCTGTCCTGACCAATGTGTCTTTTATGTTTGGATTGTATGGGTCAATAATGACCTTTGACCTCTGCAAAGTTCATCTCAAGCCAATGTCAATTACGGCAAAGTTTGTGCTGTTCCAAGTCACCATCCTGCTTGCCTTGCTTCAGGAAGGTATATTTGCCACATTAGCCAAATATGGAATCCCAGCTTGTAGAGGACTTCTGTCCTCAATTGTTAGAGGAGAAGGTGAGGATCTTGAGATCATCTTAATCATTCAAGTCTTGTTTCAGTATCATATCTTATCTCTTACAGACGCTCCTTCTATACAGAAGATTATCATCCTACGTAATGTAATGAAGCTACGTCTTTAATTTAATCACCTAATTTTAAAAACCTTGAGAACTTGTATTAAAATTTTTAAACTGAATTTCATCCACTTTCTGTTGTTTTATTGTGGTGAATATTTGAAAAAAAATCTCATTTTTGATTACACAAGATCTTAAAAAATATATTTTATTTTAGACAAAAAACAAAATTGACTTTGATTGGATTTAAACTGCTTACCTGTAAACTTACCTGTCGATTTAATAGTCTCTAGTTGGGGACACAATTTAAAATCTGTTTTAAAATATCTCATTAGCCCTACCACCACAAATATCTCATTAGCCCTACCACCACAAATATCTCATTAGCCCTACCTCCACAAATATCTCATTAGCCCTACCACCACAAATATCTCATTAGCCCTACCACCACAAATATCTCATTAGCCCTACCACCACAAATATCTCATTAGCCCTACCACCACAAATATCTCATTAGCCCTACCACCACAAATATCTCATTAGCCCTACCACCACAAATATCTCATTAGCCCTACCACCACAAATATCTCATTAGCCCTACCACCACAAATATCTCATTGTACTGCATTTTAAGAAATTTTGATTACTTTATACTTTTAGCATTTTTATAACTCATCTTTGATAGAAAGAAACACACAGAAGTAATTTTTAACAAGAAGTATTACAAGTTTTCATTTAGTCTTTCATTTTCATATATGGGGTAAAAAAGCATTTAAAAAATGGGACCAAACAACAAGTTTTAATCATTTCAGAACATATAAGACTGCAAGTTATTGAAAGCAAGTTGATAGCTGCACTGAAAAACTCAAATATCCACATATTTATTCAAGCATCTATCAATTCAGATTTTTAAAAATATTACCTTGAACAAAACTGCAACATTAAATTTGATTGACATTCAATTTTTTTCAGTTAAGAATTCTACGCTTTGTAAGCTTATACGTTTTCTAGGACCCTATACCTCATCATTAAAATATAATTTTTTAAAAATATTTGAAATATTTATAGACTAAATCAAAATCTAATTTAATATCTATAATTTACATATTTATCATTTCTTGCAGCTTACTTTCAGATGGTTTTGATCATTCAGTTGTTACTTGTGTCTCTGGTCACTCGCCATTTCTACCTACGACCGCATGATCTACACGTCAAAATTGATTATTCTGCAGAAAAAATTGATGGCATTAAGATTGAGGGAAATAACACAGGCAGCATGAAATCAGAGGAACTTGATGAAGAAGCTGATGTTAAAAAAGCTTTGACATCAGACTCTATCAATGGGCCACAACCAATCTGTTAGAAAACCTAGGGATTCTGTGTTAGTGAGAGACAAGAGCAAGAAAGCTGGATTAAACTGACTGTAAAAAATATATCTATATATATCGTACTGATGAAGTGAGCATTTATGTTTTCATTTTAGTGTTGCATGCTGTAGATTAACATGTACAGAAAGCCACTTAAAGATTTTTTTACATCTATAAAGATATTACCATTTATGTGTGCCATAAAGCATTTACTATCAAATTTTTAAGTGACAGCCAGTATTTTAAAAAAGAAGTTATTACAAATACTGCATTTGAGTTTAAAGTCTGTGAAGCGACGTATTAAAAAAAAACTTTATAAATACTTTTTAACTTACTAGCTGCTGCTGTGACCTAATCAGTCTGCATTTGCACTGAGGTCTTAATTCATAATATTCACAAAATAAAACCTTTACGTGATGTGCCGAATGACTTTTGTGTTATACAACAAAAAATGAATAAATAACGGCCCATTAAACTTATAAGATTAAAAACTTTCTTTATAACAGCTTACAACCACAATAATGGTCAATGTTTTCATTTTATTTTAATGTAATACCTCGTAGTGCAATAAATTTGTTTGTTTGAAATTATTATGTGTACAAATATTTAACCTAATGAAATGATAACTGAAAAGCATACTTTTGTCATTTTGGACATATTTCATACAAGTCTGTGCCTTGAGGTTGTATTATTGTATATTTCATATTTCTACTCATCATTCTGGGAAAACAATAATATTTTACTTACCGGGTATTCCTTTCTCAGCAGACGAGAAAACTATTCATGAATAATCTCAAACTAAAAATTGAGATTTTTTAGCACAATCTATGAATATTGAATCTCAGTTTTAAAGAGACAGTCATACATAATTGTGAATATTTGCTCTTTTTTAATGTTATTTTAAAGCATACAGTGATGAAGCCTTTTCTGCTATTTGTTAAAATGTTTGAAACAAAAACGTGACTTATTTGAGTGCTGCAGGATCTAAGAAACTAAACAGAGGGTAATTTTACTGTAAAACTTGTTTCATGATCCAGAACTCTCAGTCATAAAACATGGAAGACTTCTTTTCTATTATAGATACAAATGAATAATGAAAGATGACAATATTATTTTATTATTTTCAACATTTTTAAGGCTTAAACCAGGGATAATTAAACTGCTGTTTTATTAACTCCCAATAATTTGAGTCTTCTTGACTCTGCAGCCAAGGTCTTAAAATTTTACAGTAGTTGATTCATTTCTTCTTAAATTAACTTTATGTATATGTTTGTCTCGATAAAAAAAAATGTTTGGTTGGTTTATTTCCACATTTAGTTTCTGTAATATTATTCTGTTAGTACTGTAAACAATTTTATGTAACAAGTTAATAAATTAGTTCTTCATTTCAATGTCAAAAATATTTTCTGGTTTATTTATTTTTTTTGTTGAAATTTTGTTTTGAGTTGAGAGAAATATATTAATTTGATTTTTTAAAATTATAATTAGAAAAACAAACAATTTCCTTTTTATTTAAATGTTATATCAACTTAAGAGAGGCCTACAGATGCAAGTTTGAGAATATACAGGAGAAGGCACGATCCATATAATTTAGATATATGTTTTTAAAAAATTTAGATTTTGTGTTATGGTGATATGAAAAGGTAAATCACAGTATAATTTTCAGCTATTAAAATATTAATCCACAGAAGATATTAAAATTTTGACAATATCTATCCACACAAGATCAAGATGGATGTGAAAGTATCGATCCACCCCCAACAGTGGCGTAACAACGGGTTCGCATCGGGGCAGTTGCCAAGGGCGCCACTAAATCTCTAATTTTTACATTTGTATTTAAATAAATATAGTCGGACCTCTCTAAGTCGAACTCAAAAGGACCCGGAAAAAAAAATCGACTTTCGGAGATTTGAGTTAAGGAAAAAGGCGCAGATTAATCAAGGACAATGATGATATTGAGCGGAGGGGGGGCGCAGACATACCGGCTAGTAGGCTTGACAGGAAAGAAACGCGGTGTCTGAAGTTTCATATGAAAGGAGGCTAACTTGCTTTGACATACCGACACAAGTCCATGAGAGGAGACACCTGCCCTCCCCTCCCCCACTTTACCCCACAGGGGGATGGGGGGGGGGAGTAAGATTTTTCTTTTTAAAAAAGAGTCACAGCATGCAGCAAAGGGGTGCGAATTATTTACCACTCCTTTTTCTTGTCCTTGTCATTTTTGTGTACTTGCAAGGGTCGCTTAATCCCTGGTGGAATGCACTAAATTAAGAATGTACGTCCATTTACGTGGCTCTACGGAAGACGTGCTCTGAAAGGTTACTCCAAATTAATAACCCAAGCGCCTTGGAAAATTCGAATTACGGACACTTCGACCCCGAACGGTTCGACCCTGCCAGTTCGACCACAGGACGGTTCGACCCCAGGACGTTTCGACCCCGGTCGGTTTGACCACGGACGGTTCGACCCCGGACGATTCGACCCCGGGCGATTCGACCCTGGACAGTTCGACCACAGGACGTTTCGACCACAGGGTGTTTCGACCCCTTCGTATCTACACCGTATATTTTTTTAATATATATTTTTAATATACTTTTAAAAATTTATTATTTTTAAAAGTAATATTTGGTATAAACATGTTTACATGTTATCCATTTACTAAAAAATAATTTAGCTTAAAATTATTATCCATTAAAAATTAAATACAGTTTGAAATTGTTATTGACAACCAGTCAATATTCAACGCGAATGCATGATTGTGATCAATGGGTCATTCCTCTGAGGTAGAAAGTCCTTCCAAACCAATCCAACTCCACCCCCACCCCCGCCCGTCCGATGTAATCGGACAAAACAAAGGCAATGTGGTCAGACAGTCCTTTCTAAAGGTGCCTACATTCTCTCTGCCCCCACTTACTATATTTACCCTCGCCAGCACACGGCTTGCTGTGGTGGTCACTGAGTGTAGCCTTCGTAACATGGGCTTATGAAACCCTCGGAGGAAATGTAAACAACAACGTAACGTTCAGTCCGGTCATACGGGCCCAGCAGCTTGAATGTTATTGTCTGCTAGGGGGCGGGAGAGGTGTGGACAAAGAACAGTAGAACAACAAATCATGGAAAGAAAGTGGAGATGGATTGGACACACCCTCAGGAAAGATAACAGCAGGGCTAGGCAGGCCTTAGATTGGAACCCCCAGGGCAAACGACAACGAGGAAGACCCAAGCGTACATGGAGATGGAGCATGTTGGACGAGGCTGGAAGGACTGGGAAGAATTGAAGCGACTGGCAAGGGACCGTGTAGAGAGGCGAGCTTTGACAGAGGCCCTATATTCCACAAGGAACTCAAAGGACAAATGATGATGATGATGAGGGGGTGGTATAAACTATTGAATTTGATGAACTTTAAATACTGGCAACTTTGTACGTCTTATTAAAATCAGTATTTCTGCTAGGGAGGTATATACGTGTTAAACAAAACAAGAAACAGAAATGAATGCAAGGGCGCGGGTTTGTTATTGTTTCAGCGCCTGCGTTCAGCATGTCGACACTTTAAAAAAATATATAAAATAATAAATTTAAAAAATATATTAAAATATAAATAAAAATTCGACTTTCGTTTGTTTTTGTTATCACGGTGAAAACCTTTGAACGACTTAAATATAAACATTTTTTAAAATTTAATGGATAATATAACAACAAATTAATTTTTAAAAAAAATTTTTTTTTAATATTTATAAAAAAAAACAAAGAATAAATAAAATCATTTCACAATGTAGAAACGAGCGGGTCGAAACGTCCGGGGTCGAAACACCCTGGGGTCGAAACGTCCTGTGGTCGAACTGTCCGGGGTCGAATCGCCCGGGGTCGAACCGTCCGTGGTCGAACCGACCGGGGTCGAAACGTCCTGGGGTGGAACCGTCCTGTGGTCGAACTGGCAGGGTCGAACCGTCCGGGGTCGAATCGTCCGGGGTCGAAGTGTCCGACCACCGAAAATTCGACTAAGAGAGGTTGAAAGCCAAAAATCTTTGCGCTAAGGAGATCTAAAAATACATAAGTCTTATGGATATCGGGAGGTTTTCGAGTTAGGGAAGTTCGACTTAGTGAGGTCCGACTGTATTTCACTTTTATCCTCGATAACAAAAACTGAATAGTTACTTATATTTAAATTTTTTAAATGTTTGTGGCCTTTGCGGAGCTTCTTGAACTCCGCCGTAGTCGGTCCCAAGCCCGGGTGAGAGATGTCGACTTCTAGGGTATTGTTGACTCACAAGGCTTGCACTCAATAAACCAGAACACCATTAGATGAATCTATCATTTATTTGAAACATGAATCCTCCAATACATAATAACAACACTCTCCTTTCATCCACTACCAAAAACCGTGCCTCTAGCCTATCTTCTATTTACGTCATCTTCCCCACACTACGTCACACTAAAACATGTGTCTACAATAGTGCGCACCGGCGCAACATTCTAACATTAACATTCCCAAGGCGGGAAACCCCCATTATACTATAACATTTCCCTGACAAGAGATGAGGAGGGTTGTGCGAAGGGCTAGCATCCCTTCCCGTAAAAAAAAAGCTTTGCTACAAAAACGTGAACAAAGAAAAAAATAGGAAACTCGGACATTGGAGATGATGGGTCTCTTAACAGAGAACTAATGAAGCTGAGTGGCCAAAGCCAACTGGAAACCACCCGGCAGACAACCATCCTCTCCACTAGGACCATCACCAGCTTAGGAACATGGAACGTAAGGATTATGTTCGCAGCTGGAAAAACTTCCAAAGTTGCTGCCGAAATGCAACGGTACAAGCTAGCCATCCTAGGGATAAGTGAATCCCGATGGACTGGCCAGATGAAGCTCAGCACAGGAGAACTGCTAATATATTCAGGCCATGATGAAGAAAACGCAGCTCACACCCAAGGAGTAGCACTCATGCTTTCCAAAACTGCTCAGAACGCCCTTTTAGGGTGGGAAGCCCATGGTCCCCAGATAATCACCGCAAGATTTAGGACCAAAAAGCAAGAAGTCAATATGGATCTTCTTCAGGTATACGCTCCTACTAACGACAGTAAAAAAGACGACAAAGAGGACTTCTACAACAGACTGAGAACTCTTATCCAAAAGTGTCCTAGGAGCAATGTGATTATACTAATGGGTGACCTAAATGCAAAAATAGGCAGCAACAATAATGGCTATGAAGAATGCATGGAAACACACAGCCTCGGAGAGATGAACGAAAATGGTGAAAGGCTAGCAGATCTATGTGCTGCAGATGGACTTGTCATCGGTGGAAGCCTCTTCATGCATAGAAATATCCACAAGGCAACATGGATATCACCAGATAGGTCCACGGCTAACCAAGTCGACCATATCTGTATCTGCATGCAAAAAGTTTAGAAGATCTCTCCAAGATGTAAGGGTAAAAAGAGGGGCAAATGTAGCCTCAGACCATCATCTACTGATTGCCAAACTGAGGCTCAAATTGAAAAAGAATTGGACAAGTGAGGGAAGCAAGCGCCAACGTTTTAACACTACTCTTTTGAAAGGGGAACCAAAACTTAATGAGTTCAAACTTACGCTAACAAACAAATTCCAGATCTTGCAAGAACTAGGCAACGAAGAAACAGTTGACCAAAACTGGAAAAGCTTCACAGAAATACTCACGACCACCTGTGAAGAAGTGTTTGGTCCCAGACAACAAACGCATAAAGCATGGATTTCTAATGAAACCATGGAGAAAATCCAACAGAGGAAAAAGAAGAAGGCAAATCTAAACAACAGCCGCACCAGAACCGAAAAAGCTAAAGCATCAGCAGAATACGCAGAAGCCAATAAAGACGTTAAACGTAGTATAAAGTCAGATAAAAAGAACTACTTAGAAGGATTAGCACTTGAAGCAGAAGAGGCAGCTTACCATGGAAACACAAGAGAACTATGCATGGGCGTCGCTAGGAATTTTTCCAGGGGGGCAAAAAAAATCCCACTTTTTTTTTAGATTTTAACTGGCAATGCCATACAGGTACAATTTTCAATTAAATTCAAGTTCAGTATAAAATAAGGTTTGAAAAAAGCCTTAGAAATTAATAAGACTTACAAATTAGTGCTGTAATAGTTTAAAAAAACAACATTTATTAATGCATTTAATAAATTAATTTTTTTTCTCAAATGTAAGGGGGGGGGGCAAATGCCCCCTTGCCCCCCCCTTCCATACGCCCATGGAACTATGCAGTAAAACTAAAAAGCTATCCGGAAAGTTAAAAAATCCAGAGAGACCTGTTAAAACTAAAGATGGGAAATCTATACCTGATGAAGAGGGTTAGAAAAAAGATGGATAGAACATTTGAAGAACTCCTCAACCGACCAGCCCGACAATACAAACTCAACATAGAGCCAGCGGAACAAGACCTAGAAATAGACTGCAGCACACCCACAAAACAAGAGATAAGCAGAGCAATTAAACAACTAAAGAAAGGCAAAGCGGCTGGTTCAGACAGAATACCAGCAGAAGCATTGACAGCAGATATCATGACTAGCTCTGCAATGCTACACACTCTTTTCAAGAAAATCTGGGAGGAAGAACAGATTCCGATGGAGGGGAAAGAAGGTCATCTCATTAAGCTCCCAAAGAAAGGAGATCTTAGCTCTTGCTCCAACTATAGAGGAATAACTCTGCTATCCATGCATACCAAGCAAAGTATTTAACAGAGTGCTGCTAAACAGAATGATGGACGCAATAGACACCCATCTTAGAGACCAACAAGCAGGTTTTAGAAAAGATAGATAATGCTCTGATCAGATTGCCACCTTGAGAATTATATTGGAACAATCCCTGGAGTGGAACTCACCACTATACATCAACTTTATTGACTATGAGAAGGCTTTCGATAGTGTTGACAGGACAACCCTGTGGAAGTTACTAAGACAGTACGGGATACCACAAAAACTGACTGACATAATTAAGGCTTCATATGAAGGACTTACGTGTAGAATTGTTCATGGCCAACAAACAACAGCGGCTTTTGGGGTATTCCTTTCACCATTCCTATTTCTGCTAACCATCTACTGGATAATGAAAATGTCTACAGAGCAGAAGAGAAATGGTATCCAGTGGACACTATGGAAACAACTTGATGAGCTGGACTTTGCGGATGATCTGGCATTAATATCGCACTCACAACAACAGATGCAGGAGAAAACCAACTATGTAGCACAGTTCTCTGCTTGCCTTGGCCTGAACATCCATAAGTGAAAAAGCAAAGTCCTTAAAATAAATACATCAAGCAACACTCCAATAACACTGGAAGGAAAAAATCTCGAGGAGGTGGATAGCTTCACATACCCTGGAAGCATCATTGACACACAAGGAGGGACAGAAGCCGGTGTAAGATTGAGAAATGGCAAAGCAAGAACAGCATTTAAACAGCTAAACAAAAGTTTGAAACTGCAACAACTTGACTCTCCATACCAAGGTCGGGATATTCAACACCACAATAAAACCTGTCTTGCTGTATGGAGCAGAAACATGGTGAATAACAGCAGCCATTTCAAAAAAGCATCAAGCTTTTATAAACACATGTCTCCGAACAATTCTCCGAATCCGCTGGCCCAATGTCATCACCAACGAAGACCTCTGGCAACGCACACAACAAGAGCTAATACGTCAGCGCAGATGGAGATGGATTGGCCACACTCTCAGAAAGCCTACATCCAGCATTGTGAGACAAGCCCTCACATGGAACCCCCAAGGCAAGAGAAAAAGAGGTCGTCCCAAAATGACCTGGAGAAGGGAACTGGAGGCAGACACCAAAATGAGCGGGCACAGCTGGGGGCAGATAGAAAGATTGGCGCAGGACCGAGATGCCTGGAGAGCCTTTGTTCATGGCCTATGCCCCAGATGGGACGAAGGGCGATGATGATGGATATAGGGAGGTTTTCGACTTAGGGAAGTTCGACTTAGCGAGGTCCGACTGTATTTCACTTTCATCCTCGATAACAAAAACTGAATAGTTACTTACATTTAAATATATTTCATTTAAACCATTTTAATATTTTTTTTAAATGTTTGTGGCCTTTGTGGAGCTTCTTATCATACAAATGTCAATATGATTTTACAGTCTTTCTTTTAAAAAGAAAAATCTTACTATCCCCATCCCACTGTCGAGGGAGTAAAGTGGGGGGGGGGACGTGTCTCCTCTCACGGGCTTGTATCGGTATGTCAAAGCAAGTTGGCACCTTTCATATTAAACATCAGACACCGCCTCTCTTTCCTGCCAAGCCTTCTAGCCACTATGGCTGCCCCCCCCCTTTTCTCAATATCAACATTGTCTTTGATTAATCTGCGCCTATTACGCCAGTTTCCATAACTCGAAAACTGAAATAAATAAAGAGCAATTTATAATTGAAATAAAATGCTTTACACATCAAATGATTGAACTATTGCAAAACTCAAAACCCGATGACATGTTTTATTTAGATCTTCTAAATGTTCTAGCTACATGGGAATTGTAAGAATCGTACCCAAATATCGAAAAGCTCAGAAAAAATTTCTTACAATGCCAACCACAGTAGCCACTGCTGAAAGAATTTTCAGCAAACTAAAAATTATAAAAAATTACTTGAGATCGAATTCATGTCAACACGCACATCATCTCTATCTCTTCTTTCCATCGAAAATGAACTTACCGATCAAACTTCGATGAAATAATAACTAATTTTGCAAACATTAAAGCAAGAAAAGTTCAGCTTTGAACTTTTGATATATGACATAGGAGTCGATCGGTGGAGTGTTACTTTATTTTTTAATTTCTATTGTTAAGTATGAGATAATGCGTATGACACATCAATGCTATTGTTTTTATTTATAATACATACTTCAAGTATTGCTGCAGTCTGTATTAATGCAACAATATCCAGTTTTATCCACCAATTTATTTGGTATTATTTTGTAAATAATTATCTGCAAATTAGTATTTAACCAGCTCATTATAAATGTTGTTGATTTCCAAAAAGCGTTCGACAGCCTCCACTGACCTACGCTCTGGAAACTTCTTAATATCTATGGTTTCCCAACTAAATACGTGAACATTATAAAAGCTTTTTATGCAGATTCACTTTGCTGCTTGAAAACTGAAGCCAGAAATTCTGACTGGTTCCAAGTCGAAATTGGTGTGAAGCAAGGATGTGTCATGTCACCAATGTTATTTGGAATAGCAATTGATTGGGTCATGCGAAAATGCACAGATGCCGGATTAGGCATCAAATGGATCGAAAACAATACATTGGAAGACCTTGACCTTGTAAGCTCAACGCATCTGAACACCCAAGAAAAAACGGATCGTCTCCAGCACTTTTCGAATCAAATTGGTCTTCAAATCAACAATGAGATAACCAAGCTTTAATTAAATGACAGTAAATCATGTGATTTATTTTATTTAAAACGAGCAACAAAGCCCGTCCAAGGACGTCCCGCCGTCGCAGGAGTCTGTAGATGTTTGAGGAACCAATGGCTATCGAGGATCGGACAGACCGTCCTGCAGCCTTTCCATTTCTGAGTTGTTTAAAGGCTCTGCTAATCTCATCTTTGGTGAGAATATTGCAGTCAATTAGCAGGTCATTATCAGCTGGTTGGATATCTGGTGGATTCCTTGGTTCTGGCCTGTTTAAGAGCTCTTCAGAGTGCTCCGTCTTTGTTGCTCTTCACTTGGTATGGTGAGATTTACGAAAAATCGATAACTTGTGGTGAAGTGCATGACACATTACACACACTAGATTGGCTTTCGTGGTACGGGCGGTGTGTAGATTTTAATTATGTGGAGACATTCAAGCACGAACATGTTTGGCTACTTTTAAAGTTTGGGTAATGTATCACATATGCGTTGGCGTTGCAAATTTGCGAACTGGGGCCATCCATATATTACGTACGCACAAAATTCGTATTTTTTACCCCCCCCCCGTTGTATCCCGTACATTTTGGGCCCCCCCCCATGCGCACGTACAAATTCGCTCACCCCCCACCCCCTTTTGAAAAAAAATTAAGCCAGAAGATATTGGTTTTACTCTTTGAAGTCGCCCATAAATGACGTCACACGCCTAAAAAGTGGGTGGGGGAGGGGTCGCGCATTTGTGACGAGGGGGAGGGGGGTGTTTAAGAAATGTGACGCACATCAAAATGCGCACTAAAATATTTGAAAATGGGGATTTTTTTTCGTGGGGGGGGTCAAAGCTTTGGGACCGTCCATTAATGACGTCCCGCGATTATGGCCGATTTTCACACGACACGCGTCTTCACTAAAAGTTAGAACCCCCCCTTCCAGTATTACGTGACAAAGGGGTCGTCCATAAATAACGTCACGCACCTAGGCGGAAGGGGGGTCTATATATTTGTGACGATGTGTGACGTGGGGGAGGGGGTGTTTGAGAAATGTGACGTCACATTAAAATTCGCAACTATTAATAAAAGTCCCACTCAAATATTTGATTTGTTACATGGCGTTTTACATGACTTCACGCGTGTTACGATATTAAAATGCAGACCTTAAGTTAAGTCGGCATCGTTCCGTCGCGAGAACCGTTGGGTTGGGTTGCATTTCTTCGTGTGGCTGAGCAGTCCTATCTTTGAGTGACAGTCTTTTCCACAGCTTTTGCACACGAGTTCTGTGCTTCCCAATGTTTTGCCCTATCACCTAGCTCTTCTGTCTGTAGCCTCCTCCATCCTTCGTTCTTCGGCTAATATGACGCCCTCTTTGACAACTGTGCGCCACGTAGATCTGTCTTCTGCTTTGCATTCCCAGTCACCAGTGTTTATTCTGGCTGATTTCATGTCCCTTTGGCAGACATCTTTAAATCGCATACGTGGGCGACCTGTCTTACTTTTTCCCGATGCCAGTTCTCCATATAGGAGGTCCTTGGGGATACGACCCGGGCTCATTCTTTTTACATGTCCTAGCCATCTTAGGCGTCTTTCACTAAGAATTGAGAACATGCTTTGGATATTGGCACGCATCAGGAACTCACTACTTGGCACTTTGTCCTGCCATTTAATGCCAAGGATGCGACGCAGGCACCTCAAGTGGAAGCTATTAAGCTTGCACTCATGGGATGAATAAGTGGTCCAAGTCTCGCTTCCGTATATCAGCGTACTGATGACGCAGGCTCGATAAACACACAGTTTGGTTTTCTCCGTTAGCTTGATGTTTTGCCAAACCCGTTTATTTAGTTTAGCCATTGTGGCAGCTGATTTGCCAATTATACTGTTTATTGCGTCCTCAATGGCCAGTGAGTTGGAAACATTGGACCCCATGTAGGGGAAGTTGTCCACAACCTCAAAGTTTTCATTGTCGATATTGATTGTAGGAGGAGAAGAAGTGTCTTGGGCCATGATGTTTGTCTTTTTCAAGCTGATTTGCAGACCAAAGTCTTTACAGGTCTACACGAAATAAATACTTAAATTACAAAAAAGTAATTTTAAATATACTCTTTTTCAAATAGAAAATACAGCTTTTATTTGGGGGGCGCAAAGCTTTGTGACGTCATATTGGAGGGGGTGGTCTAAGTTTTTGTGACGAGGGGGGAGGAGGAGTGAAAAATCTGCCATATTCGCGTGATGCCATTAATGGACATTCCCTTCGGGGCCGTCCATAAATGAAGTTACGCACCTAGAGGGGGGAGGGGTCGATCATTTCTGACGAAAGGGAGGGGGTAGTTTAAGAAATGTGACGTCACATCAAAAACGCGCAACTTTAAATAAGTTCAACTATTTGATCGCTTCTAATTTATTTAATGACGGTTAGAAATTAGAGTGAAGGCATTACACTAAATAATGCTAATTTTCTCGGGTGGCAGCAAAGCTTTATGACGTCATATTTGAGGGGGTGGAGGCTTTTTTCTTACCACGTGTAACGAGGGTGGGTCATGTGACGTCATTTATTAACGGCCCCTAAATTGCAATTCTAACTGCTGATCAATTACACTACTTCTTCTTCTTATCTATACAGACGCTCCTTCTATGCAGAAGATAGTTGCGTTCACAGACGATCTGTTGGAAAGTGATGCAGCGTTCACAGGCTTTGTGTGTTCCACGCATTACCCAGCCGCCTAACTACTTGTATGTAGTTAGGTACCCATTCGGACTCAGGGACGCCCTAGGCCCCGGGAACAAACCCGGGCCTTCACACGGATTCGAGCCCGTTACCATCGGTACGACAGTCCAGTGCGCTGCCACTCGACCACCGCGTCCTCAATGAATTTCTCAATTACAAAACGTGAATAAAATGTAAACACTCATTAAATTAAAAGTAAAGAAACTTTAACTAAATCAAACCACATTGAATACAAATTTAATTGTGTTAAAAAATTAACATCATGCAATATGTTAAAACAGAGTACTTATTCTTCTAAACACTCTAAGAACGAAAGCTGAAAAATTAGAAGATTTGGTATAATTATGCTAATGCTACACTAATAATTCAACTTGAAAATTGATAATAATGTATAAGTTAAGAAATAGGTGAGCCTTTAATGGATAAATTAATACATTATTGGAAATGTATCATAAGTATGCATTAGTGTCTATTGTTGTTCAATGTGGTTGGCGCGTCGTATGGACACAGCAATTTAATCTGTAGAGTCACTGTAGACCCAGTGGCGTAGCGAGGGGGCAGGGGGGGGCAAATGCTCCGGGCGGCACTTTGCCAGCGACGGCAAATTCCTGGTCGTTAGGCATAATTAGTTTCTTAAAATGAAACTTCTAAAAGAAAGAGGTTTTTTTTAACGAAATTAAAGAAAATATAAATAAGAAATTAATAAAAGAGATAGCGGAACTATCAAAAAGCACGTGAACGTTTTAACTGCCAAAATTTCAAACTGCTTATTAGATATAAATTCTTCTTATACTAATACTACTATAATTTTTAAAAAAAACAGAGGCTAAATTAGTATGAGAATGGGACACTGATGTAGAGATAAATTCATTGATTCTTAAAATTTGACAGCCGCCCCTATCGTAAAATTGGGGTGGGGGTGCGGCGGCAAGTTTCTCGTTGTTAATTAGCTAATTGTTAAAACGTGAAACTAAATTGTAATAAAAGAAAAGCCAAGATAAAAAAATTAACGAAATGAAGAACTATATTAAAATTAGCGTATCACCCGTCAAAAATGACGGAAGCTTTCAGCTGAAATCTATTTATTTTGAAAAAATGCACTTTTTTAGGGCGCCTACGGCGCCGACCTTTTTTAAAAGCCCAACTAACTTGTTCTTGTTTGATAAATACGAAATATTAAACTTTCTGAAATGCACACAAATTATTTTATAATAGAGGTTGTTTTTTTTATTATTTATAATTAACCATCATGAAATCCTCTTTTTACATTGTTACCCTTTCCAAAATTAAAATATGAGCTAAAACAATGACGTCATATAATTTTTTTTTACAGCGCATCTTTAATTTGCACACCTTTTAATGCATTGGTGCAGTAATTTGGTGCGCTGCTTTCTAAAATTAGTAGCGTCACGGACATACGCTACGGACGTGACAGAGATAGCAAATTATGTATATTGATACGAGAGCGCTTTTAATGACAAAACTTCAAACTCCATTATATATCTAAAGTCTTCTGATACTAATGTTACTGAGCTGGAAAACATAGAGGCTGACAGTATGACAATAATGTGCTGGACCAGCTGGTATATATAATTGATTCAAGCTTGATTTTAACGTAAGTGAACTATTGGAAAAAATTGTTGGCGAATTTGTAAGTCTTATTTTAATTAATGTCTATTTTGATTTATGTCATGAACAAAAATAATGGAAACAATTGCTGATCTAGTGGAATTATAACTTGGCACAAATAAATACAACATTTGTGGGGGGCGGCAAACTCCTCATTGTTAATTAGCTATGTGTTAAAACGTGAAAATAAATTTTAATAAAATAAAAGAAAAGTCAAGATTAGTGCTCAATAAGTACTCGACATTACCAAAGTTGTTGTTTTTTTGTTGTTGTTTTTTTTTGCAATTGGAAGGAATCAGAAATTGGATGAAAAAGAATAGACTATTAATAAAGACCGACAATTAGTTGTTGTAAAAGAGAAAACAAAGTGGCAAGTCGTTCTTGTTAGAAAATTTGCAATTATTAAATCCTGGCGAAGTTGAATGTGACTTTTTGAGATCACAGAGAAGGCAATATTCTTGCAAACAAAGGCAATATTCTGGAACAAATATATTAGGTTGCAAAGTACGTTCGAGCACTCCGGGATCATAGTGGGAAAAGGGGTAAAAAAATGTGTCATCTAAAATTCAAACTGAGCTCATAGCAATTTTAAGAGATACTGTTCACGAAAAAAACATCTTTCTTCAATAACAAGATACCAAATATTGTTACAATGTATTTGATAGCTCTTCATATATTTGACATAAGGATCAAACAAGTCCAGCTGTATGATATGTAAAGATTGAAAATAAAAAAAGTAGACGCTGTAGAATCTTTCAAAGGTTTCATTCAAGCAAGAGTGAATCTGCTTACGACATTTCTTAAATGATTTTGAATAAATGATGATCTTAAATTAATTTACTGTACAGGCCCAACGTGTGTTAATACTGTAGAGAACCGCGTACGGGTGATTGGGACAGGTTACCCAGGGGACAGGTCTACGGCTATCTCACAGAGATTGTATTTCAACTTTGGGGGCAAGACAGTGGAATAACCCAAAGTGTCACTGAGATGTACAGGATGGCGGAAATTCACAAGGGGTGGGGGAGTTGTCCTATGAGTGACCCAGGGTCTAAGTTGGGGTAGAAACAAATATTGTATTTCAGCGACCTAAATAACTTAGTGGGAAAGTTTGTAGATAGCATAAACTAAGTAACTTTTAACCATTAACAATCAGAAACTCGTTGGAGACGCGTATGGGGCCAGCCAAGAATGTTAGGGTTAAATGCAGGGTAAGCAAGTGGACAATATAAGGGCAGGGAAATGATAGACCGGGGAGTTGAGACCAGGGAGCCACTAGTACGAAGCCAGGGTGGCGAGATAGGAGGCCAGGGAGCTAGTGTGCCGTGTTAGTTGGAGTCGGGGTGCCACGAGGACGCAGTACGGATAGACAGAGGCGTCACTAGGGTTGGTGTCACCCGGGGCGGTAGCTTATGGTGTCACCCCTTCACGACTGAAGGGGCCGTCCATAAATGACGTCACGCGAGGTTGCCGATTTTTACCCCACCCTCCCCCAGCGTCATACTTTGTCACAAAAACTTAGACCCCACCCCTTTTTTACGATATGACGTCACAAAGCTTTGACACCCCTCCCCAAAGCCGTATTTTCTCAATAAAAATTAGCATGTTGCAAATTATTTTTGTCATTTAAATATGTATTTAGGGTAAGTCTGCACTGTAATATCGTAACACGCGTGAAGTCATTGAAAATGTAAATAAATAAATGGTTAACAATCAAATATTTAAGTGGAACTTTTATTTAAAGTTTCGCGTTTTTCATGTGACGTCACATTTCTTAAACACCCCCCGCCTCGTACCACATCGTCACAGATGCGTGGACCCCTATGGCGGATTAAAAGGGGGGGGGTTCTGAACGGGCTAAAGTCCCCAATAATTTAAGGGCCCCCAAACTTTTTATGAATTATAGTGTATAATAAAGATGCAGGCCATTATGTTTGTACGAATCCCTGAAAATGCCTTGGAGAGTCATAAGGCAATGCTGCAAATGAGTAGGAAGTATAACGGAAACCAGGCTATTATTCGTGAGAAGTGCGTTGTAGCTCATTATGTACCGTGCACAGCTCATTCCTTTTAATTTGGTTGGGAAAAGAGCAGCAGGTTGTCCTACTGCGGTCATATTTTTTTTGTCTTCTGCAAAATCTTTATACCCGACTTTTTGCATCTACTCATCGTTGACAGGTACTTCAAAAACATATGAAATTGAAACATGCTAACAAAGCCTTGTCTGACACAAGATGTTCAGCCTGACATGATGCTGTAAGGTCTGTTAATAGCTCATACCATGAGAATATCGCAGCACTAGAAGAATTAGCAACAAACGAAAATCAGCCACGTGACTGCCGACTTGAAGAAGAAGGATTTCTAAAGGAAATTGAACAACAAATTGAAGTCGCTATTTTACTTGAAATTTGGGAAACAATTTTAGAAAGGAAGTCTCTCATTGAGTTTGTTTAAAAAATAGCATTCTTAATTTTATTCCTATGAAGACAAAGGAAAGGAAAAGTCCGTGGTAAAAACAGTGTAAACAATCTTCAATGCTATCAAACAAAAAAGAAATCGTCAGTTTGATAAAGGGACATCAACAAAATCGTATTCTCCTGGAGAAAAAAATTCAAGATTGAGGTATTTCTGGTAATCATTGACAAACTTTCGTAAGCCCTACAACATTGGTTAGGTGCATATAAATAAATCCATGAGAAATTTGGCTTTCTTACAAACCTAACTGAGCTCAGCACTTTCGCCACCCGATGGGCAGCAGCCAAGTTAATGGAAGAACATTCAAGTGATTTCGAAGAAGGGGTCGGGTAAATCCGAAGCAACCGTTTCGTCACCCTCAATTTACTAGCAACGCCATCGAGCGGTGCCGGTTTAGGGCCAGGGCGCCAGTACGGATTAGCAAAAAGTGCCACGAAGAACGCATTGGGCGCCAGCTCTGAGGAAACCTTCCAGTGGGGGTTGCACCCTAGGTAGGTCTTTGATGATCCCCCGGTCTGCGGCGGTCCTAACCATGGAGACCCGTGTGCTTTGCCGGGATGGCGCCAAAGTGGTAGCGGGTCGTAGTAGGAAATTCCACCACCTCCTTGTGAGGGCAACTTAGTGGGAGGAATCTTCGACTGCGTGTCCTGGATGCCCAGGTGTCTGCTTCAGAAGCGACCGCTTTTTTTTTGTCCTCAGCTGTTACGTCCCTTTGGTGGCCAGATGGCTAAGGGGGTCTTCCGGGAAGACCCATAAAGAGCACTAGGTTCGGGGCTTCTGATTTTCTTCCACATGTAGGTTCATTAGTGATTTCGAAGACTGCTTACCTTCAGAATAAGTTAAATTTTCAGAACTCTTAAAAAAGTTATTGTCCAGCCCCAGGCTCAGGGTAAGGAAAAGGAATTAGCACAAAGCGAAACTCAAAAAACTTGCACAGAGCTAAAAATTTTGCTGCTTTTGAATGAGCTATATTTCACACAGTCCTTTACAAATGTACACATCGCACTTCGCATCTATCTTTCAATGATGACATCAAACTGAAGCTGAGAGCGATCCTTTTCAAAGTTGAAAAGAATATATAATGAGTCAGAATTTGCATGGGACGAAAAAGGCTGAATATGCTCTCTCTAATGAGCACTGAAAAGGAACTTGTAAGCTTGCTCAGCTTTATTGACTTGATTGAAAACTTCGCCATTTGAAAAATTTGCAAACGAAAGTTGTAGGTTGAAATAATAATCATACATATTTTTCAATAATTTTTGTTATTTCAAATAGAGAAAAGAATTCGTTACCTCATGATTTTTTTTTAAAATACGGAATAACGCGTAATACTATTCTTTACGGGGGCGCGTTCGTAAGCACTAAACAGCGTAAGTCGGGATGGGACCGTCGTAACCGGAGGACTACCTGTATATAAACATGCATATCTATGCTTTCACGCCTTTAATAAATATATATATTAAAAATATTAACTCAAAGACATTGAAATCATAATTTTCTTCGAGAAAAACATCAACAAAGAAAACCCATCATTTGATTTTTTTTTCTTTGGGGGGGGGGTGATAAATATCGTATTCCCCCCACCCCACTGTGGTGGAGGGAGTCGTGAGGTGGGATTCGTTCCAACTGTCAGTGTGTCCCAGCCCAAATGGCTTTATATCTTTTAAAACAGAAGACACTGCCTCTTTCATTCCAGCCTTTTTAAAAGCTGCGACTATTTCTTTTCTTTTTTTTCCTAATTTGTTTTAATGTTGTTCGTGTGTTGGGACTGTTTTATTATTGCAAGTTAATTGATATTTTTTAAATAAGAATTTTGGCATTTAACGTTTTTCATTGTATTTCTTAATTATTTCTTTCTAGATTAAAAATTTGTCATCTTTTGTTTTCGTACACAGTACATTTTTAGGCTCGGGTGTCACCCCCTGATGGGTGTCACCCGGGGCGGCCCGCCCCCCCCCCGCCCCCCCCTAGTGACGCCACTGCGGATAGAGAGACTGAGGACTAGGAACGTAGTGACGGCCAATGAGAAGTGATGTACGCAAATAAAAGAACTGTCTTGGTTAGTGGCGTGTTGGACTTATTGCTTTGAACGAGAGTAGAAGAAGTAGATGAAAGACACTTAAGGCAGATCTTCTACAAATGGTGGCAGCGGTGGGATTATGTTAGCCTTGCAGCGTCTCCGAGGAGAAAAGCAGTTCATATCATATTGACTGTAATGCACAGTGCATGATCCAGTTCCAGTCGAACAAAACCGAAAATGGCCACAGCTCTTAATAACCTAACCACCTTCAATGGAACCTCTGCCTGGCAGACGTTTATTGTGCAATTTGAGTCGTCAGCTAAAATTTTGAAATGGAACCAGGAGGAAAAACTTCTTTACTTAGGCGTCTCATTAAAGGATGCGGCTGCTGACTTTGCCTATAATGAGATTGGGGAAGAGGAAAGAAATACTTTTGACAAATTGAAAGATGCCCTGGCAAATAGATTCAGCGATCATAGAACACCAGCATTCTTTCAGAACGTATTGGAAAGAAGAAAATTGCTCAGCTCGGAAACAACAGCAGAGTATGCGACTGATATAAAAAGGTTGGTTGTCAAGAGTTTCCCCACGGCAGATCAAACAACCCGTGATGCAATCGGGTTTAAACAATTTCTTCGTGGACTCCCAGACCAGTCGATGGTGTCACAAGTGGGCATCATGGCCATACCACCCACTGTGGACAAGGCTCGAGCTGCCCTTGACCAGCTCTTAAATCTGAGGGACAACGTCTGTACCCCTGTGCAAATGATAGCGTCAGTGACTACTGACCAGTTATCGAGTGAAGTAAGTGACCTTAGAGAGGTTCTAAGGTCATTTGTTACCTCACAGAGAGAGTCAGCGCCTCAATGGACGAGACAACTGAGGAGGGCGGAGCTCAGATGTTACAATTGTGAAGGGGTCGGTCCAATATAAACAACATAGATAAAATACACAATATATACAACATAGGCAACATAGACAATATAAACAACATAGAAAAATTACACAATATATACAACACATGCAACATACACAATATATACAACATAGATAAAATACACAATATATACAGCACAGGCAATATACACAATATATACAACATAGATAAAATACACAATATATACAACATAGGTAACATAGACAATATATTCAACATAGATAAAATACACAATATATACAACATAGGCAACATAGACAATATAAACAACATAGAAAAATTACACAATATATACAACACATGCAACATACACAATATATACAACATAGATAAAATACACAATATATACAGCACAGGCAATATACACAATATATACAACATAGATAAAATACACAATATATAAAACATAGACAAAATACACAATATATAAAACACAGGCATTATACACAATATATACAACACAGGCAACATACACAATATATACAACACAGGCAACATACACAATATATACAACACAGAAAACATACACAATATATACAACATAGGCAACATAGACAATATATACAACATGGGCTACATAGACAATATAAACAACATAGGTAAAATACACAATATATACAACACGGGCAACATACACAATATATACAACATAGAAAAAATACACAATATATACAACATAGGAAATATACACAATATATACAACATAGATTAAATACAGAATATATACAACACAGGCAACATACACAATATATACAACATAGGCAACATAGACCATATATACAACATGGGCTACATAGAAATTATATACGTAATAGGCAACATAGACAATATATACAACATAGGCACTATACACAATATATACAACATAGGTAAAATAAACAATATATACAAAATAGGCAACATAGACTATATATACAACATAGGAAACATACACAATATATACAACACAGGAAACATAGAAAATATATACAACACAGGCAACATAGACAATATATACAACACAAGCAACATACACAATATATACAACATAGATAAAATATACAATATATACAACATAGGCAACATAGACAATATATACAACATAGGTAACTTACACAATATAAACAACATAGATAAAATACTCAATATATACAACATAGGCAACATAGACAATATATACAACACTGGCAACATACACAATATATACAACATAGATAAAATTACAATATATACAACATAGGCAAATAGACAATATATACAACATAGATAAAATACACAATATATACAACACAAGCAACATACACAATATATACAACATAGATAAAATACACAACATATACAACATAGGCAACATAGACAATATATACAACATAGATAAAATACACAATATATACAACATAGGCAACATACACAATATATACAACATAGATAAAATACACAATATATACAACATAGGCAACATAGACAATATATACAATATAGGCAACATAGACAATATATACAACAAAGGCAACATAGACAATATATACAACATAGGCAACATAGACAATATATACAACATAGGCAACATAGACAATATATACAACATAGGAAACATAGACAATATATGCAACATAGGCAACATAGACAATATATATACAACATAGACAATATATACAACATAGGCTACAGAGACAATATATACAACAGAGGCAACATACACAATATATACAACATAAATAAAATACACAATCTATGCAACAAAGGAAACATAGACAATATAGACAACATAGGCTACATAGAAAATATATACAACAAAGGCAACATAGACAATATATACAAAATAGGCACCATAAACAAAACATACAACATAGGCAACATGCACAATATATACAACATAGGAAACATAGACAAAATATACAATATAGTCAACATTTACAATATATACAACATAGGCAATATACGCAATATATACAACATAGTCAAAATAGAAAATATATACAACAAAGGCAACATACACAACATAGGCAATAATGACAATATATACAACATAGGCAACATAGACAATATATACAACATAGGCAACATAGACAATATATACAAAATAGGCACCATAAACAAAACATACAATATAGGCAACATACACAATATATACAACATAGGAAACATAGACAAAATATACAATATAGTCAACATTTACAATATATACAACATAGGCAATATACGCAATATATACAACATAGTCAAAAAAGAAAATATATACCACAAAGGCAACATACACAACATAGGCAATAATGACAATATATACAACATAGGCAACATAGACAATATATACAACATAGGCAACATAGACAATATATACAAAATAGGCACCATAAACAAAACATACAATATAGGCAACATACACAATATATACAACATTGGAAACATAAACAATATATACAATATAGTCAACAAAGACAATATATACAACATAGGCAACAGACACAATATATACAACATAGGCAACGAAGACAATATATACAAAATAGGCACCATAAGCAAAACATACAACATAGGCAACAATGACAATATATACAAAATAGGCAATATACACAATATATACAATATAGATAAAATACACAATATATAAAACTTAGGCAACATAGACAATATATACAACAAAGGCAACATACACAATATATATAACATAGATAAAATACACAATATATAAAACATAGGCAACATAGACAATATATACAACATAGATAAAATACACAATATATACAACATAGGCAACACAGACAATATATACAACATAGGCAACATAGACAATATGTACAACATTGTCAACATAGACAATATATACAAAATAGGCAACATAGACAATATATCAAACATAGGCAAAATAGACAATATATACAACATAGGTAACATAGAAAATACGAACAACATAGGCAACATACACAACATAGGCAACATACGCAACATAGGTAAAATACACACTATATACAACATAGGCAACATAGACAATATAAATAACATAGGCAACATAGACAATATATATAACATTGGCAACATAAACAATATATACAACATAGGCAACATACACAATATATACAACATAGGCAACATACACAATATATAAAACATAGGCACCATAGACAATATATTTAACATAGGCAACATACACAATATATACAACATAGGCAACATTGACAATATATACAACATAATCAACATAGAAAATATATACAATATAGGCAAAATAAACGATATATACAACATAGGCGACATAAAAAATATATACAACAAGGGCAACATAGACAATAAATACAACATAGGCAACATAGACAATATATACAACATAGACAACAAAGTCAATATATACAACATAGGCAACACACACCATATATACAACATAGGCAACATAGATAATATTTACAACATAGTCAACACAGACAATATTTTACAAAATAGGCAACATAGAAATTATAAAAAATATAGGCAAAATAGACAATGTATAGAACATAGGCACATAGAAAATACGTACAACATGGGCAACATACACAACATAGGCAACATACGCAACATAGGTAACATACACAATATATACAACATAGTCAAGATAGACAATATATACAACATAGGCAACATACACAATATATACAACATAGGCAACATACACCATATATACAAAATAAGCAAAATAGACAATATATACAACATAGGCAACATACAATATATATACAACATAGGCAACATACACAATATATACAACATTGTCAACATAGACAATATATATAACATAGGCAACATACACCATATATACTACATAGGAAACATACACAATATATACAACATAGGCAACATTGACAATATATACAACATAGCCATCGTAGCCAACATAGGCAACATTGACAAAATAGTCAATATAGACAACATAGGCAATACAGACAATATATAGATTCTAATTAATGTCTTTTGTGTTAACTCTAAATAACATTAGTAAATAGCTTTGTGTCAGTTACCTCTATAACTGAGTGTCAGTTACCTCTATAACTGGGTGTCTGTTACCTCTATAACTGGGTGTCAGTTACCTCTATAACTGGGTGTCAGTTCCCTCTATAACTGGGTGTCAGTTACCTCTATAACTGGGTGTCAGTTACCTCTATAACTGGGTGTCAACATTGACAATATATACAACATGGGCTACATAGACATTATATACGTAATAGGCAACATAGACAATATATACAACATAGGCAACATAGACAATATGTACAACATTGTCAACATAGACAATATATACAAAATAGGCAACATAGACAATATATAAAACATAGGCAAAATAGACAATATATACAACATAGGCAACATAGAAAATATGAAAAACATAGGCAACATACACAACATAGGTAACATACGCATCATAGGTAACATACACAATATATACAAAATAGGCAACACAGACAATATATATAACATAGGCAACATAGATAATATATATAACATTGGCAACATACACAATATATACAAAATAGGCAACATACACAATATATACAACATAGGCAACATACACAATATATACAACATAGTCAACATAGACAATATATATAACATAGGCAACATACACAATATATACAACATAGGCAACATTGACAATATATACAACATAATCAACATAGACAATATATACAATATAGGCAAAATAAACGATATATACAACATAGGCGACATAAACAATATATACAACATAGGCGACATAAACAATATATACAACAAGGGCAACATAGACAATAAAACAACATAGGCAACATAGACAATATATACAACATAGACAACATAGACAATATATACAACATAGGCAACATAAACAATATATACAACAAGGGCAACATAGACAATAAAACAACATAGGCAACATAGACAATATATACAACATAGGCAACATAGACAATATATACAACATAGGCAACATACATTATATATACAACATAGGCAACATACACAATATATACAACATTGGCAACATAGACAATATATATAACATAGGCAACATACACCATATATACAACATAGGAAACATACACAATATATACAACATAGGCAACATTGGCAATATATGCAAAATAATCAACATAGACAATATATTCAATATAGTCAACATACACAATATATACAAAATTTATAAAATACACAATATATACAACATTGGCAACATAGACAATGTATACAACATAGCAGCATACACAATATATACAACGCAGGCAACATAGACATAGAGTTCATGTGAGAGTGTGTGAGAGAGTTCATGTGAGAGTGTGTGTTGAGTGTGTGTGAGAGTGTGTGTGAGAGTGTGAGTTAGAGTGTGTGTTAGAGTGTGTGTGAGAGTGTGTGTGAGAGTTTGTGTTAGAGTGTGTGTTAGAGTGTGTGTTAGAGTGTGTGTTAGAGTTTGTGTTAGAGTATGTGTTAGAGTTTGTGTTAGAGTGTGTGTTAGAGTGTGTGTTAGAGTGTGTGTTAGAGTTTGTGTTAGAGTGTGTGTTAGAGTGTCTTTTAGAGTGTGTGTTAGAGTTTGTGTTAGAGTGTGTAATAGAGTGTGGGTGAGAGTTTGTGTTAGAGTGTGTGTTAGAGTGTGTGTTAGAGTGTGTGTTAGAGTGTGTGTTAGAGTTTGTGTTAGAGTGTGTGTTAGAGTGTGTGTGAGAGTGTGTGTTAGAGTGTGTGTTAGAGTGTGTGTTAGAGTGTGTGTGAGAGTGTGTGTTAGAGTGTGTGTTAGAGTGTGTGTTAGAGTGTGTGTGAGAGTGTGTGTTAGAGTGTGTGTTAGAGTGTGTGTTAGAGTGTGTGTTAGAGTGTGTGTTAGAGTGTGTGTTAGAGTGTGTGTTAGAGTGTGTGTTAGAGTGTGTTAGAGTGTGGGAATTGTTATCCAGGTGGATTTGAAATAAGAACGATCAAATGTGATTTTTAAAACAGCGGTTGTACAATTATTGAAACAGCGAGTGTACAACTATTTAAATAGCGAGTGTACAACTATTAAAACAGCGGTTGTACAACTATTAAAACAGCGAGTGTACAACTATTAAAATAGCGAGTGTACAACTATTAAAACAGCGAGTGTACAACTATTTAAATAGCGAGTGTACAACTATTAAAACAGCGGTTGTACAACTATTAAAACAGCGAGTGTACAACTATTAAAATATCGAGTGTACAACTATTAAAATAGCGAGTGTACAACTATTAAAACAGGGGTTGTACAACTATTAAAATAGCGAGTGTACAACTATTAAAATAGCGAGTGTACAACTATTAAAACAGCGAGTGTACAACTATTTAAATAGCGAGTGTACAACTATTAAAACAGCGGTTGTACAACTATTAAAACAGCGAGTGTACAATTATTAAAATATCGAGTGTACAACTATTAAAATAGCGAGTGTACAACTATTAAAATAGCAAGTGTACAACTATTAAAATAGCGAGTGTACAACTATTAAAACAGCGAGTGTACAACTATAAAAATAGCGAGTGTACAACTATTAAAACAGGGGTTGTACAACTATTAAAATAGCGAGTGTACAACTATTAAAATATCGAGTGTACAACTATTAAAATAGCGAGTGTACAACTATTAAAATAGCGGTTGTACAACTATTAAAACAGCGAGTGTACAACTATTAAAATATCGAGTGTACAACTATAAAAATAGCGAGTGTACAACTATTAAAACAGGGGTTGTACAACTATTAAAATAGCGAGTGTACAACTATTAAAATAGCGAGTGTACAACTATTAAAATAGCGAGTGCACAACTATTAAAACAGCGGTTTTACAACTATTAAAACAGCGAGTGTACAACTATTAAAATAGCGAGTGTACAACTATTAAAACAGCGAGTGTACAACTATTAAAACAGTTAGTGTACAACTATTAAAACAGCGGTTGTACAACTATTAAAGCAGCGGTTGTACAACTATTAAAACAGCGAGTGTACAACTATTAAAACCGCGAGTGTACAACTATTAAAATAGCGAGTGTACAACTATTAAAACAGCGAGTGTAAAACTTTTAAAACAGCGGTTGTACAACTATTAAAATAGCGGTTGTACAACTATTAAAACAGCGGTTGTGCAACTATTAAAACAGCGGTTGTATAACTATTAAAACGCGGTTGTACAACTATTAAAACAGCGGTTGTACAACTATTAAAACAGCGGTTGTACAACTATTAAAACAGCGGTTGTACAACTATTAAAACAGCGAGTGTACAACTATTAAAACAGCGGTTGTACAACTATTAAAACAGCGGTTGAACAACTATTAAAACAGCTGTTGTACAACTATTAAAACGGCCAGTGTATAACTATTAAAACGTTTTGAGTACTATTAAAATGAGACTTTCTATCATTGACGAACTAAGAACAGGGAGAAAGTAAATGGCAACCACTGAACATACCCTACCCAGTGAAAGGCTCTGCAAATGGTTTCAAAAATAAAATAAAACTATTTTAAAAAAAAACAACAAAAAAACAAACAAACAAACATATCAATGAAGGAAACGTGTGTAACATTTGTCAATTTTCAGTTCAAATCCTTTGGTGACATTTGAGGCAACTCTACTTCTGTAGTACATGCATTCGTTAAACTTAGGGAAACGTGTGTGTGTGTGTACATGTGTGTCTGTATGTGTGTGTGTGTATGTGATATCGACAGTTCAGTTCAGAATCAACCAAAGTGCCCACATCCAGAGGTGTATTGCTGCCTATATTAAATCTGCACGTGTTAACCGTTGTCTGCATGGCACGTAAATTGTTCCTCGAAATATAGGATCATATCATCGAAAAGGAATGACACTTTGAATAGGATCCCATTATTCATGGGGGGTCACAATGGTGTATGTAATTACAATGAAGTATGGGATCATATCGGCGAAAGGGAATCGACTAACAATGGGATCGAACTATCCAACGGGGTCATACTGTGTGTGGTACAATATGGGATCCATAAAGCATACCCTGATACAACGGGTATATTAGCAAGTATTTGAAAAAAGATTGAAACTTTCCAGAGTGGAGTGTGGAAAAGAAAAAAGTTAGAACGCGGTAAAGTGGCCGCGTTTCAAAAACCGACACCTCATACAAAAGTCTGGGAGCTAACAAATATTATTTAGAAGAATAGGGCGGGGTGGGAGACTTATTTCACTTTTATAATATTTAAAATAAAGATCTTACTGTAAATAATATATGAAATAATACTGGCTCCGAAAATCTCGGGAACAACAGTTCTCTAAGTATGTAAAAACTGCTGTATTCAGGAGCCCAACAGTTGAATGCTGAAAGTCTTATAACGGACGACAATGGATCAACTTACTGGATATTGTTCGGCTTTCAGCGTAGGTATATCTTTAAAGGCTTACATGTAGAGTTATAATTAGACAAGCCTTATCTCTATTGCCAGTGTCAAAATGCTATTGGTGGAGTCTGCAGGAAGGATTTTATTGGTAATAGTTTTTATTGGTTGCTGTTCAAACAAATTGTATCATGGCATGTCATATTACGTACCAACATTTGATTCGTCAAATTGTATCATGGCATGTCATATTACGTACCAACATTTGATTCGTCAAATTGTATCATGGCATGTCATATTACGTACCAACATTCAATTCGTCAAATTGTATCATGGCATGTCATATTACGTACCAACATTTGATTCGTCAAATTGTATCATGGCATGTCATATTACGTACCAACATTTGATTCGTCAAATTGTATCATGGCATGTCATATTACGTACCAACATTCAATTCGTCAAATTTTATCATGACATTTCATATTACGTACCAACATTCTATTCGTCAAATTGTATCATGGCCAATGTTCCCTCTAAGCGGGTGCGCGGCCGCGCTGATATCTGACCGACGCCGCGTAGCAGTTTAGAGATGCCGCGCAGCAAAAGATGTAAAATATTGCACACAAAAATGGATGCTGCGCAACTTTGCACACGAGCTTTTGTTACTTTGCACACGGACCATGAAACGTTAGAGGGAACATTGATCATGGCATGTCATGTTACGCACCAACTTTCGATTCGTCAAATTGTATGTCTTGTCCTTATACATACCAGCATTTTCCTATACTCTCAGCACCGTAAATCGGGTACGGTGAAGGGCTATCTCTTCATCATCATCCATGGCAATACAGTCCTTGTGGGCCCTCGCCTGTTCAACCACACACTTCCTTTCAGACCTATCTTTCTCTATCTAACATGGCGAAGTGCCTCAGTTAAGAGCTGGACTCACTGCACTTCACATAATAATAGTAACGCATAGATTTATAAATGCATTCAATTCAAAATTGTCACATTCTAATTAAACCAAACGTCAAACTAAAACATTTTCATCATTTAGTGAAAGTAAAATGCTTATCTTATCTTATCTTAAGATAAGATAAGATAAGATATGACAAGATATAAAATGCTTGTTTTAGTACGAGCGGTCATTTAGATGTCAGAAGTACGCGTGTTATCATAGATGTATGTAGTACTGTATCATAGATGTCTGTAGTACAGAATCATAGATGTATGTAGTACTGTATCATCGATGTCTGTAGTACAGAATCATAGATGTATGTAGTCCAGTATCATAGATGTCTGTAGTACAGTATCATAGATGTCTGTAGTACAGTATCATAGATGTCTGTAGTACAGTATCATAGATTTCTGTAGTACAGTATCATAGATGTCTGTAGTACAGTATCATAGATGTCTGTAGTACAGTATCATAGATTTCTGTAGTACAGTATCATAGATGTCTGTAGTACAGTATCATAGATGTCTGTAGTACAGTATCATAGATTTCTGTAGTACAGTATCATAGATGTATGTAGTACTGTATCATAGATGTCTGTAGTACAGAATCATAGATGTATGTAGTCCAGTATCATAGATGACTGTAGTACAGTATTATAGATGTCTTTAGTACAGTATCATAGATGTCTGTAGTACAGTATCATAGATGTCTGTAGTACAGTATCATAGATTTCTGTAGTACAGTATCATAGATGTCTGTAGTACAGTATCATAGATGTATTTGGTACAGGGGGTATCATAGACATAACTACTGACAGCAATAGGAGAGGGAGGGGTCCTCACAAGAATAGCCACGAGTTCATTCTCTTGTTTAGATTGAACATCAAACAGGTGTTATGTAATAGCTTCTTAGGCCTAGAGAACAGAGCCACTGGGGCATATATTATTAGGACACGCCAGCTGAGCCCAAAGTCCCATGAAATGGTAACTAAGCCGAGTTAATAGAAAATCAGATTAGATAGAAATTTTTTTTGAAGTTCAGAAATTTTATCTTTGATTTTTATATCGATCTATATACCCGTAATATATATATATATCTATCTTATATATTAGGGTTGTTATCGATTAATTTAAATTTAATGGTTAACCTTTATATATATATACTATACTTTAATCACCAGTCAAAAATGACGGAAGTTTTCAAAATAAATACACATCAGACTAAAAAAATAACGTAATACAGAACTTTCATGTGTTTTATTTATTTTTTATTTGATTCATTTATTATCATATTAAACAATTTTATGCGGAACTTTCGAAAAGTTTTATTTTTGGTGCAGCACTATAAAACAATCGCAGCCCCACCTAACTATAATTACATCCATACATACAGACAACGGGAATTATGTATATTGATATATATATATATATATATATATATATATATATATATATATATATATTGCTTTAATGTGCTTTCTCAGCACACACACAAGCATTGTCCAAAAATATTTTCAAAAAACACACTAGCAATCAATTAACCCTTTTATTTATCATGCGAACATCCTTCCACAATACATCTGCTTTTCTATCTCATTGCTCTCTATAGCACACCCACACATATTTCTATCATCCATTAAGGAATAGCCCGACTGTGCAGGGGCGGTTTAAGACTGCACGGGGCCCCTGGCTGCACTTCAAATTGGGGCCCAGTCCCGCCAGCGTTAATTTAAATAAAATGATTGCTAGCAGCTAATAGAAGACTGTAACTTTTAAAGCAGAGTTTAATAAGACAAAAAATTAAATAGAAGTCAATTTAATTAATATAAAGTTATATGAATCCAAAATTCATTAAAATATTTATTATTATTTATTTCAAGCTAGAAATTTAGTTTGCGAACTTTTCTCATGGTGAAGTTATCTATCAAGTTAGTAAAGCTAAGTGAGCTTTCAAATTCCTTTTCAATGATCATTAGCGAGAGCATATTCAGTCTTTGTTGTCCCGTGCAACTATTCAGTCTTTGTTGTCCCGTGCAACTATTCAGTCTTTGTTGTCCCGTGCAACTATTCAGTCTTTGTTGTCCCGTGCAACTATTCAGTCTTTGTTGTCCCGTGCAACTATTCAGTCTTTGTTGTCCCGTGCAACTATTCAGTCTTTGTTGTCCCGTGCAACTTCTAACTTCATTTTGTATTATATTCAATTTGGAAAATGATTGCTCTCCGCTGCAGTTTGATGTCATCATTGAGAGATATATGCGAAGTGCGATGTGTACATTAGGAAAGGACTGTGTAAAATGTTGCACATTCAGAAACAGCAACATTTTTAGTTCTTTAGTTGTGTTTTGAGTTTCGCACTGTGCTACTTCATGTTCCTGAGCATCGGGCTGGACAAAAACTTTTTTGAAGCGTTCTGAAAATTGGAATAATTCTGCATATTACGGGTCTTCAAAATCACTTGAATATTCTTACAATAACTCCGCTGTAGCCCATGGGACGGCGTCATTGCTGAGCTCAGTTAAGTTTTAAGAAAGTCAAATTTCTCATGGATGTCTTTATATGTGTCAAACCGATGTTGTAGGGATGAAGAAAGTTTGTCAATGATTACCAGAAATACACAACCTTGACTTTTTGTTTCTGGGAAAATACTACTTCGGCTGATGGCCCTTTATCAAAATGATACTTTCTCTTTTTTGATCGTTTTGAAGATTGTTTATACTCTTTCTCCATGGACTTGTCCTTTTTCTTCATAGGAATCAAATTCAGAACGCTGTCTTTTAACAAACTCAAGAAGAGATTTCAACAAGTGCATGGCTGAATTCAAAGATAGTTCTCGCCCTTGAAGGGATACATTCGTTTTCTAAAATCTTTTAAAATTGTGTCCCAAATTTCATGTAAAATAGCGACTTCCAGTTGTTTAAGTTCCTTCCAAAATCCTTCTGCTTCAAGTCGACTGACACGCGACTGATTTCGTCAACTGCCAATTCTTTAAGTGCTGCCATATTCTCATGTTATGATTTATTAACAGACCTTACAGCATCATTTCGAGCTGACCATCTTGTGTCAGACAAGGCTTTGTTAACAGGTAACCCTTTCAGGTGTTTTAAAGCACCTGCCAATGATGAGTAGATGCAACAAGCCAGGTATAAAGATTCTGCACAAGGCAAACAAATCTGGCTGCAGCAGGACAATCTTCTGCTGCACTTTTACCAACCAAATTAAGGGAATGAGCTGTGCTCGGAACATAATGAGAAACACTGCAAGTCTCACAAAGGATAGCTTGGACTCCGCTATACTTCCCACTCATATGTGCAGCGTTGTCGAATGACTGTCCACGTCAATCTTGAGTTTTAATATTATCTTTCTTCCAAAAAATTAAGAATAATTTGGGAAATTTCTGATCCAGTGTGTGAATACATTGGTATGAACTAAATGAATTGCTCAACAGGGCCATATTGTGCAACATATTGGGTGATCAATGTTAACTGGTCCACATGCATAATATCTGGCGTGGAATCTACAGATATCGAGATGTACTTTGCAGATTTTATTTCAGCAACAATAGCAGAAATACCTTTTGACCCATCTGTACAATCAACTCTTCACGGTTAGTTAATGAAATGTAAGAAAATAATTTTTTCACGTCCTTTATTTCCTATGTTGGCAGATATGTTCAGCAAGAAATTTGTCAAACTGACTCAGTAGTTTCAGTATTCCAAGGTAGTTACCAACGCTCGATGATGTTGACAGTTCACTCTCGCCACGGAATGCAAGGCCACCAATACAAAGAATTTGTATAATGCCTACTATCCATATAAGAACTTTTTTTGACACTAAAAGTTTCGTATTCGCAAATTTTAAAAACTAATAAGTCAAATAAGAATTTGTTTGTTTTTTTCTTCTCATTAGCTAGGTTTCCTCTTTCCTTCAAAATAGTTTTTTTTATATATTATTAAAGACGATTTCTGGTATTTCACACTCTTCGACATTTTCTCGTAATAAATAGATTATATTTTTAAAAATTATTTATGATATTTTCAGGGATTCACGCAAACATTATCTCACCTTTATTATACAATATAATAAATTTGGGGGACCCTTAAATCGTTGGGGGCCCCTGGCTTTAGCCCGTTCAGCCCCCCTCTTAATCCGCCATAGCGACTGTGTATACATCTAACCCTTGTGATAATCATCAATGCTATAAAAAAAAATTGGGTCTTTGTTAACCGAGTGTGATTTGCAATAAATGAATATTTTACAGCAAAGAAACGTATTTATTTTTTAAACACATCAATAGAGAAAGGAAATGAGACAGATCTAACAGAAAAGTAAGACCCGGTCTGTAACGCTACGCTTGGTTGGTGACGACCAAGTACAACGACGAAACACCAAATTTTATTTTGATAGCGGTTCTCAGTATGCACATCTTTATTAAGGTCAGACAAAATTAACAGATTTTTAAAACAACACATCATCTTGTCTCTGTTTGTCTTTGATGTATTTGTTGTTGTCTCAGATCGAGTCCAGCAACTGAGACAATTTGACAACTACTCCTTGTCCGGGGTGTATAAACGATATTTTTGAGAAGCCCTCCCGGCCGGCAATCATTCGCCTCGAACGTGAACTCGAGGCCTTGTCCTTGAAGGTTGTCAAAGTCGTTGCCACGGTCATGCACTAAAGTCAAACGAAAAGTGTGGTTTAATTGTGATTCATAAAAAGCAGAGAAAAAAATATTTCTGCAGGCCATTAGCGCCATCTTCAATTTTGTGTCAGCCAGGGGTGTAGGGATACCAACAACAAACAGGGCTACGTACTCAAAGTTACATGCATGCACCTTCGTGTTGATTCACTCCCTTGTTTAGAACATGAAAACCAAAAAAATTGTCCAATGATGGGTACCTAGACTGTCATCCACGATTCCTTGGTAGGCCTTCTGTTATCCATGACAGGACACAGTAGGTAAAGATTGGCACGCTGGATGTTCTGAGCGCCCCGGGTGCCAGCATGTACTATTAATTGTGCAGGGACGTTGGTTTCAGCTCCCTGCTGCGTTTCTTCGTGGAGCGGGCCGGGCGAAAACCTTGACCATCCATGGTACGTCATCGGGTGGACATGGGATGACATGGATTGGCAATGGATAAACATGGGATGTCATATGAATGGTTGTAGATGAACTTGGACTGCAGTAGAAGAAAATCTTTAATAGTATAGCACAGTGGCTTAGAAGAAACCAAATATGGAACAAGTATGCAACAACTTCAACAAGTATATTTTATAACCCCAGATTACGTTCACCCAGAGGAAAACACAACTCGAACCTAAACACACCTTGTAAGTAAAGGTACATTGTACCTATGACACCCGATCACACTGTAATCTATACACTGCGTGAGCATTGTAACTGTTACAAGTATCCAAACTTTACCGATAACCCAAGCCAGAACTTAAAATAGTTATATCATGGGGGAAAATATCGTGGGTTCAGAGCTATGAGTTTTGTCACTGGGCTCAATACATATTGCCCCATATTGCCCCATATTGCCCCATATTGCCCCATATGGGGTATGTGGTAAAATGAATATGTCAATGAATAAATGGCAGATGAGGCTAAAGTATCGCTAATTTACCTGGAAACATAGGCGGCACCAGACATGAGACAGATATGTACAGGGAACATAGGCGGCCCCAGACATGAGACAGCTACGTACAGGGAACATAGGCTGCCCCAGACATAAGACAGCTATGTACAGGGAACATAGGCGGCCCCATACATAAGACAGCTACGTACAGGGAACATAGGCGGCCCCAGACATAAGACAGCTACGTACAGGGAACATAGGCGGCCTCAGACATGACACAGCTATGTACAGGGAACATAGGCGGCCCCAGACATAAGACAGCTACGTACAGGGAACATAGGCGGCCCCAGACATAAGACAGCTATGTACAGGGAACATAAACGGCACCAGACATGAGACAGCTATGTACAGGGAACATAGGCGGCCCCAGACATGAGACAGCTATGTACAGGGAACATAGGCTGCCCCAGACATAAGACAGCTATGTACAGGGAACATAGGCTGCCCCAGACATAAGACAGCTATGTAAAGAGGTCCGTTACAGGGACCGCCAACAACAAATATATTTTAATAGAGAGAATCATTTGAGAAACAAGAAATAAAAACTCGAATGAGTATTTAAACACAATTTCCAAAAAAGAATTTCCAATTTTTTATCAAGGGAACTCATTCTAGATTACAAATACATTAAAAGTCGATTCAAATAAGTAATTCTGAAACCAATGACAAAATGACGTCATATCCCTCACGCTACATCACACCAATAATGTGTCAATATAATGCGCACCACGCTACAATCTAACATAACCATTCACAAAGCGGGAAAACCCCATTAACTATCATTCTAGATTACAGTAAAAGTCATTTGAAATCAATAATTTTGAAACTAAACAAAACAATTGCTATCAACTAATTGCTGCTAAAATTACGGGAGTCGAACTAAAATCTTTTTGTTTTTGCAAAACTCCTTCTCCAATATTGTTTTAAATATTATTAGCTAACGTTTGGCGTTTTTTTCGACCCGGTAGATATTATGGTTGGAGAGAAATTGACAAAAGACTGATTTTGTGTGTCTGTAGATTTACCAAGAAATCCAGTATATCTTTTCGGTAATTTTTTGGCCTCTGCACATCCTTGGGACCTCCTTAACATATTTGCAAAACACCCGAACCATCTATCTGGTATGGTTCAGGAGGAGTTGCTGTTCAAAGCTCGAAAAGACTGGCCAGACATTTCGAATCTATAAACGCAATTCTCAATGGAAATGGCAATAAAAAGCTCACTAAAATTTTGGTAGTTGTGCTGCGTCCTCAAGACGCCACGTTGACTTGTGACGTGATCATCCCCTGTCCTCAAGACGCCACGTTGACTTGTGACGTGATCATCCCCTGTCCTCAAGACGCCACGTTGACTTGTGACGTGATCATCCCCTGTCCTCAAGACGCCACGTTGACTTGTGACGTGATCATCCCCTGTCCTCAAGACGCCACGTTGACTTGTGACGTGATCATCCCCTGTCCTCAAGACGCCACGTTGACTTGTGACGTGATCATCCCCTGTCCTCAAGACGCCACGTTGACTTGTGACGTGATCATCCCCTGTCCTCAAGACGCCACGTTGACTTGTCACGTGATCATCCCCTGTCCTCAAGACGCCCCGTTGAGTTGGGTCGTGACACCGACTCTCTCTCTGACTGTGGCAGTATCACGCCAAGAGCCGCCGTTAACTTGTGACCGCCTTACCTCTAGAGCCGCCATGGACTTGTGACCGCCTTACCTCTAGAGCCGCCATGGACTTGTGACCGCCTTACCTCTAGCGCCGCCATGGACTTGTGACCACCTTACCTCTAGAGCCGCCATGGACTTGTGACCACCTGACCTCTAGAGCCGCCATGGACTTGTGACCGCCTGACCTCTAGAGCCGCCATGGACTTGTGACCCCCTTACCTCTAGACAGGTTTCTACCAGTTAAGGAGACTTTGCTTTTATGGCTAGACGATGTGCATATATCATACTATAGACTTTAAACAGTGGCGAAGTGCCTGTATACTGGTATAGACTTACATCCGTGGGGAAGATGATATAACTAGGACAGGACTTATTGTCTTACGTCAGGAATAATGAAACGTGAAACCTAAACTGCCGAGCTTAGTTTTACCATTGATGACTCGGTTTTACCAATCATACTAATGTAAAAACATAACTCCTTTCGAATCGACTAATTTTTAATTTGTGATCTAAACTAGATGGCGTAATAGCTATCTTCGAAAAACTAATAATATCGGTTTATTAGTCCTTTATATATTGCACACGCAGTCTTGTCACTTCTCTATATATGGATTGACCAAAGTCCGATAGTGCAGATAATGGATCAATCATTCCAGAAACACGACATACTCCTTTTTATTCTATTCTTTAGAGTTTTGAGTGCTAATTGTTGTTTTTTTAAAGAAATAATTGAAGAAACTAGAAATCATATAAAGGAACTGCTTTAAATATCATCGAACAATTTTTAGGCTTGTGACCTTTAATCATACATTCTCTATAAATCATAAACTCTCTAACAATCATACACTCTCTATCAATCATTCACTCTCTATCAATCATACACATTCTACCAATCATAGACTTTCTATTAATCTTACTCTCTATCAATCATAGACTCTCTATCAATCATACACTCTCTATCAATCATACACTCTCTATCAATCATACACTCTCTTTCAATCATACACTCTCTATCAATCATACACTCTCTATCAATCATACACTCTCAATCAATCATACACTCTCTATCTCAGGTGACACAACCGTAAATCATTAGATTTCTGTACCGCAATGGATATTTCGTCGTTTCTTTCCTCTATTTTGAAGTGACAAACTAGCTAACTTGTATGATATCATTGAGTGGCCATTTCTTCCACTTATAGTTATAATCCATAGTTGGTTGATCTTCGTCCCTGGCTATCGGTCTGGTTATTTTGTCTTACAATGAAGAGGCTGTCTCTACGGCCCCTTACAGAGGTCAGTGCCAATAGTTTTATTTCTTCACAGATAGTTTTTCCTGCGGAGAGATTTGAGTTTGGTACCCACCACTGCCACAACTCCTCACCAATCATGTGTATACATTCGTGAGAGATAACAACTGGTCGCCCCGAAACGTCTTGAGAGCGAATAAGAAATCACACTTCTTCTACGCCTTCAGTTGCCTTTACATGAAACTCCTAAAGACCAAACCTCTGATTTGGAGTGTGACCTTCTTGTGTCAAAGATTTAATGATATTTGGAGAGCCGAGTACTAAACTTTGATATTGACATAACTTTGAACTACGGAAAAGGTGAAGCGGTGGTTGAGGCACTTTCCTTCTTTAAACAAAAAGTAAATACGTCATTGATATTTTGAGAATACATAAATAGTGCGTGACGTAACAGTGTCACAAGCCATACATTGATAGACGTCATTAAAACTATCATGTGTGCAGACTTTACCAGGTTTTAGCAGGTTTAGGAGGTTTAGCAGGTTTTAGCAGGATTAGCAGGTTTTAGCAGGTTTAGCAGGTTTTTACGGACCGCTTGCACGATTCTTATCACTGTTACAGTCAAGATATTTGAATTAATTTGAAATGTAAGAAAATGTAAATGAGAAATATCTTTGACCACTATTAGTAAACAAATTCGCAAATGAACAAAATTTTAACTTTCTTAAAAGAAAATACCATGCTAATTTTGTTTTAATCTTAAGATTTGTTTTCTATATGTGCTGAGTGGTGAGCTTTTGAAGATCCTATTTGTGCTAATCAACTCGTACCGACACATTGCAGCTGTTACAAGGGTAAAAATCTGGTCAAGCACTTCAAGGTTTAGTAATCTATTTTATTCTGGTTGCTATGAATCATACAAACAATGAATTATACATCGTTACACACAAGCTGATGAGAACAATACATGGCTACACAGTAATTGTGCGATGCCGAACCTTCTGGATGCAAAGCGTGTATGTGTTTGCTATGTACTAAAATATGTTGGCTGTAAAAGTAATGCGAGCTTCGTCCTTTAAGAAGTAATAGGACATGCCAGGAAATTTCAGTTTTCAAGACAGTGGTGTGAAAGTGAACAAAAAATAGTTTGATTGAAACTAAAAGTGCACATCTGATGTCATTCCTTCACCCATAGAGATTTGGACCAAGACATTCTTTGGTGGTTTCGAATACTTGAATATTTAGCTATTGAAAAAAAGTTTTGTTAATTTATTCCAGTGTTTGTTTTCTGTTTTGAAGGGGCCAGGATGGCGGATGAGTCATTTGGTCATTATTGTATGACAAGTTCCAGCAGGAGTGGTCAGTTGCCGATCATCAGACGGGGACATAAGAGAATGACCTGTTAGGTCTGTTTGTATGTGTATGCAGGTGACCTGTTGAAGCTGTTTGTGTGTGTATGCAGGTGACCTGTTAGGTCTGTTTGTGTGTGTATGCAGGTGACCTGTTAGGTCTGTTTGTGTGTGTATGCAGGTGACCTGTTAGGTCTGTTTGTGTGTGTGTATGCAGGTGACCTGCTAGGTCTGTTTGTGTGTGTATGCAGGTGACCTGTTAGGTCTGTTTGTGTGTGTGTATGCAGGTGACCTGTTAGGTCTGTTTGTGTGTGTATGCAGGTGACCTGCTAGGTCTGTTTGTGTGTGTATGCAGGTGACCTGTTAGGCCCGTGAGCAATGAGTTAATTTTCTGAGGATGTGTCCAAAGAGCCGTCCGTCTCGACAGCTAGTAGTATCCATAATTAAGAACTTGATTCAAGTTAATAAAGGTCCACACATGTTTCATTCTTGCTTTCTTCTGTCCGCCAGTTGACCGCATCATTTGGGTAATTCACCGAACACGGGTCTCAGGCCGTCTGTCTTGTAACTTTTTTTGTTTTGTTGGAGTTGACCATTTTTAAGATGGCGCAACATCCAAATAATTGTCAGAAACTTTCCTATCTGAAAAATTATAATACAGTTTCTGTAACATATTTTTAAAAAACAGTTTAAATAACATTATTAAGTGATACGTTCTCGTAAAATATTTATGTTTAAAAGATAATTAATTTCTTATATAGTATATATCAAGTAATTTTCTATATATTATTTCCAAGTGGATCTTCAATAAGACAGAAGACACTGGCTATCTAAAGAAATCCTTACAGGATGTTGTTGAAAATAGAAGCATCCGGGGACCTACCAGTTATAGAACGGCATACAAGGGAGAGCTATTAGAGCAACAGCCCCTCGGGTTATGTAGAGCGCTGGTTCTCAACCTGTGGTCCGCGGACCACTAATGGTCCGCGAAGATGTGCCTGGTGGTCCGTGAGCAAAGCATGAAATTTAAGCATTGTATGATTCATCGAGAAAGACTAGAAAGTAAAAGAATTAACGAAGACTTAAAATCTATTTTTGATCAGGTCGTAATAGTTTTTAATTTTATCACGGCTCGACCATTAAATTCTCGTTTCTTTGCTTTCTGATATTCGAATATGGATCTTGAACATGAACAGCTACTGATGTATACTGAAGTTCGCTGGTTATCAATGGGGGAAAGTATTTAACAGAATGTTTGAATTGAGTGTTGTTGATCATTTGAACGGTAGCTTACGGGTTGCTGTTCTGGCTTACTTGGCTGACATTTTTGAAGAACTGATTAAACTTAGTTCAAGTCGGAAAGGCAAGAAGACATATTTAATTACTCTCAGTGACAAAGTGTCTGCTTTTACGAAAAAGCTTGATCTTTGTGAAACAAGATTATTTTAGGGTAACTTTTACATGTTCATCAATTGTACGAATTCACCGAGAAACCAGAAAATGCTGAAATAAACAACTGTTGATAAATTTGATTTCTGACCATATTCAATCACTGCAGTGATCAATCAGTAGCATAGCTAGGGATTTGCAGGGATTTAGGGGCCCGGGGGGGCTGAGAATTTTTAGGGGGCCCTGCATACATGGTGGTTGCGTAATATTTAATGTAAAAAAAATTCGGACACTTCAAGGGGGCCCGGGGGGACTTTCGAATTTGGAACCCCTCCCCTCCCCCCTCCTTGCAACGGAACCGATATCAATTTAACTTCTACTATTATAACTTGAACGTTCAGAGTTTTTCGTGGGTTTCCAGTCCAATTCTTGCACACATTGACTCATTAAATAAATTTACCAACATCGTATTTAACCAATTCATTGAATTGAACAGCGAAAGTACTTTGAATATTTTGCATGAGAAAGTGAGTTTAAATAAATTTTGGAGTACTCAGAACTGTCTTAGAAAGTTTGTAAGATATTGTTACACTTTGCAACATCATATCTTTGAGAAAGTGGATTTTCTGCATTGGTTGCAATAAAAACAAAATATCGTTCGTATTTAATAAACTAATATTGCAGTCTTTCTAATACTAACTACTGTTCAGGACTTTAAGTTTTTTTACAGTAAGCTATAAGAATTGAATAAGAAAACTATAAGACTAGTAGAAGGGACATTTGTTTGGTACAAAAGAAAGCCATTACAATATTGTTTTTGAAGCACGCAAATCGTAGCATATTAGTATAGTTTTACTAACTAACATGTATGCTAATGATAACTAGTTATATACAAAGAATAATTATATATAACTTTCCAGCATGGCATTAGCACACTTTTCAGTAGTGGTCCGTGGCCAGGACACAAATTTTTCAAGTGGTCCTTGAATCTCAAAATGTTGAGGACCACTGATGTAGAGTATGAACGAGAACACAAAATGTGATTGAGTCTTAGGTTGTCCTACATCTAACATTCTATATTTTCATTGGTAAGAGAGTTAGAGAGAGGGAGGGAGAGATCCTTATATTATATGTGTGTGTACTCTATTATATGAGTAATAAAATCATTTTCCGTGTAGTTGTTATTATCCGATGTAAACAAGTCTGACATGACACACACCAAATAAAGCGTGCTGCATAGTGGTCTATTATATTAAATAGGGTCACCTCCTTTATGATAGTTCGCCTCATGGCCTCACAAAAATATCTGTTTTTTTGCCAGCAGCCGTGTCGACTGTGACTTTATTTACACACGTCACGTGGTGGTGTGATCATTCTTGCGGAAACTTTCTAGTACCCACCACCCTCTTCCCCCACCCAACATAACCCAAGAGACTTGGCCATGGACTCTAGGGTTGTGTGTTTGAACAATGAAACTGGTCTCCGTCAAAAACATAAATTGATGTTCAGTCCGGCTGCGGACACTGGTCACATCCTTGTCAACTGAAGTCCACTGAAAATGTATCTTTAGGTTCCAGTACTAAAAACTTTTATGTTCACTTGGCACATGCCAGCCTAATGGTCAGATGTCCACTACTTATGGTCTGATCCGGATCACAGGTTAATGAAGTTATCGACCAGCAGTCACCTGTTTAACAAATCTGGGTCAATACATAGCGACTTCGACACGCGTTACGGAATTTAAAAAACTAGAGATAACCAGAGGAAGAACATTTAAGACGGTTACACAAGCATCAGACTATTGTTGGGCTGTCACCGCTGTTATAGTTGGTAATAATACCGCACAACAATAAATGAACCAGTACCATGAGCGTGAGACGATCCTTAACTGCAAAATGAAAGGGGGGGGGGACTGCAAAACAAGCCATCCAGAATCGGTTTAAACAGATTATGCCTATATAGGAGCAGCACAACTTCCTGTTTAATGGTATAGTTCTGCTTCCTATGTAGACGCAATACTACTGGGGCCATTTGGAAATGAACGAATTCTTTTGTCACTTCTAAATTTAACCGCAGAGCTCTAGTAATGAATTTAATTTTTTGAAGCAGTCCGATCTAAAATATCAAATTAGCGTCGGTTAATTTTCAATATGTGTTAAGCGTCGACCATGTCAACTTCGTATAATGGCTGCCTTTTTACTTTGCACCGATGACACACTTTCGCAGTAAAATTAAATGTATTTGTTATATCTTAACACGCCTCATACTCCTGATAGTCGTGATACTCCTGATAGTCGTGACACTCCTGATATTCCTGATACTCGTGATACTCCTGGCACTGATGCTGCCACCTTAAACGCAGTCAGTTCGTGCGAGTCTACAGGGCGACCAACAACTGACAACATCTCTGAAATACTGTCACTGAGGTCTACCGCAAAACTTCACTACTTCGCAACGTAGATTCATTCATAGTTTTCGTAGTAGTTTTGATTATTGTCGCTGTCGTAGTAGGTCAGATATCTCCACTGCAAGATGTCACTCATGTCACACCAGGTAGTCCTCAATGACGCGATCCATCTGTCACTCAAGCTGGGGACAGTGGGGTGGGGGGGACATAGGTCAGTGCAGATATGCACGCCCCGGGACCTTGAGGGACAGACACAACCAGACAGGCCAAAGACTAGGACGAGGGTAAGGTTACTGGGGTTAAAATGTGGTAACTGTTCATTACACGAGATCTCTCCAAGGCCACAGACTGTCGTCAAAAATATAGGCCGGAAATGACGATTCGCCTTATAATTGTCATACATGACGTTTTTGCCATTTTCATTACAGAGATTGTCATTCCTCTGACCGGACAACGTGTCATTTCAATAACCGGACAACGCGTCATTCCTCTGACCGGACAACGTGTCAGTTCAATGACCGGACAACGTGTCATTTCAATAACCGGACAACGCGTCATTCCGCTGACCGGACAACGCGTCATTCCTCTGACCGGACAACGTGTCATTTCAATGACCGGACAACGCGTCATTCCTCTGACCGGACAACGTGTCATTCCTCTGACCGGACAACGTGTCATTTCAATGACCGGACAACGTGTCATTTCAATGACCGGAAAACGTCACATTTCATTACGTAATTTGAAGACTATGTTTTCGCAAAACAATGTTTTTCAGCATACATGTAAATTTAAATATATGTTTGCGATTTTTTTTAAATTGGTCTCGTGAAAACTGAGCTGACTCTAATCAACAAAGTAAAAACAAAATTAAATATCTGTTGATATAAGTCCTAGAACTAACACAATACCGGGATATCTGTTGATATAAGTCCTAGCACTAACAGAATACCGGGATATCTGTTGATATAAGTCCTAGCACTAGCACAATATCAGGATAGCTGATGATATTAGTCCTAGCACTAACAGATTACCAGGATATCTGTTGATATAAGTCCTAGATCTAGCACAATACCAGGATATATGTTGATATAAGTCCTAGATCTAGCACAATACCAGGATATAAGTTGATATAAGTCCTAGCACTAGCACAATACTAGGATATATGTTGATATAAGTCCTAGCACTAGCACAATACCAGGATATATGTTATATAAGGTCTAGCTCTAGCACAATACCAGGATATCTGTTATGTAAGTCCGAGCTCTGGCATAATACCAGGATATCTGTTGATATAAGTCCTAGCTCTAGCACAATACCAGGATATCTATTATGTAAGTCCTAGCTCTAGCATAATGCCAGGATATCTGTTGATATAAGTCCTAGATCTAGCACAATACCAGGATATAAGTTGATATAAGTCCTAGATCTAGCACAATACCAGGATATCTGTTGATATAAGTCCTAGATCTAGCACAATACCAGGATATAAGTTGATATAAGTCCTAGCACTAACAGAATACCAGGATATCTGTTGATATAAGTCCTAGCACTAGCACAATACCAGGATATATGTTGATATAAGTTCTAGCTCTAGCACAATACCAGGATATCTGTTATGTAAGTCCGAGCTCTGGCATAATACCAGGATATCTGTTGATATAAGTCCTAGCTCTAGCACAATACCAGGATATCTATTATGTAAGTCCTAGCTCTAGCATAATGCCAGGATATCTGTTGATATAAGTCCTAGATCTAGCACAATACCAGGATATAAGTTGATATAAGTCCTAGATCTAGCACAATACCAGGATATCTGTTGATATAAGTCCTAGATCTAGCAAAATACCAGGATATAAGTTGATATAAGTCCTAGCACTAACAGAATACCAGGATATCTGTTGATATAAGTCCTAGCACTAGCACAATACCAGGATATATGTTGATATAAATCCTAGCACTAGCACAATACCAGGATATCTGTTGATATAAGTCCTAGCACTAGCACAATACCAGGATATATGTTGATATAAGTCATAGCACTAACAGAATACCAGGATATCTGTTGATATAAGTCCTAGCACTAGCGCAATACCAGGATATCTGTTATGTAAGTCCGAGCTCTAGCATAATACCAGGATATCTGTTGATATAAGTCCTAGCTCTAGCACAATACCAGGATAGCTGTTATATAAGTCCTAGCTCTAGCACAATACCAGGATATCTGTTATGTAAGTCCGAGCTCTAGCATAATACCAGGATATCTGTTGATATAAGTCCTAGCTCTAGCACAATACCAGGATAGCTGTTATATAAGTCCTAGCTCTAGCACAATACCAGGGTATATGTTGATATAAGTCCTAGCACTAACAGAATACCAGGATATATGTTGATATAAGTCCTAGCACTAGCACAGTACCAGGATATCTGTTGATATAAGTCCTAGCACTAGCACAATTCCAGGATATATGTTGATATAAGTCCTAGTACTAGCACAATACCAGGATATATGTTGATATAAGTCCTAGCACTAGCACAATACCAGGATATATGTTTATATAAGTCATATCACTAGCGCAATACCAGGATAGCTGTTATATAAGTTCTAGCTCTAGCACAATACCAGGATATCTATTATGTAAGTCCTAGCTCTAGCATAATGCCAGGATATCTGTTGATATAAGTCCTAGCTCTAGCACAATACCAGGATAGCTGTTATATAAGTCCTAGCTCTAGCACAATACCAGAATATATGTTTATATAAGTCCCAGCTCTAGCACAATACCAGGATATCTGTTGATATAAGTCCTAGCACTAGCTATGAAAATGAGACCCATGACTTTGTAGTATTAATTACCAGCAAAATACCCGTGCGCTGCAGCTGAAAATTAAGATTTCAATTAGTGTTGAGAACCAGCGTATCACATTTCTGGAAGATGGAAACATAAGTAAATAGGCTGTTGCAATGGTTCAATATAGCGACTGACAATGGCGTCATACCAACGAAATAAGTAGGTTCATCGGTGTGGGTTAGAGCAGGGAAGCCGCCTATCAACGTTCGTGAAGATAGGGCCATAGATTTAACATGGCGAACGGCGTGGACCGTTAGGAGAAATTATTTTTATTATTACTTTTTCAATTTTACAGCCACATTTGTTTTCTATTTTTTTAAATAGAATGTGGTACTCGAAAGCCAACGAGGCAACTTTGTTTTAATAAGATGACCCCTCCATTTTATTTTCCTTTTGCACAAGACTCAAGTCTAAACCCATCAATAAATCACTCCATCTAGTTAAACGGAACTTTGTAAACAGATTTTCATCATATCCAATATTTCTGATGTATTTAAGTTCATTGGGAGAAAATGTCAACAAAACACCAACTACGTCGTCAAAATGTCAACAAAACACCAACTACGTCGTCAAAATGTCAACAAAACACAAACTACGTCGTCAAAATGTCAACAAAACACAAACTACGTCGTCAAAATGTCAACAAAACACCAACTACGTCGTCAAAATGTCAACAAAACACCAACTACGTCGTCAAAATGTCAACAAAACACCAACTACGTCGTCAAAAGTACTCTGTGGTAAACAATTGTATGTGTGTTTGTACGTCAAGCTGATGTGCATGCGTGTGTGTGTTTATTATTATTTTTAAAACTTTTAATCTCTTATTGCCTGTAGACTAACAAATGAAATGGTCACGTGAGATATTATAATATTTATATCCAGACTGAAACGAGATCACGGAGATAAAAGAGAGGAAGTCGATTCAAAATATCGTGTTCAGTGGAGCGCGACTGAAGCCGTCATGCTTTCCATTGGCTGGGAGTGATGTACCACAATGGGGTGGGGCTGGTGGTGGAGGTTCTAGTGAGACAACAAACCCTCAAATGCTTTCTAACCCCTCCAAGTACTTCTAACCCTTCCAAGTACTTCTAACCCTTCCAAGTACTTCTAACTCCTACAAGTACTTCTAACACATCCAAGTACTTCTAACCCCTCCAAGTACTTCTAACCCTTCCAAGTACTTCTAACCCTTCCAAGTACTTCTAGCCCCTACAAGTACTTCTAACCCCTCCAAGTACTTCTAACCCCTACAAGTACTTCTAACCCCTCCAAGTACTTCTAACCCCTCCAAGTACTTCTAACCCCTCCAAGTACTTCTAACCCCTCCAAGTACTTCTAACCCCTCCAAGTACTTCTAACCCCTCCAAGTACTTCTAACCCCTCCAAGTACTTCCAACCCCTCCAAGTACTTCTAACCCCTCCAAGTACTTCTAACCCCTCCAAGTACTTCTAACCCCTCCAAGTTCTTCTAACCCTTCCAAGTACTTCTAACCCCTCCAAGTACTTCTAACCCCTCCAAGTACTTCTAACCTCTCCAAGTACTTCTAACCCCTCCAAGTACTTCTAAACCCTCCAAGTACTTCTAACCCCTTCAAGTACGTCTAACCCCTCCAAGTACTTCTAACCCCTCCAAGTACTTCTAACCCCTTCAAGTACTTCTAACCCCTCCAAGTACTTATAACCCCTCCAAGTAATTCTAACCCTTCCAAGTACTTCTAACCCCTCCAAGTACTTCTAACCCCTCCAAGTACTTCTAACCCCTCCAAGTTCTTCTAACCCCTCCAAGTACTTCTAACCCCTCCAATTACTTCTAACCCCTCCAAGTACTTCTAACCCCTCCAAGTACTTCTAACCCCTCCAAGTACTTCTAACCCCTCCAAGTACTTCTAACCCCTCCAAGTACTTCTAACCCCTCCAAGCACTTCTAACCCCTCCAAGCACTTCTAACCCCCCCCAAGCACTTCTAACCCCTCCAAGCACTTCTAACCCCTACAAGTACTTCTAACCCCTCCAAGTACTTCTAACCCCTCCAAGTACTTCTAACCCCTCCAAGTACTTCTAACCCCTCCAAGTACTTCTAACCCCTCCAAGTACTTCTAACCCCTCCAAGTACTTCTAACCCCTCCAAGTACTTCTAACCCCTCCAAGTACTTCTAACTCCTCCAAGTACTTCTAACTCCTCCAAGTACTTCTAACCCCTCCAAGTACTTCTAACTCCTCCAATTCATTCTGAACTCTCCAATTCTTTCTAACATCTCCAATTCTTTCGAACACCTCCGTTTTTGTCTGATTCCTCCGATTGATTCTGAGCCCTAGCACTCTCACCTACTCCCCCCCCCCAACCCAAACTTTTGCCAACTCTATCTACTCTCATCAACACTTCCGGTGCCTATTCCCCGTGTAGTCTCCTCTTGCGTCTTGCACCCGTTACTGATGACGTCAAACGCTGATCTGTTATCCACGTGCACGATGTGTTGGTCATTACCGGAACCAACTCAGGGGTTATAACAAGACACCAACCCCACCCACATTCACTACAACAACGACAACAACATAAAAATTTAACAGGTAAAGTAGAGAAGTCCATGATAACAGGTGAGGTAACGGTGTCCCTGTTAACAGGTGAGGTAAAGGTGTCAATGTTAACAGGTGAGGTAAAAGGTGTCAATGTTAACAGGTGAGGTAAAAGGTGTCAATGTTAACAAGTGAGGTAAAGATGTCAATGTTAACAGGTGAGGTAAATGTGTCAATGTTAACAGGTGAGGTAAAGGAGTCAATGTTAACAGGTGAGGTAAAAGTTGTCAATGTTAACAAGTGAGGAAATTTGTGTCAATGTTAACAGGTGATTTAAAGGAGTCAATGTTAACAGGTGAGGTAAAAGGTGACAATGTTAACAAGTGAGGTAAAAGGTGTCAAAGTTAACAGGTGAGGTAAATGTGTCAATGTTAACAGGTGAGGTAAAGGAGTCAATGTTATCAGGTGAGGTAAAAGGTGACAATGTTAACAAGTGAGGTAAAAGGTGTCAATGTTAACAGGTGAGGTGAAAGGTGTCAATGTTAACAAGTGAGGTAGAGGAGTCAATGTTAACAGGTGAGGTAAATGTGTCAATGTTAACAGGTGAGGTAAAGGAGTCAATATTAACAAGTGAGGTAAATGTGTCAATGTCGAAAGGTGAGGGAAAGGAGTCAATGTTAACAGGTGAGGTAAAAGGTGACAATGTTAACAAGTGGGGTAAAAGGTGTCAATGTTAACAGGTGAGGTAAATGTGTCAATGTTAACAGGTGAGGTAAAGGAGTCAATGTTCACAGGTGAGGTAAAAGGTGACAATGTTAATAAGTGATGTAAAATGTGTCAATGTTAACAGGTGAGGTAAAAGGTGTCAATGTTAACAAGTGAGGTCAAAACTGTCAATGTTAACAGGTGAGGTAAAGGTGTTAATGTTAACAGGTGAGGTAAGAGAGTCAATGTTAACAGGCGAGGTAAAGTCGTCGATGTAAACGGGTGAGGTAGAGGTGTCAATGTTAAAATTTGAGGTAAGAGAGGCAATGTTAAAAGGTGAGGTAAAGGTGTCAATGTTAACAGCTGAGGTGAAGGTGTCAATGTTAACAGGTGAGGTAAGAGAGTCAATGTTAACAGGCGAGGCTAAGGTGTCGATGTTAACAGGCGAGGTAAAGGTGTCGATGTTAACAGGTGAGGTAAAGGTTTCAATGTTAACAGCTAAGGTAAAGGTGTCAATGTTAACAGCTGAGGTAAAGGTGTCAATGTTAACAGGTGAGGTAAAGGTGTCAATGTTAACAGGCGAGGTTAAGGTGTCAATGTTAACAGCTGAGGTAAATGTGTCAATGTTAACAGCTGAGGTAAAGGTGTCAATGTTAACAGCTGAGGTAAAGGTGTCAATGTTAACAGGTGAGGTAAAGGTGTCAATGTTAACAGGCGAGGTTAAGGTGTCAATGTTAACAGCTGAGGTAAATGTGTCAATGTTAACAGCTGAGGTAAAGGTGTCAATGTTAACAGGTGAGGTAAAGGAGTATATGTTAACAGGCGAGTTAGAGCAGTCAATGGCGAGAAGGTGACTTTAGTTACGGAACTTGTCATAGATGGCGATTAATGGGTAGCTGGTGGTTGTGGGCGTGGGCACACAGCCTTAAAGATTGTACAAAGTGAATGTGTCAAGACTGTAGGGGCGTGGGCACACACAGCCTTAAAGATTATATAAAGTGCATGTGTCAAGACTGTAGGGGCGTGGGCACACACAGCCTTAAAGATTAAAATAGGGGCGTGGGCACACACAGCCTTAAAGATTATATAAAATTCATGTGTCAAGACTGTAGGGGCGTGGGCACATACAGCATTAAAGATTATATAGAGTGCATGTGTCAAGTCTGTAGGGGCGTGGGAACACACAGCCTTAAAGATTATATAAAGTGCATGTGTCAAGACTGTAGGAGCGTGGGCACACACAGCCTTAAAGATTTTATAAAGAGCATGTGTCAAGACTGTAGGGGAGTGGGCACACACAGCCTTAAAGATTATATAAATTACATGTGTTAAGACTGTAGGGGCGTGGGCACACACAGCCTTAAAGATTATATAAAGTTCATGTGTCAAGACTGTAGGGGCGTGGGCACATTCAGCCTTAAAGGTTATATAAAGTGCATGTGTCAAGACTGTAGGGGTTTGGAGATTAAAGTAGGTCACTGTCAGCTACTGTTGATGCCGTCTGTTGTTCATACATGATGTCCGTACAACGGATACCCTAACCTTTAGAATCGTGCGAGAAGTTTGCCCTAAACTTTGGTATCATGTCAGACAAAAACATGTCGATGTACTTCAGGGGACATCGTCATCTGTAGACACACAGAAGACACAAACGGAAGACACATATGACACACACAGAGCAACAAACAGAACACATTGAAAAGTTACTGTAAAAATGATATTATGAACAACTTAAGAAAATGCATCTTTCCATCCGTTTAAAAAAAAATTGAATTTCAATACATTATAATTTTTTTTAGGTCTAATTGGATTACAAATGTTCATCAAGGTTCGGGTACACACTGTTGAACTTGGCCAAACCAAGAGAGGCAACCCGTGTCTCAGCTCGGGTACACACTGTTGAACTTGTCTTGTCTTATCTATACAGACGCTCCTTCTATGCAGAAGATAGTTGCGTCCACAGACCATGACAGATGATCTGTTTGGCAAGTGATGCAGCGTTCACAGGCCACAGCTTTGTGGGTTCCACTCATTACCCAGCCGCCTAACTACATGTAGTGTTAGGTACCCATTCGGAGCGGGGTGACTCAGGGACGCCCTAGGCCCCGGGAACAAACCCTTGCCTTCACATGGATTCGAACCCGTGACCATCGGTACGACAGTCCAGTGCGCTGCGCGGCCGAACCAAGAGAGGCAACCCGTGTCTCAGCTCAGGTACACACTGTTGTACTTGGCCGAGCCAAGAGAGGCAACCCGTGTCTCAGCTCGGGTACACACTGTTGAACTTGGCCGAACCAAGAGAGCCAACCCGTGTCTCAGCTCGGGTACACACTGTTGAACTTGGCCGAACCAAGAGAGACAACCCGTGTCTCACCTCAGGTACACACTGTTGAACTTGGCCGAACCAAGAGAGGCAACCCGTGTCTCAGCTCGGGTACACACTGTTGAACTTGGCCGAACCAAGAGAGGCAACCCGTGTGTCGGTGTTCAGATCCAACCCAGGACCCAGGAGAATGAAACTGCAAGGTCACAAGCAGAGGCACAAAAATGTTTCCTCCTCCCCCTTCCACCCCATTGAGATAACTGGGGCACCAAATTTTGGAGGGCTTCTATTTCGTTCTACTTCCACCACCTTTAAATATTATTTTTTAGCTTTTTGTTGAATAAAAACATACAAACGCATTCGCAAAAATAAAAAATACCCATCTCGCCCAAAAACATTAAAGTGCATCACTAACTAACTAGTGTTGCAATGATATAACTTCTCAACCAAAACTCAGTCCAGCTTGTGAAGGTCAAGGTCGTCCCGAAGGAGCAGCAGACAAAATGTAGGCTACACGCGACTTCATGTTGTAACACAGGACCCGCTTTAAATATAAGTATTAGATAAGAATATTAGAATTGTCGCCCGGGAGGTGGGGCATTGAGTGGCTCAGTTAGCACTCATCTGATGTACAATAGCATACATAGCAGTAAGTTTTTTAGCTGCTTTTGTTGTGTATATGCATTGACAGGAGCACAGCAAACGATGTTGATCTTTATAATCAGAAGTTGCTCTTGCTGTTTTCTTGTTATGTAACAACCTGCACATGACAGGATTGGTCCGGGCTTGATGTGGTAGAACCAGCTAAATCTCTTTTGCTAAATTTCTAACGCTGTGCGTCATTCACTACAACCAGCTTTCATCTACCTCCACCCACCCCACTTTTTTTTCAATGATGTTTCCGCCCTTGGTTTTACCCGCGGTCGGTCACGCACTGTTAAATTCAGTGCTACCACACTTTCAAGGATTTCGACGTTGGAGACAGATCAGAAAGTGGGGCGGGGAGGTGGTGAGGACCAGTGACCGTAAACTCTCCGCCCTGACGATCGTAGAAATGGTATCTGACATTGGAAGGAAAGGAGCAATGAAAAGACTCGGCGTGGCTTCGAGAGTATACAATAGAACAGCTGATACGATTGACGTCATTGACAAGGCAAACATTCCCTAGTTTGTGACCCCCGTGACCCCTTTTGGAATATCTGATGACTAGTGGCGGGGTGGTGAGGGATTTGCAGCAGCTGAGTCGCAAATGTTGGCGGAAGTCTTAACGTTTGATACACAGAAACTATATATATATTTTAAAAAAAAGGATGATGAATATTCACTGACAAACGGGACCTGATTAGTTCTATAACTAAACCTAGGAAATCTAGAGAATAGAGGGGCAAAGAGCAAATTAGCAATAATTTAAAATGGATTAAAGTCTAACTTGGAAATACAACTCAAAGAATCTTTTTTTCAAAAATCGGAAAGACAAGGGACCAAAAACACTTGTCTTGTTTCACATTAATTTCAAGAACAAACACATACATATATCACATAACACATATCTCCCTTCTCTCCATTTTCTTTTGGACGTGGAATGGTTGCCTGAACAAACCCGGAAATCCAACAGACTATCAACATTCAAAAACTCTAGTAAAATAGCGTAGGATTCAGTACCCGATAAATGTCTGTATAAAAGTTGCATCTACGACAGTATGTAAGTACAGATGCGAGAAAGCGACATTGGGTGATGTGATAGACAGTATGTAAGTACAGATGCCAGAAAGCGACATTGGGTGATGTGATAGACAATATGTAAGTACAGATGCCAGAAAGCGACATTGGGTGATGTGATAGACAGTATGTAAGTACAGATGCCAGAAAGCGACATTGGGTGATGTGATAGACAATATGTAAGTACAGATGCCAGAAAGCGACATTGGGTGATGTGATAGACAATATGTAAGTACAGATGCCAGAAAGCGACATTGGGTGATGTGATAGACAATATGTAAGTACAGATGCCAGAAAGCGACATTGGGTGATGTGATAGACAATATGTAAGTACAGATGCCAGAAAGCGACATTGGGTGATGTGATAGACAATATGTAAGTACAGATGCCAGAAAGCGACATTGGGTGATGTGATAGACAATATGTAAGTACAGATGCCAGAAAGCGACGTTGGGTGATGTGATAGACAGTATGTAAGTACAGATGCCAGAAAGCGACATTGGGTGATGTGATAGACAATATGTAAGTACAGATGCCAGAAAGCGACATTGGGTGATGTGATAGACAATATGTAAGTACAGATGCCAGAAAGCGACATTGGGTGATGTGATAGACAGTATGTAAGTACAGATGCCAGAAAGCGACATTGGGTGATGTGATAGACAGTATGTAAGTACAGATGCCAGAAAGCGACATTGGGTGATGTGATAGACAATATGTAAGTACAGATGCCAGAAAGCGACATTGGGTGATGTGATAGACAATATGTAAGTACAGATGCCAGAAAGCGACATTGGGTGATGTGATAGACAATATGTAAGTACAGATGCCAGAAAGCGACATTGGGTGATGTGATAGACAATATGTAAGTACAGATGCCAGAAAGCGACATTGGGTGATGTGATAGACAGTATGTAAGTACAGATGCCAGAAAGCGACATTGGGTGATGTGATAGACAGTATGTAAGTACAGATGCCAGAAAGCGACATTGGGTGATGTGATAGACAATATGTAAGTACAGATGCCAGAAAGCGACATTGGGTGATGTGATAGACAATATGTAAGTACAGATGCCAGAAAGCGACATTGGGTGATGTGATAGACAATATGTAAGTACAGATGCCAGAAAGCGACATTGGGTGATGTGATAGACAATATGTAAGTACAGATGCCAGAAAGCGACATTGGGTGATGTGATAGGACATTGGGTGATGTGATAGGACATTGGGTGATGTGATAGGACATTGGGTGATGTGATAGGACATTGGGTGATGTGATAGGACATTGGGTGATGTGATGTGACATTGGGTGATGTGACATTTGGTGATGTGACATTGCGTGATGTGACATTGGGTGATGTGACATTGGGTGATGTGACATTGGGTGATGTGACATTGGGTGATGTGACATTGGGTGATGTGACATTGGGTGATGTGACATTGGGTGATGTGACATTGGGTGATGTGACATTGGGTGATGTGACATTGGGTGATGTGACATTGGGTGATGTGACATTTGGTGATGTGACATTTGGTGATGTGACATTGGGTGATGTGACATTGGGTGATGTGACATTGGGTGATGTGACATTGGGTGATGTGACATTTGGTGATGTGACATTTGGTGATGTGACATTGGGTGATGTGCGTTAAATATCAAACAAAAACAAAAATCTCATTTTGAAATATCTTCCAGCGATTTCCGTTACTTAACCCCCCCCCCACCCCCAACCTGTCACTAATTAACTTGATGTTTGGCGTGAAGGCTGACGACATGAATTAGTTTAAGGGACTTAGCGACGATCTCTCCGGACGCCGCTAAACATAACGAACTATGTACACTTAACAGCAAAGAACTCGAAAACTCAAATTACCCATTTAAATATGTAGGCCAAAATTATTTATCATAAAGTTATGTAAGTTGTGAGCTTATCTTGTACAACCTTTAACCCCAAACCAATATCCCCTCCCCCCACGAGCACCCATCCCCCCTCCCCCCCCCACGAGCACCCATCCCCCTTCCCCCACGAGCACCCATCCCCCCCTCGCGGAGGTTTCTCTCTAGCCCAGTTAAATAAATGTTTGCTTCAGATAGATGTACAGGATCAGATAGATGTACAGACTCAGATAGATGTACAGAATCAGATAGATGTACAGAACCAGATAGATGTACAGAATTATGTTTTTAGAACACCCGTGCTAGATATCACCGTTGTGTAAGGTTCGTCTTCTAAATGAGCCTAATACTTGATAAAGGTAATGACATGAAAAAAAAACTTGTGTTCAAATTTAAGTTGCACAACAATCTATTTTGTGCAATACTTTACTAAATTTGCTGCAAGGTAATTCTAAACTGCTTCGCGACTTTGGTAGGATACCTACGCGGCCGCCAAGCATAAAGGGAACATTGACCATGCCTAAATTTGAAATTTTAAAAATGTTGATTTTAATGGGTGCCAAATACCATTGGACATATTCCATAACAAGCTTTTAGAAACAATACTATTGAAAGTTTGAAAGCGTGTGTTTCCGTGTCCGAGATCTAATTCACGGTCAAGAGGGGGCCGCAAAGATCAATCTGCTTTGGGGAAAGGCGTTACGGGAATGGGGCACTGGGGACGGAATGGGTTGTCATCTCGCACCGTTGACCGTGGTCATGAGTCGGTCAACTACGGGAATATAAAGGCCATTCGGTAGCTTGTCACCCACTGCCCACGTGACCAATGACCTCTGCGGAACCGGCTGCCACTGGAGTCCCCGCTCCCGTACTGAGTTCCTAAGCCGTGACGCGTAGACCTGTTTTGTCTGGAAAAACAAAGAATTGTTCCGTTAAGTTCCATTCGTCTTCTCGTTTATCTGGAAGACATCCTCATATATATCTATCTATTTATCAAAAGGCCTGATTGCAGTCTCAAACAATATTTCGTTCGATACAATGATATAAATGTTGTGAGTAGGAGAGAGGCAGTTTTGACATGCGCACTGATAGTGGAGTAATTCAATGCTACCGAAACAATATTTTGGGGTTTAAAGAGTTAAAGTCAAACAATAATTTATGTTGTTAGGGATGTGGGTCAAATAAACCCATATCCATCATTTGGCACTCTACTCACGAGAAAATAGTCACAAAGATAGAGTTATATATGACATTTATAGAGTTATATATGACATTTATAGAGTTATATATGACATTTATAGAGTTATATATGACATTTATAGAGTTATATATGACATTTAAATGTCATTTAATAATTAAAGTTTACGAATTAAAATCTGGAGTAACATTTTATTTGGGGGAGGGGGGATTTGAGAGACTCGAATTAGTCCAGCTTATAAAAAAAATTATAAAATTTTTGAACTGATGGTTGGATAAACCTGGAAAATACGCAAGACAGAGAACGTATCGCCTGGAAGCTTTCGTAAGAGAATAAAAACAAAATACAAAAAAGTTAGATAGAAATAAATAATAATAATACGTGGCAAGTGCAGTCCAAGAATACAACCATCAGAAATGATTTTAGTTAAAACTAGACTTTTGTTTTAGTTAAAACTAGACTTTTGTTTTAGTTAAAACTAGACTTTTGTTTTAGTTAAAACTAGACTTTTGTTTTAGTTAAAACTAGACTTTTGTTTTAGTTAAAACTAGACTTTTGTTTTAGTTAAAACTAGACTTTTGTTTTAGTTAAAACTAGACTTTTGTTTTAGTTAAAACTAGACTTTTGTTTTAGTTAAAACTAGACTTTTGTTTTAGTTAAAACTAGACTTTTGTTTCGCTGGCGAAGAAACCGTGTCAAAAACTCTGTATATCCAAGTGATGTTATGTAATGAAAGTTTCTGGACACAATGGCGTCATTTTTTAGTTTATGTTTGTTATTCCATTATTTCTGAGATTAAATGTCTTCTTGCAACAATAAATGTTCTATTGTTGGCTTATTGCTTTATCTTCATTTATCAAATGTAACATTTTATGATCAAAAGCGTATGTTGAAGTTTTATATTACGCTATTCATTGTTTTTAGTTTTAATTATTTTTTTAAAGATGGTACGCGCCCCAAAAACAGCATCTGAATGTTGATTATAATTGATAACTTTTTGTTAAAAGCACAAGTTTTAAAATTATAACAACTGCTGAGATACTTTTTTTACTTCACTTGACTGATGTTTTCCTATCAGACAAATTACTAATTTATTTATTTATTGTCACATGAACTATATGGGTCAGTCCTGGCACAGAGGCAATCAAAAAGGAAAGTTGTGATAAGATTTAACTGTTTGTTGGAGATCGCCCTGTGTGAAATCACCACAACCATCAATACCACCATCACCACAGCCATCAATACCACCATCACCACAGCCATCAATACCACCATCACCACAGCCATCAATACCACCATCACCACAGCCATCAATACCACCATCACCACAGCCATCAATACCACCATCACCACAACCATCAATACCACCATCACCACAGCCATCAATACCACCATCACCACAACCATCAATACCACCATCACCACAACCATCAATACCACCATCACCACAACCATCAATACCACCATCACCACAACCATCAATACCACCATCACCACAGCCATCAATACCACTGGTTTTTTGGACGACACATCTACACGTCTGATTTTCTCGTGCAGTTAGTCAGTATGGGATGTAAGACAACTTTCAAAGGCTGACAGTCAATCATCTATCGAATGTGTTCAACCCTGGAGACGTTTTAGTTACCAAATTTAACTTGTGAAACTTGAACTTGGGCTGCACACAGCCTGGGGCAGAGGTTCGAAAACTCGAGCAAAGGGAGGCAAACGTTAATTTATTTGTCCAATACCAGCTTGAGCTGGTGAAAACTGGTTGGAATTAGGGTTCTGGTGGTCTGGGCGGTGGGAAGGGGGTGGGTGGGGCTAACAAGGAGAAGGTTGTAAGGTAAATACTACGAGTAAAGGGAAAGTTGCTGGATGTATGACTGGGCTGATAGGCACAAGTGACTTCGTACGCCCTTAAGTTTGCTAGTGGTTTGGAACAGTTTGCCGTAAAATTTTCCTGTCCCCCACCCCCTTAGATGAACGTGTCTCCCACCCCCTTAGATGAACGTGTCTCCCACCCCCTTAGATGAACGTGTCTCCTATTGTCAAAAGTCTCTCACCTGCTCGTTGATACAAACGTCACACTTCCTATCAGCCGTTAAAAGATTAATCTTAAAAAGTTATTATGTGTGGCTTGGTGACGTTAGCACAGGGGTGGATTAAGACTGCTTGGGGCCACTGGCTGCAATTCAAACTGGGGCCCTGTCCAGGCAGCGTTTATTTAAATAAAATGATTGCTAGCAGTTAATATAAGACTGTGTAACTTGTAATGCAGGGTTTAATAAGACCCCCCCCCCAAAAAAAAAGAAGTCGATTAAATTATTATAAAGTAACACAAATCCACACTTCATTAAAATATTTATTATCATTTATTTCAATATATAGAACCTTCTTTTGCAAACTTTTCTCATGGCGAGATTTTTAATCAAGTCTGTAAAACTAAGTGAGCTTACGATTTCCCTTTCAATGCTCATTAGAGAGAGTGCTGACTCAGTTTTTGTTGTCCCATGTAACTTCTAAATTCATAATTTATTTGTTTCAACTGTGAAAATTATCGCTCTCAGCTGCACTTTGATGTCATCATTTAGAGATACATGCGAAGTGCGATGTGGACATTTGGAAAGGACTAAGTAATTTCTTTTAGCTCAGTGCATGTATTTTGAGTTTTGGATTTTGCTACTTCCTTTTCCTGATCCTGAGCCTAGGGCTGGACTGTAACTAAATCACTTGAATATTGTTCCATTAACTTGGCTGCTGCCCATCTGATGGCATCATTGCTGAGCTCAGTTAGGTTTGTAAGAAAGCCAAATTTCTCATGGATGCATATGCGTCTAACCAATGTTGTAGGGCTGAAGAAAGTTTCAATGATTTCAAGAAATACCTCAACCTTGAATTTTTGTTGCGGAGTAAATACTGTTTCGGTTGATGTCCCTTCAGCAAGATGACACTTTCTCTTTTTTTTAAATCGCATTGAAGATTGTTTATACTCTTTCTCCACGGAATTATCCTCTCCTTTTCTTCATAGAAATCAAATTCAGAACGATGTCTTTTAACAAACTCAAGAAGATATTTCAACAAATGTATTTTGAAGGGATGCATTCATTTTGTGAAATCTTTCTAAAATTGTGTCCCAAATTTCAAGTAAAATAGCGAGTTTCAGCTGTTCAAGCTCCTTCCGAAATGTTTTAGCTTCAATGCAACTGTCAGGTCGGCTGATTTTCGTCAGTTGCCAATTCTTCCAGTGCTGCAATATTCTCATGGTATTAGGGGCCGTCCATAAAGTACGTCACGCTATTTTTACCATTTTAACTCCCCCCTTCCTCCTGTCACAAACTGTCACAAATCTCAGACCCCCCCCCCTAAAGTACGTCACACTTTCGAACAAAAATGTTGTTTTTTTATTAACAAAATAACTAAAATTTAATATAAAACACCGTGACGTCACACATGGTGGGACACAAGCTGTCACACTTTCTTACACCCCCTCCCCCCTCTGGAGCGTGACGTACTTTATGGACGGCCCCTTATTTATTAACAGATCTTACAGCATCATGTCGGGCTGACCATCTTGTGTCAGACAAGGCTTTGTCAACATGTAACCTTTTTCGATTATTTTTGAAGAACCTGCCAACGGTGAATAGATGCAACAAGCCAGCTATAAATAGATGCAACAAGCCAGCTATAAATAGATGCAACAAGCCAGCTATAAATAGATGCAACAAGCCAGCTATAAATAGATGCGACAAGCCAGGTATAAATAGATGCAACAAGCCAGCTATAAATAGATGCAACAAGCCAGCTATAAATAGATGCAACAAGCCAGGTATAAATAGATGCAACAAGCCAGCTATAAATAGATGCAACAAGCCAGTTATAAATAGATGCAACAAGCCAGGTATAAATAGATGCAACAAGCCAGGTATAAATAGATGCAACAAGCCAGGTATAAATAGATGCAACAAGCCAGGTATAAATAGATGCAACAAGCCAGGTATAAATAGATGCAACAAGCGAGGTATATATAGATGCAACAAGCCAGGTATACATAGATGCAACAAGCCAGGTATAAATAGATGCAACAAGCCAGCTATAAATAGATGCAACAAGTCAGCTATAAATAGATGCAACAAGTCAGGTATAAATAGATGCAACAAGCCAGCTATAAATAGATGCAACAAGCCAGGTATAAATAGATGCAACAAGCCAGGTATAAATAGATGCAACAAGCCAGGTATAAATAGATGCAACAAGCCAGGTATAAATAGATGCAACAAGCCAGGTATAAATAGATGCAACAAGCCAGCTATAAATAGATGCAACAAGTCAGCTATAAATAGATGCAACAAGTCAGGTATAAATAGATGCAACAAGCCAGCTATAAATAGATGCAACAAGTCAGCTATAAAAAGATGCAACAAGCCAGGTATAAATAGATGCAACAAGCCAGCTATAAATAGATGCAACAAGCCAGCTATAAATAGATGCAACAAGCCAGCTATAAATAGATGCAACAAGTCAGCTATAAATAGATGCAACAAGCCAGCTATAAACAGATGCAACAAGCCAGCTATAAATAGATGCAACAAGTCAGCTATAAATAGATGCAACAAGCCAGCTATAAATAGATGCAACAAGCCAGCTATAAATAGATGCAACAAGCCAGCTATAAATAGATGCAACAAGCCAGCTATAAATAGATGCAACAAGTCAGCTATAAATAGATGCAACAAGCCAGCTATAAATAGATGCAACAAGCCAGCTATAAAATAGATGCAACAAGTCAGCTATAAATAGATGCAACAAGTCAGCTATAAATAGATGCAACAAGCCAGCTATAAATAGATGCAACAAGCCAGCTATAAATAGATGCAACAAACCAGCTATAAATAGATGCAACAAGCCAGCTATAAATAGATGCAACAAGCCAGCTATAAATAGATGCAACAAGTCAGCTATAAATAGATGCAACAAGCCAGCTATAAATAGATGCAACAAGCCAGCTATAAATAGATGCAACAAGCCAGCTATAAATAGATGCAACAAGCCAGCTATAAATAGATGCAACAAGCCAGCTATAAATAGATGCAACAAGCCAGCTATAAATAGATGCAACAAGCCAGCTATAAATAGATGCAACAAGCCAGCTATAAATAGATGCAACAAGCCAGCTATAAATAGATGCAACAAGCCAGCTATAAATAGATGCAACAAGCCAGCTATAAATAGATGCAACAAGCCAGCTATAAATAGATGCAACAAGCCAGCTATAAATAGATGCAACAAGCCAGCTATAAATAGATGCAACAAGCCAGCTATAAATAGATGCAACAAGCCAGGTATGAATAGATGCAACAAGCCAGCTATAAATAGATGCAACAAGCCAGCCATAAATAGATGCAACAAGCCAGGTATGAATAGATGCAACAAGCCAGGTATGAATAGATGCAACAAGCCAGGTATGAATAGATGCAACAAGCCAGGTATGAATAGATGCAACAAGCCAGCTATAAATAGATGCAACAAGCCAGGTATGAATAGATGCAACAAGCCAGGTATGAATAGATGCAACAAGCCAGGTATGAATAGATGCAACAAGCCAGCTATAAATAGATGCAACAAGCCAGCTATAAATAGATGCAACAAGCCAGGTATGAATAGATGCAACAAGCCAGGTATGAATAGATGCAACAAGCCAGCTATAAATAGATGCAACAAGCCAGGTATGAATAGATGCAACAAGCCAGGTATGAATAGATGCAACAAGCCAGCTATAAATAGATGCAACAAGCCAGCTATAAATAGATGCAACAAGCCAGCTATAAATAGATGCAACAAGCCAGGTATAAAGATTTTGCAGAATGAAAATTTAAAAAATCTGGTTTCAGCAGGACAACCTTCTGCTGCACTTTTCCCAACCAAATCAAGGGAATGAGCTGTGGACGGCACATAATGAGCAACACTGCACTTCTCACGAAGGATAGTCTGGACTCCGTTATACTTCCAACTCATATTTGCAGCACTGTCGTATGACTGTCCACGGCAATCTTGAATTTGAATGTCATTTTCTTCCAAAATATTAAAAATAATTTGGGCAATTCCTGATCCAGTATGGGACTTACTTGGTATGAACTTGATGAATCGCTCAACAGGAATTAATGGTATTTAGCTAATAACGGAATACAACATGTTATTCATGTTAATTAAGGACACCGACATTCAATGTACATACAGAAATCACATATGAACGCTCGTAAGCCGACTCCCCCCCCCCTTACATTTTCCCCTAGATTTTGTCCCAAAAAGTCTGCTTTAGAACGAGTATATATGGTACTAGTATTTAATTACATATTTATTCGAATATTTACTTCTTACTGCTGTCTGTCTGTAGGTCGAAGCGTCATAACTCGTGCACAATGCACTACTAACTTGGTAGTTGGTTACAAATTCAATTATTGAATTATGCTATACTATGTCAAAGTTTTTTTGTCGTAAGTTTTCCAAACTTATAAGAAATCGATTGTTTTTCTAAAAGCCAGGTTTCCCTAGATATTACTACAAATGATGACGATTTCTGGTATTTCACACTCTTCGACATTTTCTCTTGATAAGTAGATGAGATTTTATTAATTTTTCTAATGATATTTTAAAGGCTTCATGCAAACATTTACCCACCTATGTTATAGAAAATAATAAGTTTGGGGCCCCTAAATCACGGGGGCCCCTGGCTTTAGCCCGTTCAGCCCCCCCCCCTTTACTCCGCCGTAGCGTTAGCACCAGCAGTCGTAACTAAGAGATGAATTTAGGGGAGTCTTGCCTCACTATCCCACTCACGAAACTCAAAATCTCACGCATTTCCGTGTGTGTTTAAAATACAGAACCTAGTAGCTGTGCCAACTATTTAAGCTATTTTCTACCCGTCACCTACGCCAAAATGATCTTTTTAATATAACTTTACTATTTAGTAGGGCTGCGGAAATTAGCAATTAATTAATCATTAAGAATTGGATTCGATTAAAATTAAATTTGATTGATTAAAATTTATAAAAAAATATTTCTAATATTTTTGTTTTTAAATGTATTAATAAATTATATTTGTTTGTTACTTACATACTTGTCCCACGTATTATCATTATTATTATTATTTATTTAAACGTGCATACGTAAACAAAAATGACGACTAACAACAGCACAGTCAAAGTCAAGCATTTAAGCGGAATGTTGAGCAAACACTTTATGTTTAGGCAAACTGCGGATGGCAATTAAATGAGACGAATCAGATGCAATACAAGGCGCACAATTTAACTCTACGTTGTTGTTTTTTGTTTTTTTTTAAAACCGTAAAAAACCAAGTTTTTCACCATAAATCCTTTATGTACGAGACGTATCTAAAATAATGTTCATTATAATACGCAGCGCCAGACCATCCAGAAATACAAAATTGCAGTTGTGTCGTAAAACATGTTTAATATAATGCGCATCGATCAGGAATATGTTTATAAAAAGAGTTGTCAATACAATACGCACCTTATTGCGCGACAGAAAGGTTGTTCAATATAATACGCACAGCGACGCTCTATCTAAAAAAAAATAGCATGATACATAGGAATAAATAAAATAATCTAAAAAATCAATAATTTAATTATGGTACATGCGATCGATCTGAAATTTTGATACTTTGTTTTTATTATCGGTATGAAACTGCCTGCAAAATTTCAGCTCGCTAGCTTACAAGCAAGTGGGTTAACAATCGATCAAAAGTTTGGCGACAAGCAAGGGCGGGCGGCCGCGCGGGCGGCCGCAGACACCGCGAGTTAAAATAAAGGATTTAAAAAGTTATATAAAAATCACTTACGCCAGGGCTACAGTTTCAATTTACAACACTTTTGTGTACTCTAAAAGTAAGTCATGGGTTGTTGCAGAGCAGATACAAATACAGTGCGACCCCGTTAAGTCGCGGTAGTTCGGGTCTATATTTATGTTATCGCGACTTAGGTGAATCGCGATTTATCGTCACTTAGGACAGATTTCAGTGAAACTTATTGAGCGAAGTAAAGGATGCAAATAAAAACGTGTTTTCTTCACTATAACATTTATTTTAAAATAAATTAAGTTTATACTCACGTATTATGTACATGTATATCAATACATATCCTGGTACACTTGTTTTAATCCAATATATTAAAAGAACTTTAATTTAAAAAATATCGAAAATTCGGTAATTGTTTATAACTGATGCTTTGTAGTAAGCCGAATGTTAATCACAAGATTCCGTGTGATTTTCCTAAATTACTTTTAAAAAATATTATTATGTTCTTTTAAAATTGATTTCTTAACCAGCTACTCAGCAATGATTGCGTTTTACTGTCATTGTTTTTCTTCCTTATTTCTTGCATAGCAGAATGAATTTGCTGTGTTAAGTCACAAAATTTGGGAGCCATGGAATTACCGCGACTTAACCCATTTCGCGAAATAACGAATCGCGACTTAACGGGATCTACATAAGCGTGATAATTAATCGAAATTAATCGATTATTTTTTTTGTCTATTAATCGAACAAAAAAATTAATCAGTACCAGGCCTACTATTTACATTTTTGAACTATTATTCATTCAAAAATGTATTTACATTTTTACTTTTCAAAAAAAAATGTACTTTACACCAAAGAATAAGTTTCATACTCTTTAAATACATGGAAGTTGAGTCTCGAGTTTTGTCCGGGAAAACACTGGATAACAAACCCATTAAACCGATGTTATAGTTGATGTTATAGTTGATGTTATAGTTGCAGGGGTGGACTGGGCCGCCGGGAAAAATCCCGGTGGGCCGCCTGGACCGGTGATATAATAATGATTAATCTTGCAAAAAATGTCCCGTTTGCTGCTTTTCTGTACTTCATAAATACAGTTTCTATGGGCAAACATACAAGCATCTCTTTAGTGCATATGAAGTCTTATTGACTCTGTCGTCTACCCAAATAGCTTGTGAGAGATCTTTCTCTAAACTGAAATCAGGGCCGGCCTCGCACTTTTCAGGGCCCGCGCTTTGACTAAACATTTTTACTACTTTTTACACTTTTACTTCTATTATGCAATACTTTTTTTCTTTATAACAGCGTATCAATAAAACTTTATAAAAAAACAATGACAACTGACAAGACCAGCCCAAAAATAATAAACTGTGAAAAGGCTCGTTAGCATAGTGTATTTCAACGTCTCATGGCCATTGTCCAATTTCTCGCTCAACTATTGCGTAGTTCAGTTGATAAATATATCAGGCACACAAAGGAAACTTTCTGGGTCTCGTCGAATTGCTGGCAAAATTTGTTTCGGTTTTCAGGAAAATAAATGAAGAATAAACATTGACGAAATTCATGATTAATCCTTTAGGAAAGCGCATTCAGAAACGAACTCATTTCGGTAATGGGAAATAAGGTAAGGAAAATTATTGTAGGAAGAGTAAAATCAGCTAAATACTTTTCAGTAATACTTGATTGCACACCGTGCGAATGTCACCAAGAACAGATGTCGCTGACAATGCGCCATGTAAGCCAAGGAGGTGGAAATTCTATAGTAACTCATGAGCTCTTCATACGTGTTCTAGAAGTGAAAGAAAGTACCGGGCAACAACTGCTTGATGTCTTACTATTGGAACTGAGAAAATTGGGCTTAGATTTTTCTGATATCGGCGGTCAAGGATGCGACAACCGTGCGAACATGATAGGCAAAAGTGAGGCGTACAAGGTCGTCTTTTACAATTAAATTCCTGGGTATTTTTTACCCTTTGTACCCTTCACAGCTACCACTTGCTGCTATGTTATATGGTAAAAACTTGTCTTGATCCAATGACGTTTTTGGAATAATTTAACGAATCTATATTTTATTTTCTGATTCAACAAAGCGATGTGCTTTATTTTCCAAGTATCTTTGAAATATTTTTTGTGAAAACATTTTGTGAAACAAAATTGGAAAGCAGTGTGGAAAGCTTTAAGGTAGTGCGATATCAAGCAGGAGAAATCTATGATGTACTTTTAAAAGTACCATAGCAAAGAAGTGATCCAAACGCTTGAAGTGAAGCAGAGTATTTTTGCAAGCAACTTAAGAATTTCAATTACATTGTTTCAAATGCTTTGTGGTACGACATATTGTTCCAATTTAATTACACCTGCAAAGAATTACAAAATATTTCTGTCGGTCTAGCAACTAAAGTTGAGAGCATGGAACATACTTACAAAGCATAGCATTTGCGAAAGAAATTGCCACAGACATAGAAGTTGAACCCATTTGAACCCAGTTGAAAAAGAAATAAAACAATTTATATATGAAAGAGAAGATGAAGGATTTGTAGATGCACAAGAAAAAATTAGTACAGATTTTTTAACCAGGTTCTTGATATGCAATCATGTTAATGGACAGTCACTTTGAACAAATACTAAGGCATCATGACTCGTTTTGGATTTCTTTATAAATTTCATCAATTACAAAACAATGATCTACTGAATTGCTGTATGAATCTTGAGAAAATCTCACTGCCTGCGAAAGTAAGGATCTTGATGGTTTCATGCTTGCTGAAGAGTTGCAATCATTGAGTTCCATAATTCCTGCAGTTACCTACAACGATCCTGCTAATATTTTGCAGTTTCTTTCAGAAAAAAGCGTTATAGTGACTTTACTAATACACACATTGCAATTCGAACACTTCCAATTATTCATGTCACTTTGGCTTCCGAAAAAAGAAGCTTTTTAAAACTAAAACTTCTTAAAACCTATATGGAATAAACAATGATTCAAGATTGGCTCAGTAACTTAGCTATTTTGAGAATGATGTTGCTAAGGATCGTGACAATATTGAACTTACGTATTTCAGATCTTTTTGCCGCGAAAGATAGCAAAATTTGCTTGTAAGTTATAAAATAAGGTGGAAGTAGAAGATACAACCAAACCAACGCTAATGTATATAGTTTATATTGTTAATTGTATAATATATATGTGAACTGTTTTATTAACTAGCATACCAAAACAAAATATTTTAATTATTTAAATATTTTTTGAGTTTTAGGATCTTCAATTAAAAATAAAACTGTAATCATTGATGTGTTAATGCTGTTATAGAGTAAAAATTTAATTGACTAAATTTTTATTTAACATCATTTAATATATGTAGAAATGCAAATGTTTGCATGGGTCTCGCTCCTCATCTGCTGCCTTGGGCTCGGGGCCCCGCATATCGTATGCCGCCATTGGCCCCGCATACTCTAGGGCCGGCCATGACTGAAATACATTAAGAGTAGCTTGCGAAGCTCACTGTCTTCTACACACCTTGAAGCTATTATGCTTATGTTAACAGAACCCGATGTTTTAAGTGAACTGAATAATGACACAATTATAGATCTTTTTTTTATATATATATAGTTTATTGTAATTTGTTAAGTGACCCATGAATTTGAAGGCCTCGGCCCTCAGGTTTGGTTGGAAAAAATGAACAAGGCAAATCAAAGTTATGAAGATAGGGCCGCTTTTTGTTTGTTTCACGGGCCGCTTGAACTCCCAAGTCCACCCCTGTATAGTTGATGTTATAGTTGATGTTATAGTTGATGTTATAGTTGATGTTTTGTTGATGTTATAGTTGATTTTATAGTTGATGTTATAGTTGATGTTATAGTTGATGTTATAGTTGATGTTATAGTTGATGTTATAGTTGATGTTATAGTTGATGTTATAGTTGATGTTATAGTTGATGTTATAGTTGATGTTATAGTTGATGTTATAGTTGATGTTATTGTTGATGTTATAGTTGATGTTATCTTTGATGTTATCTCTGATGCTATAGTTGATGTTATAATTGATGTTATAGTTGATGTTATAGTTGATGTTATAGTTGATGTTATAGTTGATGTTATCTTTGATGTTATAGTTGATGTTATAGTTGATGTTATAGTTGAAGTTATCTTTGTTGTTATAGTTGATGTTATAGTTGATGTTATAGTTGATGTTATAGTTGATGTTATAATTGATGTTATAGTTGATGTTATAGTTGATGTTATAGTTGATGTTATAATTGATGTTATAGTTGATGTTATAGTTGATGTTATAATTGATGTTATAGTTGATGCTATAGTTGATGTTATAGTTGATGTTATAGTTGATGCTATAGTTGATGTTATAATTGATGTTATAGTTGATGCTATAATTGATGTTATAGTTGATGCTATAGTTGATGTTATAGTTGATGTTATAGTTGATGCTATAGTTGATGTTATAGTTGATGTTATAATTGATGTTATAGTTGATGCTATAATTGATGTTATAGTTGATGCTATAGTTGATGTTATAGTTGATGTTATAATTGATGTTATAATTGATGTTATAGTTGATGCTATAGTTGATGTTATAATTGATGTTATAGTTGATGCTATAATTGATGTTATAGTTGATGCTATAATTGATGTTATAGTTGATGTTATAATTGATGTTATAGTTGATGCTATAATTGATGTTATAGTTGATGCTATAGTTGATGTTATAATTGATGTTATAGTTGATGTTATAGTTGATGTTATAGTTGATGTTATAGTTGATGCTATAGTTGATGTTATAATTGATGTTATAGTTGATGTTATAATTGATGTTATAGTTGATGTTATAGTTGATGCTATAGTTGATGTTATAATTGATGTTATAGTTGATGCTATAATTGATGTTATAGTTGATGTTATAATTGATGTTATAGTTGATGCTATAATTGATGTTACAGTTGATGCTATAGTTGATGTTATAGTTGATGTTATAATTGATGTTATAATTGATGTTATAGTTGATGCTATAGTTGATGTTATAATTGATGTTATAGTTGATGCTATAATTGATGTTATAGTTGATGCTATAGTTGATGTTATAGTTGATGTTATAATTGATGTTATAGTTGATGCTATAATTGATGTTATAGTTGATGTTATAATTGATGTTATAGTTGATGCTATAATTGATGTTATAGTTGATGCTATAGTTGATGTTATAGTTGATGTTATAATTGATGTTATAATTGATGTGATAGTTGATGCTATAGTTGATGTTATAATTGATGTTATAGTTGATGCTATAATTGATGTTATAGTTGATGCTATAGTTGATGTTATAGTTGATGTTATAATTGATGTTATAGTTGATGCTATAGTTGATGTTATAATTGATGTTATAGTTGATGCTATAGTTGATGTTATAATTGATGTTATAGTTGATGTTATAGTTGATGTTATAGTTGATGCTATAGTTGATGTTATAGTTGATGTTATAGTTGATGTTATAGTTGATGCTATAGTTGATGTTATAGTTGATGTTATAGTTGATGTTATAGTTGATGCTATAGTTGATGTTATAGTTGATGTTATAGTTGATGTTATAATTGATGTTATAATTGATGTTATAGTTGATGCTATAGTTGATGCTATAGTTGATGTTATAATTGATGTTATAGTTGATGCTATAGTTGATGTTATAGTTGATGTTATAATTGATGTTATAGTTGATGTTATAGTTGATGTTATAATTGATGTTATAGTTGATGTTATAGTTGATGTTATAATTGATGTTATAATTGATGTTATAGTTGATGTTATAGTTGATGTTATAGTTGATGTTATAGTTGATGTTATAGTTGATGTTATAATTGATGTTATTGTTGATGTTATAGTTGATGTTATAGTTGATGTTATAATTGATGTTATAATTGATGTTATAATTGATGTTATAGTTGATGTTATAATTGATGTTATAGTTGATGTTATAGTTGATTTTATAGTTGATGTTATAGTTGATGTTATAGTTGATGTTATAGTTGATGTTATAATTGATGTTATAATTGATGTTATAGTTGATGCTATAGTTGATGTTATAATTGATGTTATAATTGATGTTATAGTTGATGTTATAGTTGATGTTTTAATTGATGTTATAGTTGATGTTATTGTTGATGTTATAATTGATGTTATAGTTGATGTTATAGTTGATGTTATAATTGATGTTATTGTTGATGTTATAGTTGATGTTATAATTGATGCTATAGTTGATATTATAGTTGATGTTATAATTGATGTTATAGTTGATGTTATAGTTGATGTTATAGTTGATGTTATAGTTTATGTTATCTTTGATGTTACCGTTGTTGATATCTTTGATGCTATAGTTGATGTTATTTTGATATATTCGTTTTGGGGTACATTCAAAACTGACAAGTATTACATCATTAGTTAAATCATTAACCATTGAAAACACTAGATATTGACAAAAAAGAGCAAATTAGTAATACATGTAATACATTAGGCAAATAATTCTTACTTGTAAATACAACACAACGATAATCTAACAGGGGGGAGCAAACTTTTTAGGGCGTGGGCCGCATTAGTAAGAAATGAAACATCAAGGGGCCGCAACTAACCAAACATCAAGGGGCCGCAACTAACCAAACATCAAGGGGCCGCAACTAACCAAACATCAAAGGACCGCAACTAACCAAAGTTTAGCCTCGATGCAAGTATAAACATCTATTTAAAATACATTTATTGATTTTTTCGATATTATCGCAGGCTTCCGCGGGCCGTAAAGAACTTCGCAGCGGGCCGCATGCGACCTGCGGGCCGTAGTTTGCCCACCCCTGATCTAACACAACCATCAGATAGACTTAGGGATAAAAACGCTGTTCTCATTCCGAGTGCAATAACAAAGACATATTTATTCTCGATCTTCCCGTTCGGTATTCTGACGTGGAATGGGTTGCCTGAGGAAACCAGGAAAACCAACACATTACTAATATTTGAAACTTAAATAGAAATGCAAGACTAGACATAAACCGTGGATAAGCGTAGGATGCCATAATCTTCTGTATAGAAGTAGCGTCTGTAACAGATAAGATAAGATGTTATCGCTGAAGTTATCGTTCATCTAATGACAACTTGGACAAAACCGGGCTGATACATTTTTAAAATTGATGATGGTTAATAAAGGTTAAAGGTTACCCGGGTTCACTAGATAATTGCATGACCACCAAGAAAGTGTCCAAACAAATCAGAGATGAAATCAAAGTTTAAAAAAAGACGTTGTCAGGTTTATTTAACTATATGTTCTTTAACTTAAGGGGGGGGGGCTGGTAGTCCTCGTACCATTGGCGTGTGTGACGATGTCAGGTTTTTAACCTCGATTTCAGTTACGCCGATGATAATCTTAAACCACAGAAGAGGAACTGTAAGCGTCGTGCGTCATCACCTATAGAAATTGTGCCTGTCCATCCCAACCGACTCCTCCCCCCCCCTTTTTTTCCCACTTTTTTGTTGGTTCTATTATGTTATGCTGTGAAGTTTTTGAGCGGGTAACGAATTGCGCCCGTTGGGAGAGTGGAGTGGCGTAGCTGGGGGGGGGGCGGTGAGGGCGGTCCACCCCGGGCGTCTCTCATTTAGGGGCGGCATTTGTGGGACATTTGAAAACGTACAACCAATACCGACAACTGCCCTTTTTCTTTTGAGGGGGGAAAACCAAGGTGAAACAAAAATATTCGTAATTTCGAGTCTTAATTAACGGATTCGCACAACATTTGTTTGATTACATATCAGATATTACAGCTAACGCACAACCGTTCAAAAAATTTTAATCGCTCAAAAAACGTATCCCATTTTGTTTGGAAAACTAAGCGGTATAAGTCACAGATGACGCTTTTATAAGAAAACTAACCAAAAAACACAACACGGTCGGGCCGAATAATGTGTGCTATTAATATCGCCACGACAGTTTTCGTGGAATTTTCGACTTCGCAGAATGATGCGCGAACAAGTACTTACATGGCATGGTGGTTCAGATATTGTGTTTAACTTGCAAGTAGTAATTTATATTACTGTTTCAGTTTTCAGTAAATTATTGTAAGGTAAGTTATTAAAAATTAAAAAATTTATTTTGTTTTTATTGCATTTAAGTAGCACACATAATTTGTGTTTTTCATTAAAATACGGCTATTCATTAAGCATGTTACGCATATCCAATTAAAGTAATAGTAATGTGTAAATAATTTGAATTCATCTATTTTATGGACAATTATTAAGATTTATGACAAGAATATGTAAATATTCAAATTTCTCTGTTAATAAACACCACAATAGGCATAATAATTTCGAAAAAAAGACATATTTTAAACTTTCAAGCGTCTTGGAAAAATTAACATCTGATGAAGTAACTTGGAAAACGAGATCAGATGCTGGGATTTTACTCAATTCTATGCAATCTTTTTCTCTTCGATGTTATCTCAATTCATGGGAACCCGTAATTTTTTTTAAATTAATGCAAAGCCATTGCATGGAACAAAGAGATGCGCTAATACAAAATGCTGTTATATATCAGCCAAACAATTTGTGAAGAGATGGAGATATCAACTGAACGCCTAGTTAGAAGGAGAAAAATATGAGTAGGGGAAATTCAGAAGACGTGGTTCTATCTTTAAAACAAGAAGTACAACGAGAAATATTTTTATCCATGGATGGAATTATAAAAGAAAAGAAAAGAACGCTTTGATGAGTTGCATTTCCTTGCAAGAAAATATTCGTATATAATACCATGTAACCTACTAAATGAAGCATTCGAACATCAAATAAATTACTTTATTGACATTGACAGTTCAATGTGGAAAGAAAAAGGATCCAGGTTTTTATGGCTGTACCTACACTACAAGAAGAGACATTATTTTAGAAAAACGGGGGAAAAGGCACCTTTGATCTATTAAAATTTATTCAACAGTATAGATTGGAAAATTCTGTAACCAACATTGTAATTTTGCTATGAATTATTTCAACTATTGCTATCAGTGTCGCTAGTTGTGAAAGGAGCTTCTCCAAACTGAAGTTGATAAAAAATTATCTTACTTCCATAATGAGCGATTAAAGACAACAAAATCTTGCAATACTGTCCATAGAACAAGATAATATTACAAATTTTTTAAATTTTGATAGCGTAATACACGATTTTTCCATTATGAAAGTTAGGAAAGTAAATGTATAAATATGTTAACATACTAATGTACAGAGGCGTAACTGGGTTTTTGACGCCCTTGGCTAATTTATTTTTGGCGCCTTTTATTAAAATAAAAATTTAAAAATTAGAAATTTAGCGGCGCCCTTTTGAACTGGCGCAGGCCGGCGCCGTTGGCAACTGCCCCAATGTCAAGCCGTTGTTACGCCACTGCTAATGTATACAATTTCTTTGTTTGTAAAAAAAATCATTTATTTATAAATACAACATAAAAGAATAGTAATAGTATTTGGTAAGGTTTTTTTTTGGAGTGTAAATTTGGACTATGTTTTGTCTCATGGGGGGGCGGCTGCGAGCTCAGTAACTTTCTTGTGGCCCTTTAAAACGTATCTTGTATTTTTATAAATGTGTATTTATAGCTATATAATCTTATGCGGCCTCTTTTATTACAGCTTACATAAATATGGCATGCAATGGTAAACATGTTCCCCACCTTTACTTTGTTTCAATTACAATTATTTATTCATGTTCAATAATTTTTAAAAACCATAATATAACCGACTAAGTGGTCGTCCATAAATGAAGCACGCTATTTTGGCTAATGTTTCATCCCCCCTCCCCCCCTCGTCACACGTCGTCACAAACACTTAGACTCCTTCTCCAATAAGACGTCACAAAGCTTTGACATAAAAGCCGTATTTTCTGTTTGAAAATGAAAATGTTTCAAATTAAATTTTCTGCCATTTAAGTATGTTTTTAGTGTAAGGCTGCATTCTAATATCGTAACACGCGTTTTACATAAACGTCATTAAATAAAGTGACAGAAATAAAATATTTAAGTGGATATTTATTTAATGTTGCGCGATTTGACGTGATGTCACATTTCTTAAACACCTCCCCCCTTCGTCACATTGTCACAAAGTTGTGACTCCCGCCCCCCCCCAGGTGCGTGACGTCATTTATGGACGGCCCCTAAAAAGGGCGGCAAATTGGAGACCGCCCCGGGCGGCAAAAGTACTAGCTACGCCACTTGGAGAGTGCGAACGATGCATCCACTATTCGAACTGTCATTGTTCCGGGCCAATAGTCGCTCATCTTCTGTAAGGTAAACATGTGTCAAAATCCACATAAAGTGACTGATGGAAAATGATTTTTTTTTAAAGATGATAACAAGGCTTGGGGTTACCAGCAGTTCTATCTGTCAATAACCAAAAAATAACGAAATGTGTAAGGCTGCAGTATAAGTTAATGTGTACCACACAGCGAGATGTAGAACAATAGGCTGGTGCCATAAAGAAATCACATTTAACGGAGGTCGGCTTTTCCATAATGAGATCATTATTTCCTAAATGGGGTGAGAAAATTCATGTTCCGCCCGAGTTCGACCAACCCACACCCACGCCACTGGACACAGTTAAGACGCGAACAAACTGTAGGAATCGCTGGAACGGAATTTTTGTGATCATATACCTTACTCCGCAAACTGCGGCCTGCGGGCTAAATATGGCCTTTCACTTCAAAGTTATTACCAAGGGGGAAAAAATCGTTTTCTTTAGAGCTGCAGAAATTAACGATTACTTTCTCGATTAATCTTAAAAAATTTTCAATAATAAATTTCCTGACGATTACACCAACATTTTTGTTTTAAACTATTGACTGACGGGAATGTTCAAAACGTTGATAAAGTACGCCTACCATGGTTCCACCCTTCGCCTACTTATCAAACCAAACCGTATTAAGCTAATGGCAGTAATGGATTCTGCTGACTCAGAGACAGAAAATGACGACAGCTCTTCTGATGAATTACTGCGTTACAAAATGGAGATAAAAGTTCCTGAATCCATTAACCCTCTACAATAGTTTAAACTTAATGAACACCGATATCCGATAATGTCATTCCTTGCCAAGACAGTTTTGTGCATACGAGTTACCTCAGTTCCATGTGAATGATTGTTCGGCTCGGCTGGTTATATTGTCAATTAGACACGCTCATCACTTGAACCAAATAATGTCAACACACTTGTCTTTTTGCGTAGTTGGTTAAAAGATGACATATAAAGGAAAATTCCAGTGTTATTGAGATTTTCAACAAGAACGTTTAATAAGTGTTACTTATGACATCATATATTTTAAGTTTTGGCTTTAATCGAAATCAACCATTAATTAATCGTTATTTTTTAAAAAGTTAACGATTAAATTTAAATTAATCGTTAGCAGTCCTAGTTTTCTTTGTTCTTTATTTTCTTAACAAAATATAACTTCTGCTTAAATTACTTTGAAAAAAATTTTAAGTTCCGTTGGAGCCTTCTTAACAATATATATATATATATATATATATTTATTTATTTTTTTTTAAAATTTAAAATTATTTTTTTTCTGTTTACAATGTCCTAGCAATGAAATTGACATTTAGACTCCAGAGCCGCCATACAATGGGATGACTTGGGTCGAGCTCTCACCATCATGGTTCAACCAGAACAGACATAATAAGAGTTATTCACACATATACTCGAAGCGTCGAAGTAGAGATTCTTGGCTCTTTCATACTTTTCTAAGCCCGAAATTCCCCTAATAAGTCTAATTTTTTTATGTAATTATGAAGTAATTTTTTAATTATTATTATTATTATCATCATCATTATCGTTTTTATTAGAATTCGTCCAAATTTAACTGAATAGTTAGTCGTAAAGAAATGTCTAGGGTCTAGGGACCTTCAAAACTTGACCCCTACTAAGCTAAGTTCCTTTAGGTTAATTCAAAGTTTTGAAATCATTGGGAATCTCACGATCTGACGTACTGACGTCACTCACCCCCAAGACATAGTTCACAAAAACGCCGATAAATCTACCAGAAACCGTATCGCCCCAAACATGGAGTTCACAGCCCGTGACTCCGTGTCTAACTACAAACCTTGACTCCGTGTCTACCTACAGACCTTGACTCCGTGTCTAACTACAGACCTTGACTCCGTGTCTAATTACAGACCTTGACTCCGTTTCTAATTACAGCCCGTGACTCCGTGTCTAACTACAGCCCGTGACTCCGTGTCTAAATACAGACCTTGACTCCGTGTCTAATTACAGACCTTGACTCCATGTCTAACTACAGACCTTGACTCCGTGTCTAATTACAGCCCGTGACTCCGTGTCTAATTACAGCCCGTGACTCCGTGTCTCAATACAGACCTTGACTCCGTGTCTTTTTACAGCCCGTGACTCCGTGTCTAACTACAGACCTTGATTCCGTGTCTAACTACAGACCTTGACTCCGTGTCTAACTACAGACCTTGACTCCGTGTCTAACTAAAGACCTTGACTCTGTGTCTAAATACAGACCATGACTCTGTGTCTAATTACAGACCTTGACTCCATGTCTAAATACAGACCTTGACACCGTGTCTAACTACAGACATTGACTCCGTGTCTAATTACAGATCTTGACTCCGTGTCTAACTACAGACCTTGACTCCGTGTCTAACTACAGACCTTGACACCGTGTCTAACTACAGACCTTGACTCCGTGTCTAATTACAGACATTGACTCCGTGTCTAACTACAGACCTTGACTCCGTGTCTAACTACAGACCTTGACTCCGTGTCTAACTACAGACCTTGACTGACACAACCTCAGAACTGTATGAGGTCGTTTTAATGATTCTTCATTCGCTCTCATATTTTTTAAAAAAATTACTCCACATCCGCTATGAATCCACCGTCAACATTCTAAGGTCTGCCACCAACTCCCCCCCCCCAACCCAATCTCTATCATCTAATGGGGCCTAGACGCGGCAGCTTACACAAAAAGAAAAAAAGGAAACATTCGACCCCTCCCTCCCCCAACCCAGAGACGCACCCCTTTCCACCCCACACATACTGACCATGACAAGAGATTAATTGAACGATCCAATGGAGCGAAAATTTAGGTCACGAATGGCGTCAAAGGCAACGCGCATGTCTTCTTTCTCACCTGTCTCTCAAAAATGACGTTTTTAAAGAAACTCGATGACAATGATATTAAAGAACACCCCCTCACTCCCCAGGTTATTTCACGGAAGAGATGCTATGACGTCAATCAGGGGACAAGAGCCCTGCACCCAACATTAGGGGTGAGGGGGGCACTCTCTGCGTTATTTTCCTACTCACCTGTCCAAAGATACAAGTTTGTGAACACTTTGCTCCACCCCCTCCCCCTTTTTTTCTACAATCCCCCCCTTCCCGTAAGCCCCTGGGGTTTAGATCGTACAGAAGCTGTCCAAACCGGCGGAGTCCACTCCGAGGTTGAAACCTGATCGTAGTGTACAATGTAACAATTCTTACATTTTATGCCGGTGTCTTTTCCAGGCTTCACTCGATTGGATTTACTCAGCTGGCGAACATGTACATTGATCCTGCTCCTAGCGTCAGGTCTACATCTGAACTTTTTGTTGTACACTGGAATTCGGAAATTTAGTCATTTCCGTTTGTTTATTTGGCATAGCGCATTGTCCAAGATTAAATTGGTTTTGCGCAATGTACAAATTAGTGATATCTATAGTTCTAAGTTAGGCAGGGCCAGGCCCTACATGGGCTGTTGCGCCGCAGGGATTGACGGACAGTTCTAAGTTAGGCAGGGCCAGGCCCTACATGGGCTGATGCGCCGCAGGGATTGACGGACAGTTCTAAGTTAGTCAAACCTTGGGTATCGCCTCTTATTTGATTGCATTTATCTAATTAATAAGATTGAAATGCGTTAAGTATGGGAAAAGCTGTCTTTAACATTTGACAGCTGGACAATTAACACGCGGTTGAAATTAATGTTTCAAAGCAATTCAAATATTAATCGGATTATCTAAACTTTCTATGTTTAGCCAATGCGGTTGAAAATAAAATCCAAAATATATGGGATAGTCTTTGAAATTAGAGTTTTATGTTTGTTTAAGTTACAAAATTTCCATCCATCCGCGTTTAAATGTAAAGTTTATTGTCCAAAAGTCTCTAGTTTCGTCAAGATGGAAGTGAACGTGTGTGCAGACGACAACTTCTCTCTACTCACTTCAAAGGGGAACAATTGTTTACAATTCTTTGATTTACATTAGGGAAGATTGCCAAAATACAAGCGTATCAAACAGCGGGCTTTACGTGACATGACAATTTTGCCATTTAACTACCGCCAAAAGATATAAATAACGCTTCTACATTTATGGCTTCATATTTCAGAGTCCTCCAAAGTCCACATCCTTGGGACCTGGCATGAAGCTCAAGGAAGGAACAGAGGGATGCACTGGTACAGTTGTGATTAAAGCTGACCAAAAGGGCCAAGTGTCTGATTTGATGATGTGAGGACAGCTGACCAAAAGGGCAAAGTGTCTGGTTTGATGATGTGAGGACAGCTGACCAAAAGGGCAAGTGTCTGGTTTGATGATGTGAGGACAGCTGACCAAAATGGCTAAGTGTCGGTTTGATGATGTGAGGACAGCTGACCAAAAGGGCCCTAGTGTCTGGTTTGATTGCGAAGTCGTGCTGAATCGGCTGGTGAAAGAATAAATCGCAAAGACTCAAAACAATATGATAATATTTTTTTTTAAATACTAAAAATTTAACAAATGTCAAGGAAAAATCATATCTAGTGTTTTATGACATCGAAATGAAAACTTGTGAAATTTTTGTTTTAAATCTAATAGAGTTTACTCTCCCTTTGTGGCAAACTGCGAAACATTACATTGTATATGAAAAATTACAAGAATAATATTTTTAATGAGCGCACAGATGAAGTGTATTTTAGCTATTTCAGAAATGTTATGCCACTGTCTACCCGTGTAGTTATTATTTATTAGTTACTATGGCTTAAAATTGTGTTGGTCTTATGTTGATCTCAATCTTCACATCAATATATTTCAATCTGTAAGGAGACTTTGAAATGTGAGTTCTGCGAATGTCAGTTCATCATACGCCAGTTCAACATGTGTCAAATCATCATACATCATCACTTCCTCATATGTCTGTGCGTCGTCCTATTCAAAAGATGATGGCGACATTGTTTCATGCCACATTGATGGTAACTGAACACATTGAAGGACGCGGTGGTCGAGTGGCAGCGCACTGGACTGTCGTACCGATGGTCACGGGTTTGAATCCGTGTGAAGGCAAGGGCTTGTTCCCGGGGCCAAGGGCGTCCCTGAGTCACCCCGCTCCGAATGGCTACATAGTTAGGTGGCTGGGTAATGCGTGGAACCCACAAAGCCGTGGCCTGTGATTGCTGCATCACCTGCCAACAGATCATCTGTCATGGTCTGTGGACGCAACTATCTTCTGCATAGAAGGAGCGTCTGTATAGATAAGATAAGATAACTCAACTATTGGTTCTCTAACCACGTGTTTAAATTCCGTGTAATGTATTGATGGCTCTTCGAGAAGACCTCGAACTCGACGACACGTGTACATTTTGTCTTCAGTGTCAACAGATCTACGCATTTATTGGTTATCTCATTATTTAGAGGATTTACCGCAGACTCCGAACGAGCTTGTTAATATGTATACAACTTACACCGTAAACGGCTTGCTCAGAGAACCATGATCTATAGCTTAGCGCTATGTCCATGTTGGCTTTGTGTGTTTTGTCTGCATAGTCAGAGAACCATGATCTATAGCTAGCGCTATGTCCATGTTGGCCTTGTGTGTTCTGTCTGTTATATCAGAGAACCATGATCTATAGCTTAGCGCTATGTCCATGTTGGCCTTGTGTGTTCTGTCTGTTATATCAGAGAACCGTGATCTATAGCTTAGCGCTATGTCCATGTTGGCCTTGTGTGTTCTGTCTGTTATAGTCAGAGAACCATGATCTATAGCTTAGCGCTATGTCCATGTTGGCCTTGTGTGTTCTGTCTGTCATAGTCAGAGAACCATGATCTATAGCTTAGCGCTATGTCCATGTTGGCCTTGTGTGTTCTGTCTGTTATAGTCAGAGAACCATGATCTATAGCTTAGCGCTATGTCCATGTTGGCCTTGTGTGTTCTGTCTGCCATAGTCAGAGAACCATGATCTATAGCTTAGCGCTATGTCCATGTTGGCCTTGTGTGTTCTGTCTGCCATAGTCAGAGAACCATGATCTATAGCTTAGCGCTATGTCCATGTTGGCCTTGTGTGTTCTGTCTGCCATAGTCAGAGAACCATGATAGCTGGCTATGCCATGGGCTTGAGCGTCGCTAGTCAGAAACCTGATTAGCTTAGCGCTATGTCCAGTGGCTTGTGTGTTCTGTCTGTTATAGAGGTGTAAACGGCTGTGCTCAGCAGAGAACCATGATCTATAGCTTAGCGCTATGTCCATGCTGGCCTTGACCTTGTGTGTTCTGTCTGTTATAGAGATGTTCGAAGACATTTGTTTCGTTTTCTTTCAACAATTCAGGACAGGTTGTCGTCCTAAGCGAGACGTCTTCCCCTGGAGTAAAGCGATGTATTATATCAATGTTAAATTAAAATCGTTTTGAAAGTCGCTGGCTATACAGCGTGTATGAACTCATAGTTGATTCAGTAAGCATCAATGGATATCCAACATGGCTTTTGTGGATTTTTGTGAATTGGTCGTGGTTTTAAATTCGATTTCTATATTATTCAATCTGGATTCATGTGAAATTTATAAGATATTCATTTTTTTAGAAATTTGTTTCAAAATACATTCAATCACTTTCATTATGGATATAATTATAAAGGAATAATTATTTGAACTTAACGAGGATTCGTTATGGATTCAAATTTGATAACATGTACATTTGATTATTACAAGACAATGATTAGTGTGGATTAGTGTGGATTAGTGTGGATTAGTGTGGATTAGTGTGGATTATTTATTCATTCTCATCAAGGTAAGTTGTGTTGTTATATTTTTTTATCTTATTAACATTTTTATCTTAATATACAATGAATGACATAACCTTCCACATCCAACAGCGACTCACCAATGCCTGGCAACACGTATGATGCTGCTTCATATAGCCGTGTCTAGGAAAACCATGGTCAGGTCTATGGGCTTTCTTAATGCCAGGCAAGGCGTTACCCAACGTCCATCCTCACGTCATCTTTAAAGGGTCAACAAACCCTTTAGTTGAATGCACACTTTGTAACACTATAAACAACAAAAGAAAAGTTGAATGATACAACATTATAAAGTTGTATAAAATAACGTTATAAAGTAACAGTTAAATGATATAACATTATACTATTATACACACTTAAAATCATTGAATATTTATTTCGCTTCATTGGCGATGATATTAAATGTCCCAACCAAACCCTTCTTCCACCCTCCAGACACTCACATTCAACGAACTAATTTCTATCAGCATCTGAGACACTCGTGTGTCCTTTAGCCCACTTCTTTTAAAACAACAAAAAATTTAAGAAAATCCAAACATGGCAACTCATTGCACAAAGCGATTTCCAACCGCAACTCTTCCAGCAGTAAACATTAGATCTACACCAGACTTACCTTCCCTTGTTGGACGTGCTAATGTTCCGATGATCCGGCGCTAAAAAATTTTAAACATCAAAATATGTTTTCTTTTCCTCAAAAAACAAATGGTTAGGGTTAGGGTTAGGGTTAGGGTTAGGGTTAGGGGTTAGGGGTTAGGGTTAGGGTTAGGGTTAGGGTTAGGGTTAGGGTTAGGGTTAGGGTTAGGCTAATCATTCATAAGATTTATAGAGAAAACAATAATTATATTCGTAAAAGATTTAATGATACAACTTACTGCAGGCCATCTTGGGAAATTGCACATAGTTGGTCAGTTGTGCACATAGTTGGTCAGTTGTGCACATAGTTGGTCAGTTGTGCACATAGTTGGTCAGTTGTGCACATAGGTGGTCAGTTGAGCACATAGGTGGTCAGTTGTGCACATATTTCGTCGGCTGTGCACATAGTTCGTCAGTTGCTATAAATTATAAATAAAGAAAATTAAATAAGGGGAGCTAACCTAGTGGATTTACGCCGAGTTACCTTTTCTCTCGTGCATTTTAGCTCTGCCTATACAATTTGACATCTCTGTAAATCATGGCCATCCTTTTAACAAAATAATTTAAAAGTTTATAATTTGAATGTCCAGACAAGGGTTCATGGATGTCCGCCTCTCTGCCTGTAGCTCTGTCTGCTAGAAAAGGAGCCATGAAAATACCCGGTGTCTGATTGACTGCACGCAGACGAAGCCTGACAGACGCGTGTATGTTCTAATCACACGACAAACGTGTGTGTGGTGCCAATCAAAGAGCACAAGGGCCATCATAAGATCGACACTAGTGCATCACTCAGAGACCAACAGTGGGTCTCAAACTCTGAGGACTGTCTCCGTACACTGATGATATTTAACAATGGCAATGTCAGTCCAATGTCATGATTTGTAAACTATCATTTGCATCATTTGCATTTGGGAATCAAATATTACGCAAGAAAATGTACTTTAAAAATTAAATTAAAGAAACAAAAATTTAAAGTTTGAATAATGTCATCAAGCTCCTCTCCCACCAAATATTTTTAAAAAATAAAGTCAATGGCTCCAATTAACAACAATTTGTTTTGGCTAACATTTATACTGTTCAACTTATGATGTGTAATGTCTTCTTATCTTATCTTATCTATACAGACGCTCCTTCTATGCAGAAGATAGTTGCGTCCACAGACCATGACAGATGATCTGTTGGCAAGTGATGCAGCATTCACAGGCCACGGCTTTGTGGGTTCCACGAATTACCCAGCCGCCTAACTACATGTAGTGTTAGGTACCCATTCGGAGCGGGGTGACTCAGGGACGCCCTAGGCCCCGGGAACAAACCCATGCCTTCACACGGATTCGAACCCGTGCCACTCGACCACCGCGTCCCCACTCGACCACCGCGTAATGTGAAGGCGAATGTAATATAAAATTAAAAAAGATTTGTTAAATTAAATTTTAATATCAGGAATTTGAATTGGGACGTTAAAAATAATTTGTTAGAATCATAAATAATTCTTTATACGCCCTTGTGTTATCAACGAAATTTGTATTATTTAAATTAATTTTATGATCTGGATTCAATGTTTAATTTATGACGAAAATTTTTTTTTCATAAACATTGAAAAATGTTAAAATAAATAATAAACATATTGACTTATTGAGACTTACTTGTATGCATATTATGCATACAAGTAAGTCTCAATAAGTCAATATGTTAAAGAGTAAATTGATAAAAATCAATAGTGTATACGGTTCCTATTAAATTGAAAAAAACAATTAAACGAATTGAATTCACTAAAAGAAAAATAGTTTCTGTCAAAGTCCATTTACATTTATATTTGTCGCGAAAATTTAAAGTCATTATGTTAATAAAAACAACCCGTAAAAAACCAAGTTTTTGACTATAAATCCTTTATGTATGAGACGTAACTAAAAGAATGTTCATTATAACACGCAGCGCAAGACCATCCAAAAATACAAAATTGCAGTTGTGTCGTAAAACGTGTTTAATATAATGCGCACCGATCAGGAATATGTTTATAAAAAGTGTTGTCAGTAAAATACGCACCTTATTGCGCGACAGAAAGGTTGTTCAATATAATACGCACCGCGACGCTCTATCTCAAAAAATAGCATGATACATAGGAATAAAAAAAATAATCTAAAAAATCAATAATTTAATTACGGTACATGCGATCGATCTGAAATTTTGATACATTGTTTTTATCATCGGTACGAAACTGTCTGCAAAATTTCAGCTCGCTATCTTGCGAGCAAGTGGGTTAAAAATCGATCAAAAGTTTTGGCGACAAGCAAGCAAGCAAGCAAGGTCGGTCGGTCGGTCGGCCGCAGACACCACGAGTTAATATAAAGGATTTAAAAATAATTATTATTCCATGTTTATAAATGCGCTTTTTAACATGGAATTTACTAATTAGTGCATTTTTTAAAAAAATACTTTGTGTAAAATATAGACATCTAGAAATAAAAAATTTTTGCTGTTAACTTTAGGTGCTGAAAGATTAAATTTTATAATTGATGACACATTTGTTTTTGTAAGCCTATTTTAAGAAATAAATGGCTTTTTTATTCAGCAGTTATTGTTTGCAAAAGAAAATTGCGCTTTAAAAAAATATTTGTAACAATAATTAATGATAGACATGATCGTTTACCACTTATAAAATTCAAGAAAATTTAAATTTAAAATCAGCTTTAAATCAAATCATGTATTGCAATTGTTGGGTAAGTAAATAGGAATGAACCAAAGAATGTTAAATACACTGAGACTGATAATGTTAAAATAGGCAGACAAGGTGGTAAATATATTTTTAAACAAGACAATTTTGTATAGACATTATTCAACGGCCATCTATCTACCTCTAAAATCTTATTTAATTTTTCTTTATTTCTTAAGTATTTTAAAAGATTATTAATAATAATAACCCCTTTCCAGTCCATGACGGGCTATTGGGCAGTAGCGTTTACAATGCCAGCACCGAGAACAGAACCCGTGACTATCTTCTGTCTCGGTTCGGCAGTCCAGCGCGCTACCACTAGACCACCCTAAAAGATTACAAGTTTTCTTTTATTCGTGTAAGACGTTTTATGACTACAAAATGATTTATGCCAAGAGATTATGACGTCAGATTTCATTTGTTTCTGGAGATGCCGCTTCAAAACGTATGTGCACATGTCGACATTCCTTTCTAAATATTTATTTCTTCATCTGTTTTGTTGCTTTTGTTCATGTATAGTTCCTATCCTAGTCCCAAGAGCTAGAATTGAGAAGCATCTAACCAATACTGAGGTAAATGCATAAAATAAAAACAGGGTATTAGTAGGCCTGACAGGACATAACACAACAGCGAACGTTTCGGCAAAGAGCCTTCTTCAACGGACAAATAGTACACAAATGAAACGAATAAAACGAAATAATAGAAAAAAGCACTTAGCTGCGGTGAAATCCAAGTAGTCCAGTAGAGATAAAGCAAGGAGAGAAAAGTAAGAGCTTAAATAGGAAAGGAAAGGGTGGATGTGGCCAATCAATCAGCTTGTCAGTGCGAACACAACGTTGATCCCATGTGGTGTAAGAGTCCCATATTCATGGATTAGTCTATTCTCCAGACTGACCCGGCCGGGTGTGTTTGTACAAGAAACCAAGGCGGTGACAGACATGTCATCGACGCCCATGTGGTCCCGTCCATTGAAGTGTCGGGAGACAGGACACTGTTTGTCTTGTTTAATGGCACGTACATGTTCCGCGATACGGCAAGAGAGTAACCTCCCCGTTTCACCAATGTACTTCAAAGGACAGCGCTTACACACAATGGTGTAGACCACATTGCGGCTAGTACAAAGATAGCCATTCCAAATCTTGAATATCCCCTTAGGGAAGACAATCTGGTCCGTCTGGGTAACAAAGGGACATGTCTTGCAGCGATTACGACCACATGGCATGCTACTGAGCATACTAATTCGATTCGACGAGAAGTTAATATTGAAATGTATATTGAAGCACTTAAACGTTTATGTATCGACTAGTCTTTGTTATACATTATTTAATGAATGTAAGAAAAATGTATGTTTACCACACATAAAACGCCATTTAAACAACCAACCACTTGAAAACGTATTTATTTTTCTTCCACATTATTTAGTGGATGTACTAAATGGGTAACTAATTCAACAACCGTTCGTATAAGCATAGGGTACATATTTAAATTGAATCATTAAATTTCAGATAATAATTTGTTCAGTATAAACATCCTAGTTGAGTTTAGACTTATGACATTTATTTAGGCCGGATATTGTATCTGTTAGCGCCTTCTTATCTGTATTTTATAAAAGTATCGCTACAAAACACATTTAAAGTCCATTTTCTTATTACACTGAAAGATAAATGTGAAAACACATTTTATTTACAATTTTTAAAAATGCATTTAGTTACTCGACCAATTTAAACTCTTGATTTTTCAAAGTGTATTTTTTTAGATGTTTCTATCAATCAGTCTATCACAATTCACAAAGCAAATATTCTTTCAGTTAATACATCATTTTATACTTATAAAAAAGATGGTGTTGTATAAAAAAAAATTTTTGAAACCGTATAGATAACTATATGTTTATGTTTCTACATGCTTGATAAAAAATATTAATATTTAATATTTATTGATTTCATATTTAATTTTATATTTTTATTGTTTTTTTTATTGTTTCGTTCCGCCGTGCCGATTCTCGTTGATTTTGTTCTAACTTTTTAAATTTATTTGAAACATTGTACGAGAATATCCAATTAAAATAAATTGATCATCTTGTGTAGATTTTGTTTCTGTGTTCCTTTATTGTTTTTTATTTTTAATTTTAAATTGTTCCTTTTATATACCTATTAATTTATAAAGCCATTTAAAAATTTCAATTAGTAAAGATTTTTTTATATGAAATTATTATTTTAAAATTATTTTGTTTAATTTAATAATTTAAGAATAACAGTGAAAATTTTCTGTCACCAGAAATAATTTTAAAAAATAATACTTTGCATGATTGTCACACTTGCAAAATAGTTTGATTTATTAGTTAAATAATTTAACATTTTCTTAAACGAACACATATTTTGAACAACAATAGCAAAGACAAAGAACACATTTTAAAAATTAATTTACTTATTCTTATAGAAAAGAAAACAATGTTAAATATTTTAGAACATTAAATAATTTAACTCCTTTGTACAAAACGAAGAAAATTGACATATTCTCAGAAACCAAATTGATCAAAATAATTTACTATTTTTAAAAAAGAAATATGTGACTAATTTTTACAGGAAGAAATAATGTGTTTACTCCAGTCACCTAAATATAATTTGACACATAAACATTAAACAATCTGACTTATTATTACAACATTAAGCAATCTGGCTTATTCTTACATTCATTATATAATTCGACCTCTTTGCACTCCATCAGGTTATTGGACTTTTTTGTGTGTGCAATTATTCATATTTTCACTTATTCTGACAGCAATAAGCAATCTGACATAATCTCAGACCACCCAGTTGGTAGCGAGGGGTGGGGGGGGGGCAAATGCCCCGGGCAACACTTTGCCAGGGGCGGCAAATTCCTAGTCGTTAATGAGTTTCTTAAAGTGAAAATTTTAAAAGAAAGAGGAGTATTTTAAAATCGAAATTAAAGAAAAGCCAAATAAGAAATTAATAAAAGAAATAAAGGAACTATCCAAAAGCAGGGGAACGTTTTACATATCAAGACTTCTAACTCCTATTGGATATAAATTCTTCTGATACTAATACTACTATAATAAAAAAAAACAGAGGCCAAATTAGGTTTGAGAACGTGAAACTCATGGGGTGGTGCATTCATTGATTCTTAAAATTTGACAGCCGCCCCTGTTGTAAAAATGGGGGAGAGGGGGGGGGTGGGCGGCAAATTCCTCATTGTTATGTTAATTAGCTTATTGTTAAAAAGTGAAAACAAATTTTAATATAATAAAAGAAAAGCCAAGATAAAAAAAAGAAATTTAACGAAATGAAGAACTATGTTAAAATACAAAAGCGCTTATTATGTCAAAACTTTAAACTCCATTATAAATCTAAAGTCTTCTGATACTAATGTTAGTGAGCTGGAAAACATAGGGGCTGACAGTATAACAATAACGTGCTGGTATAAATAATATATAATTGATTCAAGTTTGATTGTGTACGTAAGTAAACTACTGGAAAAAATTGTTGGCGTATTTATTTGGTTTATTTTAAATTTAATGTCTTTTGTTTTGTGGCTTACACAAAAATATTGGAAACAATTCCTTATGTAGTGGAATTAAAACCTGACACAAATAAATTCAAAATTTGGGAGCCCCCCCCCCTCCCCGGGCGCGGAAATCTCCCCATTGTTAATTAGCTAATTGTTAATTCTATGAAAATAAGTTTTAATAAAAGAAAAGAAGTGCTAAGATAAGTACTCAAGTAAAAAACTTTACCAAAGTTTTTTTGCAAATGGAAGTAATTAGAAATTGGATAAAAAAGAATAGACTATTAATAAGGACTGACAATTAGTTGTTGTAAAAGAAAAAGAAACAAAAGTGGCAAGAAATTCTTGTTAGAATATTTGACAATATTAAATCCTGGCGAAATTGAATGTTACCTTTTGAGGTCACAGAGAGGGCAATACTGTTGCAAATAAAGGCAATATTCTGGAACTAATGCATTAGCTTGCAAAGTACGTTCGAGCACTCCGAGAACATAGTTTCAAAAGGGGTAAAAAAACTTGTCATCTAAAATTCAAACTGAGCTCATAGCAATTTTAGGAGATACAGTTCACGAAAAATCATATTTCTTCAATAACAAGATACCAAATATTGTTTCATTGTATTTGATAGCTCTTCATATTTGATATAAGGATCAAACAAGTCCAGTTGTGTGACATGTATAGATTGAAAATAAAAAGTAGACGCTGTAGAATCTTTCAAAGATTTTATTCAAGCAAAATTGAATCTGCTTACGACATTTCTGAAATGATTTTGAATAAATGATGATCTTAAAATAATGGATTGCACAGGCCCAAAGTGTGTTAATACTTCTTAAGGGCTGGAAAGTATAGAAGAATAATTTCAACAAAGGCGCAAAAACATAAAAGCTCATGTCAAACTCGTTCAAACAGTTAAACCTAATTTGTTAACATGATACTCCAACTGAAACGAATTCTCCAACTATTTTAGTACACTTGAGCGTTGTTACGCATTCTTTTCCAAGTCCATACACTGTTAAAAATACCTAATTTCTTCTACAAGCAAGGCATTCAGACTTCAGGATACAAAATAGTGAATATACCATGGATCCATTTTAAAGTTACTTTGTAAGATATAGAACTGAAAGATGCAGAAAAAAGCTCAAAAGATGAACAGACGCAGGAACTTTGCTAGTCACCATGAAAAGCTTTTTATTTCAAAGTTATAAAAAAATGCCCGAAATTCTTTACAAACGTATAGTGCTCAACAACAAAATTTCTTAGCAGTGGCTACTCACAGAGAAACTAATTGAATGTGAATACAATACTTAAGCATGCATAAACATTTGATAAAAATATATGTGAATGCCACAACATTAAATCGTGAACTATACAAATCCAAAGTAACCAAGAGAGCAAAATTTTGTTGGTTGATCCAAGTGAAAAACAGTATTAAACCAATCAAAGTAAGAATAACAGTTAAATAAGAAAAATGGATATACTTCAAAATAATATCAACTATACGACACAACTTTATCGTCTAAGATCATATACACCACTCCAAACGGCCCCCCTCCCGTCAGAAACTGACCCACCACACCACACCTTGTCCTAATCGCCAAAACACAACGCCCACCGTGTACATCCGCAAACACGCCCCCCAGCCCACGACCTGTCCGCTGCCACCAATACCCCCGCCCATACTAATGCCCCCCCCAACCATCCAACCCGCCACATATTAAAAACAAGACCTAAACACCCTCCAACAAACGTTCACTCTCCGAATGCTCTAACGCCCATCCACCCCACCACACAACTCCAACTATCCAATCAACCCCAACAACCAACCAACACCTATAATCCTTGTCAACACTCACCAACAAAACCATCCCCCCTAACCATCCTCACCCAAACCTCCACCCCCCCCCCAATTACACCACTACAATCACCAATAGATCACAAGCGCCGCCCTTGTCAGACCCCCGAAATCCCCACACCCACACATCTACCACCCCACACCCACCCAAACCAAACCAACAACACACCACACCCAACAACCACAACCACACCCCCACCACAACAACAACCTCAACCAAACCCCACAACAAAAACACAACACAACCAAACACACACCCACACACACACACCAACTCTCCCCATATACCAACAACACCCCCAATCTCCATAAACACACACTCCACAAACCCATACACATCAAACATACGAAAACATACATATACATAAAAACTTACTAATATAATAAACACCCCACAACACCCACCATACCACCCCACCCCATTACCACACCACAAACCCACACCCAACAACACCCCAACACACCCCACCCACCCACAACACCCACCCCCACCCCAAACCCCCCCACCCCACACCCCAACCCACACCCACACACCCCACCCAACCCCACACAACACCACACACCACCCCCCCACACCCCACCCCCCCACCCCCCCACCCCACCACAAACACACCACCCCCACCCACAACCCACCCCCCCACCCCCCAACCCCCCACCCAAACCCACCCCCACCCAAACCCCCCCCACACAACCACCCCACAACCACCCCACCCCCCCCCACCCCCACACAACCCCCCACCCCCACCCCCCCCCCACACCAACACCCACCCCCCCAACCCCCCACCCCAAACCACACCCCCACCCACACCCCCACCCCCACACCAACACCCAACCCACCACCCCCACACCCACAACCCACCCCACAAAACCCACCCCCACCCACCCCCCACAAACCACAACCCACACCCCCCACCAACCACCCCCCACCCAACACCCACACCCCCACCCCCCAACACCCCACCCCACCCAACCCACAACACCACACCCCAACCACCACCCCAAACCAACCCCCCCCACCCCACCCACACAAACACCACACCCCCCAACCCCACCCCCCCCAACCAACCCCACCCCACACCACAACCCCACCCCCCCACCCACACACCCCCCCACCCACCACCCCACCACACCCCCAAACCACACCCCCACAACCACCCACAACCCACCCCCCACCCCACAACACCCCCCCCACCCCCCAACCCCCACCCACACCACCACACCCCCACCACACCCCCACCCCCCACCCAACCCACCCCCACACCACCCCCACCCACCCACACCCCCCACCCCAACCCCCCCCCACCACACACCCACCCCCCCCAACCCACACCCCCCACCCCCCCCCCAAAACCCCCACCACACCAACACCCACACCCACCCCCCCACCCCACCCCACCCCCACCCCCCCCCAAACCCCCCACACCCCCACACCCCCCCACCCAACCCCACCCCACACCCACACCCCCCCACCACCAACACACCCCACCCACCCACCCCCCCACCACCCACAACCCCCACCCCCACACACCCCCCCCACACCCCCCCAAACACCCCCCACACCACCCCCACACACCCCCCCCACCACAACCCACCCCCACCACCAACACCCACCCCCCACAACACACCCCCCCCCAAACCCCCCCCACCCAACCCCACCCCCACCCCCCCACCAACCACCCCACCCAACACCCCCCCCCCACCCCAACCCCACCCCCACCCCCCACCAACCCCCACCCCAACACACCCCCCCCCCACCCACCCCAAACCCACCCCACCCACACCACCCCACACACCCCCACCCCCCCACCACACCACCCCCCACCCCCCACCCCCCCCACCCAAACACCCCCCCCACCACCCCCCCACACCCCACACCCCCCCCACCCCCCACACCCCCCACCCCAACACCAAACCACCCCACACCAAAACCACCCCACACCCAAACCACCCCAACACCCCAACCCACCCCACACCAACCCACCCCACACCCAAACCACCCCACACCAACCACCCCACAACAAACCCACCCCACACCAAACCACACCACACCCAAACCCACTCCACACAAAAACCCACCCCCACACAAACCCCACCCCACACAAACCCCCCACAACAAACCCACCCCACACCAAACCCACCCCACACCATACCCACACACCTCCTAATCCAACCACCACCACAAACCCACCCCCACCAAAACCACCCCACACCAAACCACCCCACACCAAACCACCCCACACCAACACCACCCCCACCACAACCAACCCAACACCAAACCCACCCCACACCCAAACCACCCCAAACCAACACCAAACCCAACCACCCCACCCAAAACCCTAAATACAATCGTCCCCCACCATATCCCACACATAACTACAAGAACACAAAACCACACAAACACCCATACATCAACACAGTCCCCAACCTATTGCCAGCCAATAACTAATGAGATACCCAACTAACAACAATATATACAGACTACTGCACCTACTCACATAAGAAAGATGGCATCAAATAAAACAATACAAAGAAAGGAATTAGAAATAAATAATAATAATAATTAGAATATTTTATTTTGTCCCTTTTTATTGCATTGGAATAAGAGCATGATTTTAAAAATTCATTTTTACCCATATGTTATTAATCATTTTTATAAACAATTTTTGAAAAAAGAAAAACTCCAAGCTCTAAAATCTAAATCAATACACGCTATGAATGGTTCTGTCACGCTGCAATAGACATTGGTGTATTATGATAGAACAAACACATACAATTTCTCGTTCTTTCCGTTCGGAATTCGGACGTGGCATGGGCTTCCTGATGAAACCAGGAAAACCAGCACTGTCAACATTTAAAACTCTAATAAAAATGCTGAACTAAGAAAAGAAGGGGGAAATTGGTTACAAATGGGCTGTGTATTTAAACAATCTCAATTATTGCACAATACATATTCCAGGAGTTGCATCTTTATTTGTCCCCCCCTCCCTTTGTTTATAGTGGCGATATTCTGTCGGTAGAACCAAGTTACCACGTGACCTTTCTTGTGTATTCTTTTTACAAAAAAATATCCAGTCAAAAATATTTGATCAGTGTAACGAGTCTTGAGAGGAAATGTAGCGTACGAGGGCCGCTTAAGTAGCGTACGAGGGCCGCTTAAGTAGCGTACGGGGGCCGCTTAAGTAGCGTACGGGGCCGCTTAAGTAGCGTACGAGGGCCGCTTAAGTAGCGTACGAGGGCCGCTTAAGTAACGTACGGGGGCCGCTTAAGTAGCGTACTAGGGCCGCTTAAGTAGCGAACGAGGGCCGCTTACACCAACCTATGGAAGTAATGGAATCCCTCCAAAAATTGTCACCACTGTCACTGAATGTGTAAAATGGTCAAGAAATGTTGTAAATATATTGATGAACTACGACGTACTTTTTTTTCCATACTTAAGCATTGAATGAAAGCTGCAACTTTGCTAGAATAGCACTATGACTGCTGAATGCTACCCCTAGACCTGGTGTCCCATCAGTTCACATTTATGAGTTGCCACGCCGTGGCTGTGTCGGTGATTGTCCCATGTATGTTTGTTTGTTTGTGTGTGATAGCCCCATAACATCGCTGTCAGGAGACCAGCAGGACATTGGGGCGTGATAACCTCTTTGTCCTGTCGGAAATAAAATGTTCAAACACTTTTGTCCCGTAGACAACGTGTGCCCAAATCGATACTCGAATTGTTGATAGTTAAATGATCTTTCCGATAATGGAATTGATGACCATTGAACGATCTTTCAGTAAATTGTTTTCAACTGATTTTTTATGTGGTTGTTTAATAAAATTCTTGTATTACAAGATGGTTATGATTATTGTTATTGTTATTATTATTATTATTATTATTATTATTATTATTATTATTAGTATTATTAGTATTATTATTAAGTCAAGATTTCAGACAATTATTTTTTAAATATTTTTTATTCTTCTTAAAATTGCACACATTTTATTAAGACTTTCTATTACTGGAAATAACGGATGAAAAGTGGAAGCTAAATATAATTTTTTTTAAACTTTAAAAACAAAGTTTTCGACTATAAATCCGTTATATACGAGACATTATAACTAAAAGTATGTTCATTATACTACGCATCGCACGACAACCCAAAAATCAAAAATTTTAGTTTTGTCTCATACATAAAGAATTTATAGTAAATAAACTACTACAGTCTGCCTGCAAATTTCAGGTCGATTTGATCACGGGAAAATGGTTATAAAAACATATTTAATATAATACGCACCGCGCGACAGACTAGCATAAATATTTACAGATCGGGAATATATTTTTAAAAAGTATGGTCACCACTATAATACGCACCGCACCACGCGACAGGAAAATATTAAAAGGTTGTTCAATATATTACGCACCGCGACACTCTAGCACAAAAAATTAACATGCTAAATAGAGCTGCACAGAGATAATCTAAAAAGTTATATATTTAATTACAGTACATTCGATCGATGCGAAATTTTGACAGATCATTTTTATCGTCGCCACGAGTCTGCCTGCAAAATTTCCGCTCGCTAGCAAACGAGGAAGTGGTTTAAAAATTGATCCAACCTTTTTGCGGAAAAAAATCAACCAAGCAAGCAGACGCGACAAGTTAATATAAAGGATTTAAAAACAGGAAAATAAACAAATAGGGGTTGTCACCTCTTTTTTTTCTGTCTCTTTCTGCCCTAACCCGAATCCTCCGAATGATCTTCCGGTAACCCTCGGTTTGACCTCGTTCCGAATTCTGAAACGCTTCGTGCTGTATTTATATGATCAAAGGTAAATGCATAAAATAAAAACAGGGTATTAGTAGACCTGACAGGACGTAACACAACAGCGAACGTTTCGGCAAAGAGCCTTCTTCAACGGACAAATAGTACACAAATGAAACGAATAAAACGAAATAATAGAAAAAACACTTAGCTGCGGTGAAATCCAAGTAATCCAGTTGATCTCTACTGGACTACTTGGATTTCACCGCAGCTAAGTGTTTTTTCTATTATTTCGTTTTATTCGTTTCATTTGTGTACTATTTGTCCGTTGAAGAAGGCTCTTTGCCGAAACGTTCGCTGTTGTGTTACGTCCTGTCAGGTCTACTAATACCCTGTTTTTATTTTATGCATTTACCTTTTTAAAAGCCTGATTGCAGTCTCACCCCCATTACTTTATATGATCAAGCAAGTTTCTGAGACAAATGTACACCTTCGATATCCTCCCTTTGATACCGTCCAGCTAGAAAGAACTGTTTAAATTGTTTTGATAAAATTCATTGAAAGTTTTTTAAATTTTCTTTTAATTTTTCATCTGTGTCCACTTAAACCGCTGGAAATTTCGGCACCTCTTACGACTAACAATTTAAATTGATCTTTTTCAGCTTATATTTTTAAAACCTGTTAATTGTTGTTTTGTCCGTCTCTATTGACGAGAACCACTCTCATTTAAGTCTTGTGCTTAGGCAGACAATTGTGTCCTTTGGTGGCTTATGAGCTATATTCGTGCAAGAAAGGTGCATGTCGGACAAGAGATTGTTAGGATGCCATCAGGAGGATTTAGACACCATCCTTCCGGGCCTGACGCCTGGACTTGGCAGCGTGTTGTCTGTTTGCCTCACAGACTGCTGAACTGTCCTTCCGGGCCTGACGCCTGGACTTGGCAGCGTGTTGTCTGTTTGCCTCACAGGCTGCTGAACTGTCCTTCCGGGCCTGACGCCTGCACTTGGCAGCGTGTTGTCTGGTTGCCTCACAGGCTACTGCGCCGTTGCTTTATCATGAAACGCCAGGAGGCTAATTAATTAATAAAGTATTAATAAAATAATTAAATATGGAATTTTTTAAAAATAAATACTATTTCAGTTGCTTTTTTATATATTTCTCTATTGAAAATGCCCTTTATCTGATTTTACGTTCTATAAATCGATTTTCTTTAAACCATCTTTCCATTTTTTTGTGTCCACTCTTTTATTACATGGCATGGTTGCTTAATGATTTAGTTTTATAAAGCTTTCATACTGTAACGATTATTATAATTTTTTTATTTACATATATTTTTATAATAATTATTATTATTTATCTCTATACTTTACTCTACACATATCTATGCCTACATTTCATGACTCCTCCCACACTGGGGCGAGAAGAGGGTGGGACCTTATGGAACCCTGAATGATTGAACCAGGTCTTGATATGGCCCCGAACACACAATTTAACTCGTGGTTACCCCAGCTGCCATTGCTGCTACAGCCTCACTCTGGACCTCACTACTGACAAGGAATCTGAAATCTTTCAAAATCAAACTTTACAGAAAAATACCATTAGCCGCAGTCGATCCTTAGAACTCCCCTTTTAGTACAGTTGTACTTCGAAATACATAGGGGCCTAACTCTTCTGTGCTAAAAACTTTAATGTCGGAGTCTTACTTCAGACAAAGTCTTTTCTTGATGTCTCTACAAGGTTTGTTAAACATATTAAAGAAACCATATGACTATATGTCATACTTTGCGGTTAACCCCTTGTAATTCAAACTAATAAAATCGTCATCATTTCCCTTGAAGGGTCAGAAACAAACTGTAAGAGTTATCGGTCCTTGGGACCTGAGATCTCAGTGATTAAAAGCGAGCGATGGATATCTGCCATGAGGCCAAACATACATATAAACACTCTGAGCGATGACTCATTTGGTCGGTGATCAGGGTTCGCAGAGGCGTGACGTAGCTGTGACGTAAGATTTGGGGCCGAGAGTACACGTTTAGGGACATTTTAAAAAGTTTTGGGTGGGGGGGGGTGGGGCTTACTCTGATGGATTCTAATTCTAACATGTACACGTAAGCAAACGTCGTGATTCGTTTGATGTTCCTTGAAATCTTAAGTGACGTCAGACATGTCAGACGACCGCCAAGAGTTTGTCTGTTCGTTTGGGGAGGGGGGCTTCATTGAAGTCTGTTTTAATCCAAGTAATTAATGTCCTGATTTCAAGTGATAGAAATGGGTAAAGAAGTTGTTCATGAGTGGACATTTGCTCGGGGGAGGAGCTAGTCAAGTTGTTTGAGGATAGAAGAGAAGGCGGGTGGTGCCTCGCAGGATGGGGTTGTATGTTTGGAGGAAGGTCTTAATGGTGTTACTAAATTGGGACATAAGGCCCTACAGGAGTGAACCAGGTGGGGTACAACTTCAGTGTACAACCTTGGTGTACAGATTCGTGACCCTGACATTCAGATGAGCTATTTTTGGACGTCGAATTGAAGAGACGCACGAAATAATTATGATGCCGACAAATTTAAATATATCGATAGATAACATATTGTGGAACTAAAAGTGGAACAACTTTGCTGTTAACGTATGAGTTCAAAGTCTTTGTCGCGGAATATACAGAAATAAATCCCATGTGTGCTATGTGTTCTTTGATCCTAGATTTGGATTTCTGACTTGAGATGAACAAGTTACTCCAGCATCGCACGTCATTCATCGCCATAGAGTTTTTTGTCTGGTATAATTCATTAGTGCGTACCGCACGACGCCAGAGCACGACTGCACTATGGTGCATCGTTCTGGAATGCCCTGTAGATGAGGGGCAATGGTGGCGTTGTTGTGAGCCACTGCTCATTGACATTGACATGGATTTCGTGTATGGTCCTTGCTGGAGGATGTCCTGTTCCATCTGACTGGTCTAAGAATAGAGTTACACCTGGCCACGAGTGATTCATTGAAATCTTACATGACAAGAAACATTCATGGCTGGAGTTCAAATAAAGAACGAACCGTTAATATGGCAAAAATATTGGTATATATCTCGTTCATTTCATTTTCATTTCCCGTGTCAATTTTTCTGTTTAACTGCGGCTACTCCATCACTGTTAGTCGAGGCATGAATGGACTCATCGAATTGTTAACTCATGGACTTCAGTAGCAAATATATTTAAAAATAGTGCACCCTGCATGCCCTAAACTGTTTTCGTTTGATATTTCGATTTTGCATATTTTTTAAAGGTTATTTGTGGAGCGTGTTATTAAACTGCGCCCTAACGCGCTTAGTTTATCCACATAGGGTTGTAGAGTCAAGCAGCGCACTGTAAGTCAGTGACAAGGGGATTATAAAATAGAAAATAGGTCCCCTTATAAGACCTGTAGCAAACAACTCATTAAGTCAGTTTAAGTACATATTGTAAATAATCGGTAGATATTCTAATAAGACTAAGATACCATCATCAAAAAATGATCATTGTTTGATGTTCACATCAAATTACTGCAATGGGAGAAGAGAGCCTAACTGACCTGCTTAAAAAGACAATACGCTGATATTTAAAAAAAAATTAACTGATTTACGGATAGCGTAAAAGATTAAGTTCCCCCGACTGTGCGGTAAAGCTCCAATAAATTGTTTTTTAATATTCACGGCTTACTATTGGAAATAGGCGGAGCTTTAGTGGACATGGGCGGAAGGTAGCAAAGTACACCACGAAATGGGGCAAAGAAAACGAGGGTAGGTGTGTCCGGTCAGATGGTGGGTGTATCCGGTCTGAGAGTGGGTGTATCCAGTCTGAGAGTGGGTGTGTCCAGTCTGATGGTAGGTATGTCTACTATGACGTAATTGTGTCCAGTCTGACGGATGTGTGTCCAGTGAGGGGTGTATGTCCAGTCTGAAGGGTGTATGTCCAGCCCGATGGTAGGTGTGTCTATTATGGGGTTATTGTGTCTAGTCTGAGAAGTGTGTCCAGTCTGAGGGGTGTGTGTCCAGTCTGAGGGGTGTATGTCCAGTCTGAAGGGTGTATGTCCAGTCTGAAGGGTGTATGTCCAGCCCGATGGTAGGTGTGTCTATTATGAGGTTATTGTGTCTAGTCTGAGAAGTGTGTCCAGTCTGGGAGAGTTGTTTAGCCTGGTTGTCGCTGTGTCTATTATAATACCGAAGTGTTAATCCATAAGCAATTTGTTCTATTGTCTCTACGTTCAGTTACTTTGATTTCCACCATTTCATTTCTCCCGTTTCTATTGAAATAACATTGCTACGTCCAACTCATTTCTGTGAAAAACCTTCTGTTTACATCAGTGTTGAATCAATCGTTGAATTACAACACAGAGCGGTGGGCGATATTGTCAGCAACTACTGTAGGAAACTACACATTGTAACTAAACAATCATGCAATTTTGATTATTATTTAACCTAATTTATAAAATATTGAATACATATTAAAATATATTTTGATTTTTTTATGTTTTGTAAAAAATCAATCAAATTCCTCAGTTCTCGACGACAGTTATAACAAAAATGACATTCAAAATTCAAGTTTTTATTAAGTTTTACGTATTGATTTCCAATGAAATCATACAGTGGAATATTTTTTGTTGTTTACAATGCCATCATCACACCCTCCCCCCATATATATATATACATAGAAGTGGATTATCGATCACAAATATTTAATTAAACAGCACACTGCCAAATTCATTGATTACTACAAACTGTTGTAACAAGCACAGACAAAACAAACTCACGCTGAGCTACAGAATACACCGGAGGAATTAATTATGCCGAGGACCCAACTAGAATTGTGCCCGTTTTTATTTAGCTAGCAATTGGAGATGTTAATCAGCGTCAAATCTTGGAATTATGTTTTTTTTTACTTCAACTGACTTGATATTTTATACACGTAAATGGAAACAAAAGTCAAAGCAGAAATTTTTTTCTAACAATATTAACAAATTGAACCTTATTTGCGCTCATCAATATTCACTAAAGATCAGTCGCGTAGCGAGTGGGGCAGAGGTGGGCAAATGCCCGGGCGGCACTTTGTCAGGGGCGGCACTTTGCCAGGTGCGGCAAATTCCTAGTCGTTAATTGGTTTATTAAAATGAAAACTTTTAACAGAGTGGGGAGTGTTTTTAAAATCGAAATGAAATAAAAGCCAAATCAGATAATAATAAAAGAAATAAAAGAAATAAAAGAAGTAAAATGACTATACAAAAGCATGTGAACGCTTTAACTGCCAAAACGTCCAACTCCTTATTGGATATAAATTCTTCTGATACTAATACTACTGTAATTTATTTAAAAAAACAGAGGCTAAATTAGTATGAGAACGTGACATTGATGTGGTGATAAATTCATTGATTCTTAAAATTTGACAGCCACCCCTGTTGTAAAATGGGGGGGGGGACGGCAAATTCCTCGTTAATTAGGTTATTGTTAAAACTTGAAAATAAATCTCAATAAAAGAAAAGAAAAGACAAGATCAAAAAAAAATAAACGAAATGAAGAACTAAATCAAAATACGAGAGTGCTTTTAATGCCAAAACTTTAAACTTCATTATAAATCTAAAGTCTCCTGATACTAATGTTACTGAGCTGGAAAACATAGGGGCTGACAGTATGACAATAATGTTCTGGTATATATAATAGATTCAAGTTTGATTTTAACGTAAGTGAACTACTAGAAAAAATTGTTGGCGTATTTATCTGGCTTATTTTTATTTTAATCTCTTTTGTTTTGTGGCATTAAAAAATAATGAAAACAAATCCTTATCTGGTGGAATTAAAACTTGGTACAAATAAATACCAAATTTGGGGGGGGGGCAGAAAATTCCTCGTTGTTAATTAGCTAAATTTTAAAACGTGAAAATAAATTTTAATGAAAGAAAAGCCAAGATAAGTACTCAATAAGTACTCAACATTACCAAAGTTTTTTGCAAATGGAAGAATTCTCAGAAATTGGATAAAAAAGAATAGAATATTAATAAAGACCGACAATTAGTTGATAGAAAAAAGAGAAAACAAAGTGGCAAGAAGTTCTTTTTAGAATATTTGACATTATTAAATCCTGGTGAAATTGAATGTGACTTTTTGAGGTCACAGAGAGGGCAACACTGTTGCAAATAAATGCAATATTCTGGAACTAATGCATCAGCTTGCAAAGTACGTTCGAGCACTCCGAGAACATAGTGGGAAAACGTGGTAAAAAACGTGTCATCTAAAATTCAAACTGAGCTCATTGTAATTTTAGGATATACAGTTCACGAAAAATCATATTTCTTCAATAACAAGATACCAAATATTATTTCATTGTATTTGATAGCTCTTCATATATTTAACATAAGGATCAAACAAGTCCAGTTGTGTGATATGTAAAGATTGAAAATAAAAAAGTAGACGCAGTAGATACTTTCAAATATTTCTTTCAAGCAAAAGTGAATCTGCCTACGACATTTCTGAAATGATTTTGAATAAATGATGATCTTAAAATAATGGTCATTTTGAGGTTAGTTTGTAAACTATAGAACTGAAAGATGCAGACAAAAAGCTCGACACACGAACAGACGCAGGAACTTTGCTGGTCACAATGAATTTTTTTTATTTTCACAGTTATATAAAAAATGCCTTAATTTCTGTACAAACGTATAGAGCTCAACAAAAAAATTTCTTAGCAGTTGCTACTCACAGAGAAACTTGTGGAATGGAATACATCAGGGATGCTTTGACATTTGATAAAATTTTAAGTTGAGACCTCATATCCGTTTAATCGAACCTTCCAATCAAAGAACATGAGAGCAAATTTGTGTTGATCGAAGCAAATATGCATGTATCCATACTATTGTAGAATAACAGTTAAGAAGAAATTTGGTTTCTTCATAATACGAGATAAGTATATAAATTCGTGTGAGGCTTTGGCAGTTATATAGAATTTAGAGAACAGATATGATTTTCGTACACCAGCTTTGAAATTTTGTCTTCAAATTAGAGTATTCAAAATATCCCGACATGAACTAGTCAGGCAAGGAATTTTTTAACCCCATCTAATATATAAAGATGAAAGTTTGTGTGTTTGTTTGTTTGTGTGTTTGTTTGTTACCAATGGAAATCCACACCGTTGGACCCAGGATGCTGAAATTTTGCATGGGGCTCTCATTCGACCCTAGACAGGTCGTAGGCTATGTTTCAACCCCAGGTGACCACCCCTAGGGTAAGGGGGCCCATAATCAGAAAATGTAGAGCCAAATAAAGACAAAATAAATTCTCATTTCGATATTGAACAGCTTCATGCGGGCATTCAAAACGAGTTCATTTTGGTGCGTTATTTTTTACAATACTTTATTTTTAGCTGTGCGCTTTCAAAAATCTTTTATTGTCAAATTACGGTGCGCACCTTTTCGTGCACGCATCTAAAAGTGAGCAGTGTAATTTTTTTATTATAATATTCCATTCAATGATTTTTGTGTTTCTGTTTTGGGTTGGAGTTTTATTTTATTTGTTTTATGGTTTTGTGTTTTATTTTTGTTGTTGGGGCCTTTTTTTTTAGCAAGTCTGGGTGCGGGTACACCAAACTCTAGGAGGCCCCAAGACATGAAACAGGGCAAACCATGGTGGAGGGGGAGAACAGTGCAAAAAAGTCAGTGGGCACATGGGAGAAAGATCAGATGAGGCCTATTCATTTCAATCTTTCAATTATAATAAAAAAAAACTAAGTTGGGCCATAATTTTATATATTAAATTTTGTTTTAAATTAAGTTATTATATTCTATTTTTTTAATATATTATAAATTATTCAATAATATCTTTCATATATAATAATAATAATAATTATAAATTATAAAATATTGAGAGATGGGAATGCGTAGGTGTGGAGAGGTTGGTAGTTACATTTGGGTGGGTCTAAGAAAACAGGTGGTACATAGACAAGAGTGGGGGATGGGTGGGGAACATTTGGGTGGCGAGTTGTAACATTTGGGACTTAGGGTTTGGATGATAAGTGGCCTACATAATTTTTAAACATAAATTACAAATTACTAACATTTCTATTTCTTGTTAACTATCGTTATACAGATTCTAGTTTAACCGCACTGTTAAAAAAATTAAAATAAAAAAAAAACTTATCACTACTATATACAACTTTCTAATCCATCCAATCGTAACCCCCATACAAACAAACTCAAAAACACCGCTAACCCCCCTCCCCTAACATATATACACAAATTACTCAATCTATCAAACATATACCTTCAGTAAAAATACAAACATTACCTAATTCATTCATCATTAAAAAAAAAAAAAAAACAACCAACAACAAAACCCAACACTAAAAACCAACCATCAGCCACAATCAACTACATTTAGGGATATGTCAACCCGTCACCCCCAGCCACAATGGCCTGCTATATTTATATACGTCTAATATACCGACGATGTATGTGGTATTTATTGTTAAATTAAAGAGTATTAATTATGTTGTTTCTTCTAATAGACACTCAAATTTTAATTTAAACAAAATACTAAATATATGTAGGGTTCATTTTTATTGTGGCAAGGAAATTGCCCAAGCCAGAAAAAAAAGCTTAATAGTAATTTAGTTAGAGGAACTATACGTTTGTTTTTCTTAAAATTTGTTGCGTGTTCTATAATTAAATTTTTCTTGCATATATTACTTGCTCAAACCCTTTAAATTTAATTATTAACTGTTTTAAGTCATCAAAGATTAATACATGCATATAAAAGCCAGACCTACGGACAAATGCTTTTGTTTTTTTTTATGTATTACATAAAGCCTTTAATAAAATTTACACTTAAAAAAAAATTAATACCTTTCTAAAAATTCTATTCTTCTAACCGGACGTAAAACATAAAGAGCAAATTAAAAACTCAGATACAAGTCGAACCTATAAACGCAATTTAATTAAAGTTGGGTAGCGAATTGACTAATCCAGGTCATCTAAATTCATTAATTACCGGCTATACGAACGACTGGTTGCGGAATAACAAAAAACAAAAAAAGTAAAAGAAAGCCATTTCATTTTAAAAATATAGAAAGTTTTAGTAAGGTATCAAACATAAACCATCACGTCAAAGGCAATCTTTTTTTTTTATTTCCAAAATTTTATCGTAAATAATTAAAATTTTTCTCAGAAACTAAATCTGCAGGTGTTATGAAAATAAAATTTACAAAACTATGAACTCCCATCGGGAAAACATTGTCAAAAATATACTTGAATTATCTTTTTTAAAATTATACCAATACATAAAAGCCCAGAAAATAAATCGTATAACATAGAGACTAATATCAAAAAAAAAGCAATTATAATATCATTACCTGATAATTATTAAAACACAAATTAAAAAAAAAAGACTAACGGAAACAAGTATAAAATTTTATATTTGGAGCAGTACTGCATAATAAGACTGCAAACATGTCATTTTAAGCATAAATACTCCTTTACAATAAATATAAAAGATTTTAAACACCAAATTTTTATTTTTATGCACACTGTTTCTGGGTTTTTTTCAGTGTATTTATTTTGTGCATTACATTGATTCATGTACTTTTTCCCTATATATTGAGATACTTATTTAATATTATTTTCATTATCATATGTTTATTTTTAAATATTTTTCTTTGCTGTTATTAACAGTATTTTTATTTATATCATTTATTAGTATATTATTTTTATATCAAATATATTGTTTCCACCATTATAAATACTTACCTTATTTGGGTGTTATATGTATTTGAGTTATTAGTCTTTAATCTATGTATATATGATATTATTTATCAAAGATATAATACAATTCCGCTACGCATAGCAATTTGATTTTTTAATCATCGTAGTTCGTTTAAAAACATAACATCGCCTACAATAAAAAACTCCAAGCAACTAAAATAAGTACACTAATCACAAAATATTTTACACCTCAAACATCAACAATAACACAAACAAAAAAGAACTGAGAAGCATCTACCCAAACATTCAAAAGTAACACAAACAACCAGTAAATCCACATGCTAAACAACAAAGACAATAAAAAGAACACCAAACACAACCACACAAATCAACCACGTATATTACCCAACCAACACACCTACCCACAACCATCACACTCAAAATACAGGCAGACACACCACCCAAGACTAAACCACTCTAACCAGCACTCAGCAGCCAAAAAAAAAAAACCACCTACACAAATAGACAATCATATCACATATGTTAAGACAACCAAATTCGTCAACTCAAACATTACCAACTACCCTCACACATAGCACCACCCTACACAAAAAAAAACCAAACACAACAACCAACTACCAAACAAACATAACACAAACAAGAAAACAACACCACTCACAAGACAACCAAACAAACTTCCAAACGAACAAGAAAAAATCACAACCATCAACGTAACCAAAAAACCACATCAAAACACAACGCATCCCCTAAAAAAAAAAAAAAAAGATACACACACAGGATAACAACACTCAAAAGCAAAAAAAACAAACCTTCTACGATCTCCACAAGAAGCACAAAAACTCATCCCACCACCACAACCACATACCAAGACCAAACCACACAAACAAAAACCACCACAAACAAGAGCCAAACCCAACACACACACTCAAATCAACACACAACACAAACCAATCAAATAATCACAAAAAAAGACTCCGCATACAAGGAAAAAATCAACTTAGACAACAAACACAAACCACAATAGAACCAAAAAATATCACAACACCAACAACCCTAAACCATTGAAGAGCCACCTATCATTTACAACTACGATCACCCCCCACCAATACCAAACCACACAACAACAATCCATAACAGTCCAAACATAAAAACGATTACATATAAAACTAAAACAACAACTATACCAAACACAAACCCAAGCCTCAACACAATGCAGAACCGACAAATCCTAACAAATCAGCAACACAATAAAAAAATCAAAACACCAATCACACACCCGCAACTACTATCAACCCACCATATAGACTGAAAAAATACACTGTTTTGAATGAAACTAAAGAAACACATACAGACGCCATGTGCATGCCATTTTAGAATGCACACCAAAAACATACTAGAACAACAACACAAACTTAAAGACAACTCAACAAATCACAATACACAACAACATCACAGAAACAACTTACAGAATACCCAAACATCAACGCACATAAACCCCCACCAAACAGCCAAGACACCTACACAACCAACACCATACCATATAAAACTAAAATCATAGAAAATCAAACCTACTCCGGAACATATAACTAAAACACGACTCACACCAACAAAACTATCATATACAACTTCCAATATCTCACTCCAGTTATAAATCAAATTACACAAATCAACAAACATCCACACAAATGAAACGCACATATTAACATACGATACAAATCTACCCTAAATCACAATTACATTGACTTCTCAAAAAAAACGCCAATAGATCAAATTAAACGCATAAAACCACAAACCTATAAAATCCAAATCAGCCCCAAAAACCAAACAATCATATCACCTTAATCCTACTACACAGATACAACAACCAAAATAAAACCACAAATAAAACAAAAAAAAAAAAAAAAACTACATACGACTATAACTCAAAGAGCCACAACTAAATAACCCCACAGATCATCCACCAACCAATAAACACAAACAACCACAATCATACAAAAACAAACAAGACGAAAAAAAACATATAAACCCATCAAAACACACATACCAAAAACCACCAAAAAAACCATACTAATAACTAACACAAACTACACAGAACTTCAACAACAACAATTCTGAATCCCACCATCACTGCCACCACAAACAAGCTAACAAAAACACATTTAAACACACAAAAACAGCTAAACAACCAAACAACCATCATCTAAAAAACAAAATATCTATCAACCTCCTTAGTAAATACAACACATAAACAATAAGTGAAACATGACACACTACAAAACACCCCTAAACACCAGGAACAATAACAACAAAACACACAACAACATCATACAAAACGTACAAAGAAACACCATAACAACTTACAACTAACAAACAATATAACCCAAATCAATCATAATAAAATAACACCACCATACTTCACATCGAATTACCGAAATAAAACAACCCCAACACAAAAAAGAATAATACTTCAATCCCACACACAACAACCATTATCAGATTACAAAGAACCCACACCTTTTATCAGAAAACCCAAAACCATCAAATAAACACAGCACACTGCCCATAATCAACTAGGGAAACCACACCTACACAAACCAGCAACACACAAAACCCAAAACCCAATAAAAAACAACCAAAAAAATCCAAGAAATACAACCCAACACAACCACCACAAAAACACAACCAACAAAAAACCTTATCAACAGCACATCACACCAAATGACACAGAAATAAACACCAAAACATCAAACTTAAGACACCACTCACTTACACTAAATAACACAAACCCACAAACCCCAACAACACCCATCAAAAAAAAAACCAAATCACGCAATTAGGCATAACGGACGACAACAAAATATAACAACGCCACCACACCTGAAAACAAACAACAAAAAAAGCAATCTACCAACAGATATAATTCAATATATACTCGAAAACAAAAACAACAAAACCGCCACACAAAAACATCGCACTACCAGACCATAGCAGACACTTCACTCCAAAATCACATCCTAACAAACGACACTACCCAACTCAGTCAAAACCAATCACGAATAGCGCACATCGAACTCCCCACTACAAACATACTACTCATCACACTCACCTCTCACCCAATAATCATTCAAAAATACGAACACTAATCCACAACAATCCATAATACCTAAACTCGAAACAGCAATCACAAACGCCCAAACAAAAAAACACGGACCACCTTCACAACCCGCCCAAACAGTCCCCATAATCAAATCTATAAGAGCCCCACACCATCAACACCACTAAATACCTCTTTCACTATATTCGAACACCCGTCTAATACATCAACAACCTATTAAATACCCATACACAATCCCCTCTACTACCTAATTATCAAAACAACTAAACCAATACACTAAATTGCTCAATAAATCTCCAACAAACCACCATCCACCCGTAATCTCACACATCCAACAATCTCTGACCATCAAATACAATTCCTATAATTTTTCCAGACTATCCAATAATTTTTAATACTACTACTTGTTACATATTCTTTCTTTTCTCAGATAATAACTCACCTATATGGACTATATGATAATATAGAAATAAAGACTATATCTCAGGAAGATACAAATTTCTCTACATAATAATTTTCCCCTTAACTTCTTCCGCTTACATTCCATTACCATTAACGAATAGCCAATATTACTAGCTATTGATAGTCCATCAAATCCGTACACATTACAAAATCAATAAATAGCAAAAAATAACCTAGCAAATATAAAACTGCTCTCAAATAATCCGATATTATTCAACCATCCTACTAAAACCCGCACACTCAAATACAAAAAAACTTTAAAATTATCCATAATCATTCCCACATCACACCACACCCTAGTAATTAAAATAACCTCAAAACAACCACACAAAAAACCACAATTTCTCAATACCTTAATAACGAAACTTCGAATCATCATGTAAAAACTCACCACCTCAAATCTCTAACTACCACCAAACACTATTACACCACAACAATATAAAACCCATTACTAACTACTTAACAAAGCAAACTCCTAACAATTAACAAAACCACAATACTTCACCAACCCACCCCCCCATAAATCAGCATCAACAACACTTCAACATCCAGAAAAAACTACCCAGACTAAATACAAACTAACCAAAAACCAATTCCAAAACGCACTTAAATAAAGCCAAAATAAGCCACACTTTAACAAAACACACAAAAAAAACCCTACAGGATCCCAAAAAATGCAAACAAATACGCACAAACACCACAATACAAAAAAAAACCAACCTAACACTGCACACATCAAACACCTCGGGGAAAACACAACTCAAAAACAAACATCATCTCAACTCATATAGAAACACCCGTACATAAACAAGATTAACACACCTAATAGAACACTACACATCCACAAACCTCAACCTACCGCACCTTAAAATCAAAAAGCCAAATAAAAAACCAATAACACCTATCCTTCCCCAACACACATATACCCAAAAAAAACACCACTCACAACAACTCAGACAACATCAACAAACACCCAAATAAACCCCACACGAATAATGTCATTACAAACACAACAAAAATATGAAAAACAAACTCAATCCACCTCAACTTCTCCATAAGATCTTACTCCATTGCTCACACCCAAATCACACACCGCAAAAAAAGCCAATACCGCCGCACACATAACATCAGAATAACCCAACAACATCCACACATCCAATGCCTCCATCCCACAACAAACAGAGCAACCCCCCACCCCAACTTACACACCTCGCCAACAAACCACACCAACACCCCAAAACAATCCAAACTCAAACCCCCAGAACCCCTACAAACGTCACCCAAACCCCTCACCAAAAATCCTAACTTCATCAAAAATACCCCAACATATATTCCTATACCCATAAACACTCTAGCGAACGAAAATATCATAACAAAAACAAAGCCAAACATACTTGCACTCTATCATACACATTCACAAACCTCACACAATTACGAACTAAGACATAATCACAACCTACATACCGTGATATTATAACTTACCAACATAGACCAATATAACACAATAATCAAAAACCACAAAAACCAAATCACAACAACAGCTTATAATAACCGTCTTCACCCAACTACACCACATAATCCACACCAAATACAACACTAGTCAAAACATAATACCTTCTACTTTCGATGCACATACATAAACAAAACTTCTCACTGGATACTTTAAAACCTAAAGAACAAACAAAAAAAGAAAATACACAATATCTAAAATACATAAAACTCATTTCTACACAATTACACTAAGAAAGTCACCTGCGAGAATCACACTACACGACAATCTAACTTAACATAGAACCCAACCCTTCCAAAACACACACGAATATCACTAAACTCATCACACTCCAAGCTTAAACTAAACCACCACAACAGTCTCTTAAAACAAAAACGCCACTTTAAAGCACCTCATCCACCCTCCAGTTTTTCAAACAAACACCTGACTTAAGACTCTAACCACGCCACACCCAAACAGCCCCAACAAAACTCAACACCAAATTTACCAAAATACCATCACTATACACACACACCACCAAACACAGGACATACATCCAAAAAACAGAGACCACCCAAACAACAAAAAACACATCCCACATCACAACCAACTACCCACACGATTCCACACAAAAACACACATGTCACACCATAACCTCACCACTCAAAAACCAACTAAAACTCATTCACAAAGTCACAAACAAATGCAACTTCACACCCCTCAAAAAACACAACGCAAATACCAAACACTAAAACTGTACTACACTTAAACTCACATTATCATCCATAAACCACACCAACCAACTAAATTAACAAAGTACCTGCCTCCCAAACAACATCACTCCGGCTCACACAACAACACCCACCCAAAACTAAACCAAGTCAGAAACCATCTTCAAGTACATAAACACTAATATCAAAACCCAACCTCAACCAAGCTAATCCCCCAAAAAAAATACAACATGCTGCCTAACAACATAACCCCACGACAATATAACGACATAAAACAGCCAACCACCAAGGCACATAAAGAGAACCCCACCCTACCAGCAGACAATTAACAATACATCCAATAAACTCACACACACTTCTATAAAATCCTACCACATCCCCAACTCATAACCATCTCTACCAACACCAAAATCCGAAATTACAACTAACCCAATCACCAAAAACACTCATATCTTAAACACTAAAACACAAAAAGCCAAAACAAGCATACCAACCACCAACCAAGAACGAGCACTTTCACATTATCCATAATTCAACAATCAATACCCACAACCATCAACCTCGCTGAGTCACATACACCAAATCAACACAGAATCGTACAACTGCACTCCAGCCCTCATTCAAGCCCCACAACCAACGACACAAAACACCTAACACCCCAAAAATATAAACAAACTGTAACATCGTACCTTGACCTCATACCTCTTGATACCAGCAACTTACTAAAATACCCCCAAATTATACTAATTCACAACAGTAAAACATCATACAACTAAATAGCACATAATAAGCAAATAAAGAAAGCAATAATACACAAGCCTAAGACTGCAAATCTAAATCTCAGTCTTATCCCATTAACATACACACGACATCTCTGTCATCCGAAGCAAGAATACCAAATTATACAAGCAGATCCGAAAATACAAATCATCCAGGTGACTGAAAGTCTAACAATTAATACCGCATTTCATTATTTAGACTAAGGTAATATATTTTAAGATAAAATCGATTTTTGAGATCACTAAATCATTTTTCCCATAAACCTAAAAATAAACACAAAAAAGAATAAAATAACAGCTTTTTAACTTATTAAACATTCCACACCATTAATATACCCACGCTAAACCAACTCACTCATCTTAACACCATATTTCAACCTTCACTAATGGCTGAAACCAACCCTAACCTAACATCACGCTACCTTCCCCCAAATACACACATTCCTTCTTCCTCATCTCACCCCCACTACCACAGCATCCACATCCTTCACTAACCATACCGTAGCCTAAGACAACAAAAAAACGCAACCATTATCTCTTTAACTAAAAACCCAAAAACCCTTTATAAAAAAACCACAAAAATAAACACACATTCAAACCCACGTCTAAGAAACACCAAAACATTAATCCCACTACAATTAAACCTAAATCCAAAACATAATCTGCTTAATAACTACTAAAATTACTACCCGCAAATACACATATACAATCAATTATTACAGTAACATTGATCTTTACATTATAACCAAGAAATTATTTTACTATACTATCACATCTGCTAAGAAATAACCACAATACATAAATATCCAAACTTAAGCCTCGATTCCTTAAAGTATATATACGCACAGACTCGCAATCACCCTCAATTTATAAAACAAACTCCTACAAGTAAAAACGACCCCAAATCCACCCCAAATAACACACCCCACACTAACAATACAATGTAATTGAAATCATCTTCAACCCCAGCAGCCCTACACCGATTCGCATCGCCTACATCAAACCTCATACGAATATACATGCTTGAACACAAAAAAACCGACCTACTCAACCGAACAGTCAATACCTATAAACTACAAAAAACAACAACCAAAAAAAGACTTCCCACCAAAACCCACAACACACCCAAATCAAAACTAAATGATCGACAAGTACATCAAAAACAAAACCCACCAAATAACCACCACACCTCCGCAACCAACAACAATCCATTAGACAAAACATGAACAACCAACCCCTAACTGAATAAAAACACTAACTACTTACTTCAATACAACCACCTACACAGATGACCCTCACGCATGACAATACAATCCATAAAACAAGGCAAATTAATGCTAAATCAAATAAAAAACCGTTATCCTAAATTAACTCTTTCAAATATTAGAAACGCCTAATTACAATATTCCTTTACCTCTACATAATACGACACGCAACGTCCTCTATGGACATCCCACCCCCACAATCTAACAAAATCTCACTAAAAAACACAAATAACAGAAAATCCGCCACACCCACAAAAATACTACAATCCCACACTCTTCACATATTAACACCCCAATAAAATTTACCCAATACGGCACATAGCCACCATTACCCCTCGCTAATCAACAAAAAAAATAATTTACCTAATCAACAAAAAAACTCTTTAAAAATATAATACTTACTATTAGTAAAAATCTATCTATATAAACTTACAAACAAAATCATCTATGTATAATATCTAGTAAAAATTTATAACGGTTTACCCTTATTATACTTTATTAATCACAAATAATAATAAAGTAAAATAAACCTTTAATCCAAACCCATCATGATTAAAAATTAAACCATCCATACTTAATCCAATGTTTAATATAAAATGCATCTTAAAAAAACACCTTAATTACATATGTATCCATATTTTTCATCAATTGTATCGTTCTATTACCCCTAAATATGTATAACATTCATTTTATTATTTAATGGTATGTTAGCAACTTACTTCATGTCTTGTTTAACTTATCATTTAAGTAAACATAATTAATACTAATTAAACTGGTAAATAAATTTAATAATCCATCATTATTATCCTTAATTCATTGTCCTAATTAACCTCTACTACAATATCTAATATGAATTCCTACGTCCCATCTTAATAATGTTTAATTTACCAATGTTTTATAAGCAGTATTTTATTCACATCTAACTAATCTATTCTTCTCATTATGATTTCCTGGCCAACAATTCTTTATAATAATCAATAAACTCGTATATAAATAAATAGATACTATTTGGTCGTTAATTAATTGTTATACCATTCCTATAAACCATACACAATATATTATTCTTAGATACAATTAATTTTAAATTGAAATGAATTTTTCAAAACTTCACATTTACCTTTTTTCGTATTTCCTTATCATTTTCTATCATATTTCTTTTAGAGATACAAGTTAAACTTATAACACACACTAGACAAGACACATGGCACATAATCTAGTTTAATTATTTCTATAATTTATTCTCATCTTACCTATTTTATGATAATTGTAATTCTATGTCACACTCAATTACATATTATAATAATTCTACAATTCAACAAAATCCCGTACCATCCCACAACATATTGTCCATTATATTATTACCACATCAATGCTTTCTTACTTAACCACTACATGCATCATTTATCGTAATTCAAGTATTTTGATATTTCTTACAAATGACCTAAATAAAACACTTAAACCAACAAACACTTTCTTATAATAACTATATCCATCGAGCCTTCCATGATTCTTTTTTAGAAGTTATCAAATTTCTTCTTAAACATCATAACAAATAATTTATATTTATCATTATATGTTCATAACTATCTCTTTTATTAATAACATATATCTCAATCCAACCATAAAAAAAAATACACGAGCGTACTAATATAGTTATTACGTTAAAACTCTCTTATTAAAGCCAACAATGACCTAACTATTTAATATACTCACTCAAAACACTCTGTCCAATATTTCATTACCATTTCCTCACGAACCACATTATATAAGATTGATTTTACATAAGCTTATGTATAAATTAGTCCCAATATCTGTATTCAAATGCCTCTTGAATTCGTCTCATTTTACAAATGACTATAAATAAATAAACAACAACCATCATCAGAAAATGACAACCAACAGCGCCCCCCCAAACCATACAACAACCATACATGAATTAAACAACCTCTCCGTATATCACATCTAATACAATTTAGCTAATAGTACTCCTCGTACTCCATGAAAAACAATCAGCATATATCAATCTCCCAGACTTAATTTCCCTACTACATGTATTTCATAATCCAGTATCAGCATCTATAAGAACTCTATATTATACTACAATTTATTATGCTATATTTATTATCATCTAATCTTAATATTCTCATACTAGTATTTAACAAGGTTACTCTAATATATATATCTTAATTTATATCTTTCTAAGCTAACACACAAACCCACTACATTACATGTTTTAACAATAAAAATGTTATGGAATATTCCATTTTGAAATATCTAAAAAAACGGACATAAAGATGCTACCATACTTAATATACAAATATAAAAAATAAAAAAACATAATCAATTATTATAAACAGGACTTTAAATATACATTAATTTCCTTAACCAAAGAAATAATTAACACGACAAAACCACCCCCAACAACAAAATACCTCTAACAATCACAATGACATACACATCTAATCTAAAAAGAAACACTCTACCAAACAATCCCACATATCCCTTCCCCAAATCACAGTGCAAATAGAACACTTACAACTATCCACCTCACTCAACCCATTCACCACCCCTAAACCCATCCATGCAAAATAATAAAATAATCACCCAAAGACAAACACCAACCACAATTTAAACCAACCACTTACTATAAAACTTCAAAACACTCAACAAACTAAGCTAACCCTATCCTAAGTCATGATCAATACAAAAAATATACAAGCATATCAATACTTGATAGACCATATGAAATAACTGAAAATCCTTACCAATTACTTCAAAAAATATACAGTCTATTTATACCTCATCCTTATCCATTCACCAAAAACCACGCTAAATCGCAAAGCACAATAGTCTAAAATACCACCCCAGCTAAATACCAATTAAAATCGACAGCAACTAAAACCATTACACCACGACAGATCAAAAACTTGTAACATCTTACACAACCAAATAAAACAACATAGCTGACAACCCAGTATAAAATCACCTAACTGATATATCCTTAGCCACACCCTATACCGCTTCCGTATAAATATATACTCTCAATTCAGTCCTACAATAACGTCACTGAACAGCCAAAAGATCACCCTATTTTAAATCAAACAGACAGCTTAATAATTTTATCTACCCAAACTTCCGGAAAACAACCACCCTCAAAAAATAAAAATCACTCAAACTGTCAATTCACCTTGTAGTACCTACAACTCTTAAGACCCCCTTACTAACATCTATAATGAGAGAAATATTCCTTAATCCAATCGACTTTCTGATTCAATAAGCAGAGCCAAACCAAACTTACTCATTAGCAAATCAACAAACAGCTACCTCACTCGAGACAACAATCCCAAGGTCCCGCACATACAACATACCTACCAACTCCCATAAAACCCCACCAAAAAGCAACAGAACTCCCCAGAACAACAACATCACCACCATAAGCATACCCCCCATACCAACTAGAGAAACCACCAAATAATCACTATACAAGCAAAAGCACCAATCAACCCACCACCAAAACAAGACCAATACCTGCTGACCCACAACCACACTAGTAGAAATAACAAAACGAAGCCCCACCACAATAACCCAGCATTACAATCATCATTAACAAACATCCCTCACTCATCAAAACTAATCCATACCTTACATATAAACTAAATCATCACGTAAACTCAAAAAATAACTTACCAAGCTCTTACATTGAATAACTACCTCAATCAAAACAATAACATAACAAACCTACTAATCTCATATAATTACCAAAACTACGGAACCAACCTAACTTAAACTTAAAGCAACCCTCAAAACACAACAAACAACTCACATCCACTACCCTTGATCAATTGCAATACAGCACTCTATATAAACTTATATAATATAAAAGACCCAACCACATAACCCACAACAAACCACAAATCATACAAAGCATTATACTCAAAATAGAACCACATTCTCTAATCAAAACCTAAACCGTATCCCACCAACAAACCACCAAAAAAAAGCAATATAAACCCCCCCTTAAATCCTGCCAGCCAAAGCCCATCATACCCACCAAAAAACTCTTTAGTTTAATCTAAACAACCCACGTCATTCAAACTTTCCAATAATCACCGCATAAAACATAAGCAACAACTCAAAATTTACGCATTCACTCTCATACAACAGTCCACTATCCCATTCAAGAGAATGGCCCATTCATGCAATCTAACATACAGTAAATGTACCAAATAATACTCCAATATACCTGCAACCACATCATGTAGCTTTCTACGACCCAGAAAAACTATCATCCCTTGTTAAACAATGCAAACATATTCTCCAAAGATTCATAAATTATCAAAATACATTCAAAAGATACCAACAGCACACATACCACTTCCACCAACACCACTATTAGAACCTATCCAAAACACAAGGCAACAACCACTCAAATCCAAATAAATAAACCTCAGAAGTCTCATCATCAACAAAACTCGCGAATAACCTATTAGCCACCCAAAGCTACCACCACAATAAAAATACAAAAAAAAATCCATCAAATAAACTCAGACTCCACAAGATATAACCACCAATCATAAATCATCTTTAAAGAGTGCTTTTATATTTTCAACTTCACAAACCCGAAGCTTATCTGATATAAACCTGCCAAAAACATTCTGTTTAAATGCAAGCATTCTATACTCTACAAAACTAATCCGTGACAAATCTAACCACATATAAACCACACATACACAGACAAATGCTGACAAAAAAACCGTGTCACATGATAAAATTACAAAAATATGAGCTTCTATCACCACAATTCGCACAAAACTCTCTTCCATATAATAAAAACCCAGAAAAACAATTACATCCGGAACAAAATGATAAAGTACAATATTCGTCAATTTACAACGACCACCACCAAACCCCCCACACTCCTAACCTCTTCAAATACCAACATCTCCTCGACCAGATCTCAGCCCCACTGTCATTCTACACTCCTCCAACTCTTCACTCGACCTTAATACACACCCAATCAGACTTTCAAATACAAAAGAATCACCCATATTAAACAAACAAGAAAAGCCCTCCAACCCACACCGCATAACAAACATCACTCATGTACTCCACATTAACCCATAACTTTCATAATCCACCCACCAAAAAACCGCAATCCAACACAGCATTAACTCAACCAGACAACAGAGGCTTATAGTCAACCCACAACAGACGATAGTACAATCAAAGATGTATAACAACAACGAATCTTCAACACCTCATATATCAAACAACATAAACATAAAAATAACAACAACCTCACAAAAAAAGGCACCCAATCAAATTACTAAAACCCTTAAAGCAAACCGACTACACAAATGCAAAGCTAACCACCACATAAACCACCAAATTCATCACAGGTAAGCCCACTACCAAAACAATATAGTACCTCAAAATTACAACATCAGACACATAGAGATAATGATCACTAAAATACCGAAGAAAACACAAACACCCCATCCCACAGTCTCCTCTACCCCGCACCAACCAACATACCATAAAACATACCCAACAACATTCCATATAAACTGCGCAAAAAACCCAATCTCACATCACAGCTTCTAGAATGTCACTTACAAAGAGCTAGACCCATACCACAAACAGCGACACCAAAAAGAATCTACCACATCACACTTGTTAAACTTCATAAAGTCCCCATAAATCTTCTCTAACACAATAACCAAAATAAAACCCAGCGACCTAATTCGACCCCCTACCCGACATAACAATCAATGTACACATACCACTCACTAAGCAGTACTCATAGATAAATTAAACTAACAAGAAATCACTGCCATGCCAATTCTCAGTACTAGAAAATATCTTTATATTTTAAGATCAACACACTCGTAAACTAAATATACATTTAAGAGAAAGACACCGGAATATCCTAAACACACTACATTATATTAGGCACCATCGTAAAAGCAATCTATACATATAGCGAAATGCCACAAAGTTCATTACTATAACTTCATCATAACTAAATCCCTAATAACAGTCATATCCCATACTTTGCCATACACTTCAAAAAAAACAACTTTATGACCCTTTTGCAATTTAAATACTAAGATCAGACATTAACTAATATATAACTATACCGATCATCACCCACCCGAACATCTACCAACTCAACACAATATCGTCTAATAGAACACAAAAACGATCTTCAATCGAAATCACTCACTTATCAAACATATACACCGCTCATCAACTATGCACCTCAAAAGCAATCAAAAATATATACTACCAATTTAGACATCCAAGACAAAATACTTAGACCACAATACCGCCCACAAAACACTACAACACCCACCACCTCTTATGACTTCTAATAAAACACTCCCAATATACCACCATCAGCAAAAACGCTAACAAAAACAGCATAACACTACTATCAAGTAACCAACCACAAAGAAACCCACAGCCAACACCACCGCCACACCCAAAACCGAAACAATATCCACAAATCCCATCTATCTAGACCAAAAACAAAACTACACCTATGTAGCCCACCCAACCAACCTGTACAACACGCAAAATAATAACGATAAACCCCCCACTGCAGAAACCATAGAATAACCCAATTAAGAATAGGAATGTCCACAACTGGCATCCTATGTTAATACCTTCGTATACGATTACAAATTGAAAAAGTCTAACCGGCACCTAAATTCACGATAAACACACGACCATCACATAAAACAAACACTAACCAATTCCCATACTTACCGTACTGACACCCCAGACCCATTACCAACAACAAAAACCAAATCATCAAACACACCATACCAGATAAACTAACGACCAACAACTACTGACAACAACCAAAAACCGAAGAAAACACCAACAGCCACCAATACACCCAAAAATACAAAAGCATCCCTGCACTACAAAACAGCATACATCTAACACACACAAACCACAAAGACACCTACCACACGCCGCACCAGAACCTAACACCAGAACAACGCAATTAACAACCTTCACAACTAAACTATTCACCTAATACAAGACACGATCACCAATTAAAGCCAGTCAACAAATTCACCCGCAATCAACACCACACCACACCCTCATACAAAACACCTCACATCACACAACAAATAAATAGCACACGAGAAACAAGAACAAATACATGATACAATCTCACCACAGAACACAAAAAGATACCACAATAAAAACACAATCATTACCCCACAGCATCTTATAGTCACAAATTAAACCTCCTAGCCCCTTAACCATAGCCAAAATCCCATCAAACGCTCCCGTACAAACTCAACACCCAAAAGCCAAACGCTCACTTACCACCCGCACCAAGACACTCATACCTCAAACAGCAATTTACACAACAACATCCGATACAAAGCCCAAACCCACTACTACCTTTCCAAAACCCCCAAAAACAAACAAAAAAACAGAACACACACAAACCCAAACTAAACGACGAAAAGAATTCAACACACACCTTAATTAAACACCAAATCACCCAACCGACCAAAACAGCAAAACAAATAGCACACAACCCCTACAAACTCGCACAAAAATCAAAACCCATATAGCAACACCCCCCAAAGACCACACGAATCCCAACATTCAAACAACATCCCCACCCATACAATCCAACAAGGCTACTACACCTTCAAAACACACACATCACATACACAAACAAAAAAGATACCCCAACATTGACAATCAAAACAAACTCAACAAACAGATAACAAACCCCAGCACCAAAACTTTTAATAACCCCCTTAACCCAACAATTCAACTCCCAAGTCCTATAACATCACATCAAAACAACCAATGCAAAATCTCAAACTCCAAACCCCACTATGTCCACAACCCAACTAAAACCCATAAACTAGACCTTCTGTCAAAAATCCACTAATCTGAATAGCCTTAAAATAAGACGTACATACAACAAAAAACGACCTATACAATCCCCTAAACACCCAAAACACCTTCACAAATAACATAATCCATAACTAACATACCACATTCCACACAACGAACTACGTCCTAACTAACCTGGCTTATATCATTAACTTAACTATCGACAAAACCTACGAATAAATAGCAATTAAAATAAAATATCATTCGATAAGAAAAGCAAGGATCACTAAAATATGACCAACACCACAATACCCTACCAAACAACAAACACAATAAAAAAAACCGCACGCCCAACCAAGAACACAACACACAATTCACAAATTGGAATGCTCCAAACACTACCCCGCTCAAGATACCAGAACTCATAATGAACCCGTACCAACAACTAATAGCAAAGTAAAACCATCAAACACGAATTTAAATCCCTCAGCCTTCAATAACATCCAACACATAAGCAAGAACAATCATTCGACCTCAATTCCCATTAAGATCACCAACCCCAAAACTAGCACAAACAGCACGATCAAACACCCACTCACCCAACACAAAAACAACCATAAACACTACCCTATCCCTCAGCAGTCTACCCTTCCAACCCAGCCTACCACGTAAAGCGACATAACGACCCAAAACAATACGTCACCAGAAAACTAAAATTCCTCAATTGAAACACTCATAATAAACAATTGAACAAGCAACACGCTAAATAGAGACAAGTGTTCAAGCGAATATCACCACTCAGTCAAATATAAACCCTTCTTAACCAACGATACATCCAACCACACACGAACCACGATCACAATCTATACTACCAAACGAACGAACAAATTAAACAATGACGGTAGAGTACAATCCTACCAAAAGCATATAGAGCACGCACTCCAAAACACAAACATCCGCACTACACATACTTTCACTATAACAGCCAAGCAATCACCCCCACTCGACATAAAAAAACAAGAAGAACACTGAACATCAAAAGAACACAGAGCATAAACCTACCGTACCTATCCAATAATAGGGCAAGACTACACAGCCACCACCACACTACCCAAACACCCCTCAAAGTGAGTTACCCAGTTTCCAAACATATAATACTAATCACCTCTAGAAAAAACACACATACCTCCACAACACCCACACAAGCCTCACAGATACCGGCCCAACACATAACTAAAACATCATAAACAAAATCACAAACTCATCATTTCATGCACAACACAAAACGCCGGACAAAAAAGAGTCCCCATAAACCACCACCAACAACTCCACAACAAAAGCCACACAGATCAAAAACTAATAACGTCAACCACAAAAAACAAACCTTCAAGACTCATCATCAATCGAAACATACCAATAGACATTATCACACAAGGAAAAATAACACACACCTAATAACTACAATCACAACGTAGACAAACCACCTCTCCAATCAACCAGACCTCCCCACCCATATCCTAGACATTAAACCCACTATATCAAATAAAAACTACAGTATTATACAACTCACTCACATAAAACAATAGACTAAGATACAGTAAGTAAGCATTCTACACTCCAACAGCCACCCCAACCCAAAAGCCAAAAAGCCAAAACCACCTTGGGATCACTTCAAAATCACACACCTCCCCAACAAAGCATCACAACGCCACCATCCCACTAATAACCATAGAAAATTAAAAACAAGTAGCACCTCTCTCTACCCACACCCACCCAAAAAAAAAAATCGCACCAGCACTCATACTAACAGTAAAACAGACACTACCAAGCCGACACCACGTACTATTCACTGGATATATCCAGTCAAAGACACCTTAATAACCCACCAAGACTCCTCGACATTCCCAAACTTTCTAAAATAAACCTCAACTATAAAAACAATTAAGTCATAAACATACTATTAACGCATCGAAATTCCGAGCAAGACCACTAAAATACCTAAACCAAAAATACTAACTCATCCCCAAATGATCAAATATAATTAACATCTCCATCCCACTTTGCAAAATTCATTACAAGTCCAAATACCCTACCTAAAATACCAACAACACATCAAGAAAAACCCACCCAAAATTGTCCAAATACAAGAACGCGACATTCCACACGACTACCACCAAAGATCAACTCTAGAAACATCAATTATACATACAACTAAATCCTAACATCGTACGAACACTTCAACCAATGAAGAACATCACCTTCAAATAGCCCCCTCTACATGACTACAACTAACCTAACACCAACCCCCACGAAAAAATAAAACGCCCCACGTTGCAACCCTTCCATCCCAAACCCAAACTACCAAAAAACACTCAAACCTCCAGATTCTCAACCCCACCCATCACACACCATACTAACATACCACAAGCGAATTCTAAAATAATATTTACAAAATACACTAAATCCCTACTAACGCTATGACCCACAACTCCCCCCGACAGACACCGCCAAACAAACACCAAAAACCACCACTCACAATATCACTACCCTAACTACCAAAGTCTATGATAAAACACACCAAAAACATAATAAAATCATAGGCATATACCACCCATGAAACGACTATAGTCATATCACCATGCCTTTCACTAAACCAAATTCCTACACAACCCTAATATCCCATTTCTTAAACTTTTAACAGCCATAAAAAATCCACCTCAAAATACTGCAATTAAAATTCAAATTACACAACATAAAACTCAATTCAACCGAAAAACATAAAACTACTAACACCCCTATATTTTAAAAGCTACACATCAAAATAACCTATATCACAAGCCATAATAAATCTCTATACCAAAAAGCCACTAGTAAACGAATCGTTTGCCGCCATTTCCAACCACGATAACAACCCAGTGTCTGCAATCCAATAAACAGCCATTCAAAACCACAGTCTCATACAGTACAAAAGGACATTAACACTGACTGGCATACACCACGATGTAAGAGAAACAAGCGATCTATTAAAAGTTCAATGGGCCGCAAAGAAACATCAAACCGCGCCATATTACATCGCGACCATCACATACACCACGCCCAACATACAACAGATCAAACACCTAAACTCCCACCAACAACAGATCAATAATGCACCCAAAGCGGTATTCACCCTACATTCACCAGTATGAAACAACCAGCTTCTCATAAACCACCGTCCCACAACGTTCACACTAGCTCGCACAAAATACCAACAGCCTTAACGCTACAAACGATCAGAAACTCGCGCACTCACAAATCCACACTCACACCAACAGAAAACGCACCCCACAACAACCCCAACCTCCAATAACAGAAACAACCAACAAACAGCGACAATAAAAGCACATCCTGACCCCAGAAAACAACCATCTCAACATCACCCACACGTAATGAAAACGAAAAGATACTCTCTTCCGCACACGACCGCATGACATAAACACACTAACAAAGACATCCACACTATAAATAATTCAATAGACACAATCACATATCTACGAATTCAAACGTTACACAACCAAATACAATACACAATAAAAAAATCAATACCATTAAAAAAGCGCATACATCCAACACGAGCCGACAAGATCACCAAACTATAACCAGGGTCCACGACTTATCAATACAAACAAAATAACAAAATAACAACCAATCCAACAAAACTCTACAAATCTACTCATTAAAGATAAAAACCTACCAACAAATACATCCTGCCCTGCCGCACCCAAATCCGCAGTATCAAAACCACACCCCCAACAATACCAAAAACCATTCAAACACCCCAAAACCACCAAATTTAAAACACAACTAAAGATGAAGCCCAAACAAAAACATACAACCTGAAATACCATCTGCAACTAACCACCGAACCTTTAGCACGAATAAACATCATAAACAATTGTTCACCAAACACCCAAATACAATTTCGATACCAATCAATCAAAACATCGGCCATACACAATAACCACGCACAACACAACACCACACCCACCACAACACAACATATACTTTCAATAAAAAAACTCCAATACAGAACTACACACTAAACACACAGCAACACATCCAAAAAAAACAAACTCACTTAAGTTAAAGCTACGATAACAACCCACAATAACACTACACCACGGTTAAAACCCAGTTTACACAACAAAGCACTAACCATCCCTAAGCAGCAACTAAATCTCACACAACCAAACTACATAAAATCAAAAACATAACTAAACATTCAAGACTCGCCACCACACATAAGTAACCCAAATTTACTCACCACCACCTCACCACTCGCCCAACTCCTCAACTACACACACCCATCTAAAATTTCTAACCAATAACAACCAAACATCATAGACCACACCGATCAAGAAAACAAGGCTAGAACTGCAGAGTACAGAAACAAACAAACAACTCTAGCAATTAAAAAAACATAACAGATATCATAACTTCTACTCTCAAAGGGAAACAAGCAATCATCACAAAAAACCTCACACAATTAACACTCCACAATACCAAAGCTAAACACATGACAAAATCCACGCGTTTCATAGACGACACGACAAAACCAATTTATTACCCCCACTAATCCTTTTGCCCAATACAACTTAGCCCAACAAGAACTCCGAACGAATTAAAGCCAAACCCATTCATACGAACAATAACAATCTAACACTAGTAATACCATCAAACAATCAAAAAGCTCTCCAAAAACAAAAACAATCTCAACACACACCCACCACATACTACCAGCACCCACAAGCCTACATATGCCAAACCAAAATACTCCCCAAACCAACCAATCCTAACAACCTAAAAAACCAACATCTCACACCACATCCAAAGACCCCAACCGGTCCCACCACAAACACTAATCCCAAAACAACCCCCCAACAACAAACTACCAAATTCCCGCTATCCTGGAGTCAATCCAACCACAATACCGCACACCTCAAACAAACCCAACGAGAATATCTCCAGTCACTCTAGAATCGATTGACAAACAGTAAACCCCACCTAGTCCACAACCCCTATAAAGAACCTATATCACATTCAACACCCCAACAACCAAAAAACTCTCTCATCCGCTCAATCCACAAACACAACATACAAAATGTATCAAATAAAAAGAGAATACCATACGGCAAATAACATAAATGCAATAAAAAATACCCCCTCACACAAATCTAACAACGATCTCAATCAAACATAAACTGATCCCAAAAACATAACGACCAATCACACCACACCGAGCATCAGAACCCCACCACAACGACACTCTTAACCATCACACACTAACTACAAATCCCATACAGACAACCAACCCCTACAAAAACAAAAATACCCACACCTACACCAAAAAACTAACACACGCAACTAACACAAAACCACCACCACAGCCCACAGACAAACCTCACAAAGACACACACACAAATACACTACGCCACAATACAAACACATCAACAATCCACCTACCCACCATAAACTAGACAACATACACAATGCAAGATCACACCAATATAAGAGCTCAACTAACCAAAAGAGGTATACAAGCACAACCAACACCCACACACACACCCTCAAGACCAACCCACCCACACCCCAAAATTACCACACAAAAAGCAATAAAGACACACAAAAACCAAAAATAATACCTAACTCGACATATACTCACCAACGACAAAAATCCCAAGTATTCACGAAGACTAAACACCCATAAAAACAAAAAAATAAATGACTACCCTTCCCTCATTGATAACCAAATACCACACCACAAACCCCATGAAATTATCTCAATACTACAATAAACTAACCAACTAACATAACCTACAACCAAAAAGCATGTAATCACAAGAAAAAGCGCCCTATCAATAGATCTTATCATAACTATACACTAACACTCTTTAATATCTCCACGATCAATAATTCCTTTGTACACACTCTCACGCAACAACCAAACATCCCGCACGGCACTACTACTCGCTAACAGCACATAAGCGCCCCACCTACCCATAACACATAAAATACACCACCATAAACCAAATTAACAACCTATCTTGTGAAAATCCCCAGAAACGACAAATAAGAGCACGTATATACTATTCTATCAACACATACAGAAAATCTCTCAATGAACCCCCTACATAACCCCTCCACAACGCATCAAGAGCATTAAGCACAAAACACCTGCTTCGAAATGATGACTACGTGACACCCCCTCACCCACACTTAACACACAATCCAAATTACAAGATCATAACACACTCCACACTGAACACAAATACGACCAAACCCCAAAACTACACTCACTAAAAACAGGCTACCAACTAACCCAAGAAGACTACCCAACACCCAATCCCAAGTAACACAAGCAAAATCCAGATATCACCTTCATTCACAAAAGATCCCCGTGTTGTGGGGGCACGGGGGGAGACCCATAACTATTACAAAATTAAGACCCTCACAGACATCGAACCCCCAACTCCAAAACTTAACCCTCAACATTCACATTCACAAAAACAACCACCCATAACCTACACATTAAATAATCGACCTCCAAATCAAGGCCCAGACTGCAAGCCCACACACAATTACATAACCTTCCCCTTATCCACACACACCAATTCATACACAGTTCCATAGACCCCCATCCCTTTAAACAGTCCACCTTAATCCATATAAACAAAACCACTATTACCCACCTTCCACCCACTCCGCCTCCTAGCATAAAATAAAACAACATAACAAACCCATACAAACAGCGCTTCAACAGGCAGTACAAAACATACCAATCATCAAACAACACATGCCAAACCAAAAGGCACCGACATGCAAGAACCAGCAATGGTTCACAGAAATCATACGTTTGACTTCAAAACTCCAGTTAATCAAAGCTTAAAACAGAAAGCAACAGCGAACCTACCATAAAGGTAGCATACAAGTTAACGCAATAAAAATACACAACACTATATAATAAACTATATATACGAACTTACCAATCACAGCATCTCTTAAAGGAAGATATCCTTGGCTAAACGATATAAAGAACTCTTAAAAAAATCATAAGTAAATACGAAAGCATAATCCTTAATCTATCGACACTAATTTTCAAAGCAGACGGCCGATTATTTACTAAGTTAAATTGCCTAACAACCGTAGTCTTCAACCAAACGGCCAACCCCTACTCAAGTCACCCGCCACGCAATAACAACATCACAAACTGAATAATATATCCAGAATGTTATGTCCATATGAAACAAACAATAATACAGATTTGCATCATATCATTATCACATTAACAGTCCTCGTATTTCACATCCCGCGTTATAACAGCGATTAAGTTGCATAAGATATATTCTATTATTTTCAATAATCTAACTAGCTTACCCTCATTAGTTATACATATAATTATGGAATGGTCTAAACTCCTTAATTTGTTCGTAATGCAGAATATCATCATCTATAAACACACTGAATCCATTTATACCGCACCCCTACTAGCTTTGTCTTTCATCTAGCAACGCATACTTACTTACATAACACATAACTCAGTCAATCATCGCGCCCATACTCTGCCCTCCGCACTCATATAACACTAACACAACAACAATCAAAATTACTAAAACCAAGTTACACGCATTTAGCTAACTACACAAAACAGCACACACACACAACTAACCAACCAATCAAAGAGCTCTATCGAAAAACCCTCAAATCACACTCACATCAAGACAATAACCGAAGCAACAGACCATATCAGACTCTATATAATCACCATAACAACAACTACCAAAGCCACCTCAACCAAAGTCCGCAACAAGGTAAACCAACACAACTCCACGCCAAAATACTACCGATACCTACACTAGAATCAAAACCCACCCCCGAATACAAAGAACAACAACACAGTCAAGACAACCAACTAAAACCACAAGACTCTCTGCAAGAAATAAATACGACAAACCCAGATTTAAAATCTTATTACCCAAACACAATATCTACTACTTAATCCATCTCTAAGATAGTATTAAATCTTTCTACATATCTTTAAACTATGAAAGCTCAATCTCACACCAATCCATAAAACATCGCTAAAAGCTTTTAAACAAATTAAATTACGCCTTCCAAATGGTCTTATGTAAAAAGCGTACGATACCTACTTATGCTTAAACGGAATTTAACCGAAGAAACTAAGTAATACTTTACCATACCAAGAGTTTAATAAATTTGACATTATCTTCATATTACCTCACAATGCTCTATTGATGATTAAATTTAACAAATTCACTAATGTTACATCTAGAATTTCAAGTTGTTATATCGTATTTCAATTTACATCAAATTGCTGGCATTGATAACGTTTTTTTTATTACTCGTAAATACATCCCTACCGCTATCATTATTAACCAAAATGTAAGATAAAACAAGCCATACAACCAATCGCCTCGTACAATAAATCCCCTACCTCCCCCAGCTCTCTTTTAACGAGTCACAACATAAATAAAACACTAGCAGAGCAAGATCATACACAAACTACAAACCCACGAAGCTTTCCTAACCCATACAGAAACCTAGTGCACTTAAAACAAAATCCCAGAACCCTATAGTCTACAAAACAACTGCTACGAACCACAACTAGAAATCCTCTTTAATCATATCAACATATAGAGCAAATCAAAATACCCCATCCCTTCAATATTGTCCACTATCTGTCCTGCATACCCATTGACACACTATCATCAAAACAACGACAATTATAAAATCTCAACAAGTCTCATCAAAGAAAGCCCAGCTGCAATACATACACACTTGATAACGAGCGCCATAGACTCAATCCTTAATACCAAACTAATACCAAATTTAAACCAAATAAACCATCAATAAAACAATCCTTTCCGTCAATAACCAACTATGATAACCATCCAATACCCTTAGACAAAACAAACAGTAATTAAGACCACTCCATTCACCATACCCAATAATATTCATACAAACTACATAAACAATGATATCAGTCATACTACCTCATCACACTCAATTAACAAGCCACCACAACTACATAACCAACCCCAAAACTCACCAACTGATCAAATCACCAAAATTCTCCAAATCACCCGAATACAATACCTAAACACCACCCACACACAAGACTCAAATCATCCAATAACTCCTCCGCACACACCCACAACCAACCAAGCCCCAGCCCCACCCAAAACCACCAAACGACACACACACCACAACAAACAACACAAACCCAGCACACAGAAGACACCCATTAACACAAATAGTCTAAACCCTACTAAAGACACAAATCCTACACAAATCATAGAAAGCAAGCAACAACCAACAACCATCCACAAAGCTCAACGATCCATCAAAAAACTACACAAACTACCAATAAACACGAAGTAAGAAACATACACAATCTATCCGCAACCAATACGCACGCAATCACTATTATACAAAACAAGCAAAAAACCCATCCCCCCCCCCCTAAAACCAATCCCTATCACACACGCGTCCGCACACACGCCAAACAACCACTACCAACTTAACCATTTATACAATAACCCAAACATCCACTCCAAACTGAATCCCACAACCCCAAAAATACCCAAACCCACCATAACAGCCAGCCCACTCCCCATAATATACCACTAACACAATACAACTTCAACCCAATCAAAATATATTACCTCCCAACCAACACCACAAATCTCAAACTACAATCACATATACAACAAGATCCATTAGTCTCAAACCACCACTATTCCCCCTAACCACACAATCAACAGTACTCCACAACAAACCGACGCCCAATAAATAAAACCTCAGAATATCAAAATGCCAACACCCCCGAGCTAACCTACAAAAACAACCACAGAGCAATACAGGATTGTGACAGAGCATGAACCGAACCAGAAACACACACACAAAACCACACAACATACTAACCCCAAGTTCATTCCAGCCCCTAAAGGCACATGCCTCAGTATAGATTAATTAACAGACTTCCAATGAAAGACAAAAACAACTAAATTCAAAACTTCGCCCAAAGCCTATCTGAAAACTCAAACAACTCCAGAGGATCAACCCACACCACACATATGACCCAGATTACATATAGGCGAGCTACCAACTTTAAGGAATACATATAACACACAGAAAAGTCCTTCAAACAATCAAATTTCAACCTACATACCGAGTGCTCATTCTCATCTATTACACCGCCTCTTCAAACTCCAACCGAACTACTAACCGACCTTCACACTAGCACCTGTATCTCAAACAACCAAGATCCACTTGGAAAAAATCCAACCCAAAAGAATAATATCACCACAAACCACCCTACAGGATCCCGATCACCAATAATACCATATTGAATTTAAAAACCGACATCATAGAAACACTGCTAATCACATATAACTCTTAGATTACCCATAAAGAAAAGCTATGACAAAACGAAGAAGCACATAATACACACAACCTCAAACTGAACGCGTTGACGATTTACATCAAAAATCACCGAAACAACCATTACCGCAACAAAGATCCCTACACACCCCTACCAGCAAAACAACAATCATATAAAAGAACACATACACCAAACAAATCATCAACATAAACACATGCAATAATAACACCACCCATAACAGCATAAAAAACCTCACAAAATATCTAACCTCAAATTCCGACAATGTCCCTTTATCTTAATCAATCTATCACTAAGCCACCAAGCGGACAATCCCAAAAATCCAGTACGAACCAACACTACTAACAGACTGATAACAAGCAAATGACAATAAAACAATACAAGCGCTACAGAAACACAACTACTCATCAGACAACAACCCAATCCATCAGTCATTTAAACGAATACAAATCATTATATTCATAACTTAACAAACGCACCAAAATTAACCAATACAATCGAGCGCACAGACAAATTACAAACACCAAATCCAATAAACAAAACCTCCAAACACAAGTACATTACCACTAGACTAAGACTTCAACCAACACTAAGTACCTCTCCAAAAACAACCAATTTATATTGATCACTCACATCTAATCATCATCATACAAAACCAACAACAACAAAACCTCGTCAGACAAAAACCATTCGCAAACAAAACATCCAAAACTCAACCAAAAGCACCTATTTTACAGCACACACCAGGTAAACACTCAAACAAAAAACAACACAACAAACACCACACCACATTAACTCACCGTACATCCCCACCAACATAATACACACCAAGGATACCACACACCACACACTACACACACACTACACCAAACCATTCAAATTATATTCCAACACCTGCACACGCCAGAACAATATTACCAATTACTACTGAGACACATACTATTATATTACATAAACAAGAACCTACATAACCAAACCAAACGCTACCTCCCAAGAATGGCCGAATAAGTATGTACAAACAACGCACCATAAAACAAAACCAAAGTAAATCCACGAATAGCACGATCAATGACACAAACATCGCCGCACCACTAGAAAAACTAAACCAAGCACTCAAATCCATATTAGACCACCAACTTCAACCAATACACCCCCACAACAACAACCCATCTGCGACACAACACTTCCGAACCCCAGAACAACGAAACTATACACACACTGCCAATAACACGACGCCACAATCCCATCTAGCGACACACTCACAATCCAAAAAACCAGACACTACACAAAAGCATCTACCCTCCGCCGCCTTAACCCAGCGAATTTAAACAATACGGCCAATAATAAACACACACACTCAAACAAAAACTAATGTCACGCCTCCTCCAACTTTTAATCGCGCACCAGGTACTCTAAAGTAGACTGCCAACCACGTCACAGACATCCCAAACCCACTAACAATTATAAAACACCTGGGAAAATAAAGCCCCAAACTCACTAGCCACCTCTCCCACTCAATCACACCCCCCCACAAAATGTCATAATAACAGTTCACCTCCTAACAAACCACGCACTATGAACTACAAAAAAACTAATCAAAGGCATTTGAGTCTTACAATAACGAAACTCCTGGTGAACTCACCTAAACAATAACTCCCTAAACCAAAAGCCATTTAATACCCCCAACAAAAAAAAGTCCCAGCGCTCCCCAAAAACCAACTCCGCAAACACATACCCAAACCAAATCAAACAGCACTCACCAACCACTGATATTAAAACCTAGGAAACAATAATATATACAATGACTATATGCTTTGTACCACTTCGAAGCCAAAGACAAACGCCACTACTCCTCCACCTTCAGTCAATAAAACTTCTCCCACATACAACTAAATAACCCCCTAATTCGAGAACTCAAGAATAGCCACAAACCCCACTCTGTACATGCTAGTACTAAAGTTCAAAACCAAATCACACCGTAAAAACCACCACAACAAAACCCTCACCAAACAAAATCATCAACAAACCAACAGACACCACAACCAACATGAATCCATAACGTTCACTCGATAAATCGTTATCACATCAAAAACGACAACATTCAACATCAAGCGGCTCACCTCGCTATTCTATACAAAAGACCCTAAAATACCTAATCCTAAGAAACAAACTCAAAATGATAACTCTGACAATCATGTTTTCCCATATCACTACGAACCCTAAAAACACAATGCTAACCATTTAAACATCACCTAATATTACACCAATCGATTAAGGAGAACTGCCCATACATTATCCACCCCACCCAAAGCATCAGTCAGACTTTAACTCTATACCCAGCAATCTATCTTACAACTTCAACCAGAAATGATAAACTGTTTAACACAAGAATAAACAATGTATGCCAATTACATCGCTTTACAACTAAGCAACTAGAAAAACCTGAATTCCCCCACACCTGCAATTTCATAATATACAATGTTCGAAACAATTACCTATGAAATCTACAAGTAAGCTCCATTACAGCACAACAGCAAACTAAACTCACTAATAATAGAATGAAGAAAAAAAAATAACCAGCAACTATGCAACCAACCCAAATTAAATATTACAAAGCACCTACAGACTACACAACAACTTATAACTAATCATCAAAACTTATTATAACCCTATGCAGCCAAATTACATCGAATAAACAAGCTTAAACACCATACATGCAATGCGAACTACACATTCCTCTAATAAATTTTAAAACATGAACCTTCTACCCCGCGAAACGCGAAAGCCCTGAATCATCTAATCACTACCACAACATACAAAAATAAAATCAAATAATGCTTCAAAAACTGTATAAATTGTCAACTATGCAAAGAATTACAGTATTCACTATAAAATCTGACATAAACCACATAATCTTCATAACTCCTCAAACAACCCTACTCTCTCAACCCTCAACATCCTTCAGATAGAGGGTACCCCACTAGTGTTAAATACGACATCCACTCAAAATAATACAATTCAAAGACATCCCATATCATCTCATTTATCCAATTGTTATTCTCTTATCCATACAACTAGACGAATTTATCCTTATAAATCTTGCTTTTTAAATTTGTTTAAACCCATATCACTTTTTGATTATCTAACTACAACTACTGCATATACTCCATAAGAAAATACTTAAATAATTCTATAGCCCATTGAGTAACTACATAGACTTCAAACCCAAAATTAACTATTCAGCACCCCTTTACTAAAACGATGAACATACCTCGCTAACTATTGCATCTAAACATCTCACGGCATTCTTTTAGATGATCCTACTTGCTGTAACAGACGCAACAGAACAGACACCACACAAAACAGACCCATACAAACCCGATAGATCACAGAACCGTATATCAACCATTAAACATAATCCAAAAATCAAACAAGAATTTACATCAAATAACTTTATTAACAA
>CALYLW010001429.1:0-107500 GCA_944989445.1 Ampullaceana balthica
TATAATTATTATCTTTGACATGCTTTATAGCCACAGTAAACGACACAAGAGAGTGTATAATTATTATCTTTGACATGCTTTATAGCCACAGTAAACGACACAAGAGAGTGTATAATTATTATCTTTGACATGCTTTATAGCCACAGTAAACGACACAAGATAGTGTATAATTATTATCTTTGACATGCTTTATAGCCACAGTAAACGACACAAGAGAGTGTATAATTATTATCTTTGACATGCTTTATAGCCGCAGTAAACGTTTCTAGATATTTGTCTTTTCTTTTTTAATTAAAAAGCATGCAGTAATGGGTGTGCCAAGTCTGGCGTATGTAATCAAAGTACAGGACACTGCGTGAATGGCTGTAAACCAGGCTTCTATGGACCGTCTTGCCAAAGTATTTTTTCTCTTTACTATTCCCGTTATTGAGTTTGTTGGTAATTTAAAGAGCAATGCTTTTGTTTGTTTTCTTTTCTTATTTTATACTAGATTTCCCAATATGCTTAAACCATGGAGCATGAGAATATCTTCATTAAAAAGAAAATATTTTATGGGTTCGGTGTTTCGGGATTTCATTTCATTATCTTATTATTTCCATATGTATATACATCTTTAGCTTCAGTACTTGTAAGATTGTTTGCTGAAAGAACTAAGACTTCTCGTTATTGGTTTTCCGTGTGCTTGTAGACAGATATTTTTTCTTCTACCCTTCATATTGTATGCACACTGGTCATATGTTATAGCTGTATGTTATTGTTGTTTCTTTTAGCAATTAAATTATCTGCAATGTTCTTCATTTCTTGATCCTTTTTTAAAAAGCTCATTAAAATAAATTGAGAAAATAAATGGTAGATTACACTCAAATATAACATTAAATTGCTCAATTTTTAATTTAGAAAATATTAAACAAAATATAATATAATAATGTATGTATGTATGTATTATAATTTTTTAAAGATTTAATATTTACGTAGACAAACCATGTCATTATGAAATAATGCTTCCTTATAGTCAATTTAAAAAGACTTTAGCCTTCTTTACTTTCTAAAATAAAAAATCAATGTGCATTCAATATTTTTAATATTTTTATTTAATCAATAACACGTATGTAACACATTTTCACTTTTGTTCTGTTCCTGGGTTGAAAGTGTGTTTTCCTAACCCGTTAGGTCTAGAACAGACAGGAAATCGCTTTTATTCCAGAAAAACTTTACTTCTGTGACCGGGACAATGAAATTTTGAAAATCGCGTGTTTTCGAGAAAATTCTCGATTTGCTTTAAATGCCGAGCTTCCTCCCTGAACTGCTAGATTTGTCCAGATGTTTCTCCAACTCTCCTGAACACTCTAGAACGTTCAAGAAACTTCCAGAACTTTCAAGAAGCTCTCAGAACTTTCTAGAACGTTCTTGAACGTTCCAAAAGTAGCTGTACGAGTATAAAAGCACCGGTGTCTTGAACCAAGGTTCCAATTAAGTTTGCTATCCCGCGAATTCGGCGAGAGCTGACGACCACTCAAGCAACTGCTACTTCTGCATGGTAAATCCAAAAAATCGTCGCACCAGCAGAAATGCCCCTCAGATCGTTTATCCTGAAATACCTTCTTCCATCGCACCAGTACCACACAGCCCCGATCTGCCAGCTCCGACTCCTCGTAGGCGGCATCGGCCATCTTCAGGAGACAGCAGCAAGTCAGATAGCAAGGCAGATACTGGAGATATTGACTACGACTCCGCAGATGAAGTTGGTGATAGAAAGCCGTACTTCCCTAACCAGAAATACGTTAACGATTTAATTAGTGACCTCGGGCTTACGAAATCGAATGCTGAGCTTCTGATATCCAGGCTAAAACAGTGTAACTTGGTTGATGATAGCATACAAGTCACGGATCAGAGGAAGCGGCATCAAAGATTCTCCAACTTCTTCAGTCAGCGTGATGAGCTGTGCTTCTGCAACGATGTTGCCGGTCTATTCCAGGCTATAGGTATCGCATGTAATCCTATTGAATGGCACCTATTCATAGACAGTTCATCTCGGAGCCTCAAAGCCGTGTTGCTTCACAATGGAAACAACTACCCGTCTCTCCCGATGGTCCACTCTGTGCATCTCAAAGAGGACTACACCAGTGTCAAAATGTTGCTGAGTGCATTAAAGTGTGACGACTACGGATGGGAGGTCATCGTTGACTTTAAAATAGTGTCATTTCTCATGGGTCTTCAAAGAGGTTTCCCAAAATTTCCTTGTTTTCCTTGTCCCTGGGACAGCCGTGACACTAAGGCGCATTATCGCACAAAGGACTGGCCACAAGGGACCGAGTTGTTGTTGGGAAGAGCAATGTGAAGTGGGAGCCGCTGATAGAACCTCATAAAGTGATTATGCCACCGCTGCACATTAAGTTAGACCTCATTGAGCAATTTGTCACTGCTCTTGACAAGGAGTCAGCAGCATTTCAATACCTCCAAGATATCTTTCCAAAGCTGTCCGAGGCTAAGGTCAGGGCTGGTATATTCGTCGGACCACAGATCAAGAAGAACATAGAATGTGAGGATTTCGTAAAGCTGTTGAACATGACGGAGAGAGCGGCTTGGAGCAGTTTCGTTGCAGTTGTTCAGGACTTCCTAGGTAATCACAAAGCTGAAAACTATGTGGAGTTGGTGCAGACTCTCATAAAGAATTACGCCAAAATGGGATGCAGAATGGCTCTGAAAGTCCATATCCTTGATTCGCATCTAGACAAATTCAATGACAACATTGGCGCTTACTCGGAAGAGGAAGGCGAGCGCTTTCATCAATATATATTGGACTTTGAACGTCGTTACCAAGGACAGTATAACGAAAACATTATGGGGCACTACATCTGGGGGCTACTTCGAGAGTGTGATTCACAGAACAATCGTAAATCTAGAAAATCTACACATTTCTGAACCTTGTTGAGTGGTTTCCGACTGTGTTTGTCTATTATTCCTTGTGCACTTTTTGTTTTTACCTGATTATAATGACGAAAAAGAAAAAAAAATCGTTATATTTTCACCCAAATAAACGAATTTTCTTCTAGCTGTTGTCGTGTAAGCAAAATTTGTGCTTAATGAAGTCATTTTTTCACATACTTTAGACATAAGCAATTGAAATATAAAACTTAGAAATCAGGAACAAAAATTGTGTTACATAGTGAAATGTAATAGAATCTCATTCTTTAAAATTGGCTGAATATAAAACAGGTTGCACTATATTTAGATATAAAAGTTCCCACCACAATTTGAACAGGTTTTTAAAATAAATAATAAAAACAATTATTTAAGCTGGAGCTGGAAATTATGAACTCTTTATTTAATTATATTTATTTTGATTGTGTTTGTGTGAGTGTGTGTGTGTGCGCGCTCGTGCGTGGTATTGTTTGATTCTTAGATAATAATTTAACTCAACAATCAAAGTAAAATAAATATTTGTTAGCTTGAGTCTTAACAAATAACAGCTAATATATACACTTTAAATATTTTATAATGATTAAAAAAATTATAATTTTTCTAGAAATGCTAATTCTTGAGTTTACTACGAATTGTTTTTTAAAATCTTCTCTGATATTTAAATAATATTGCATCATACAACACATATATAGTAGTATAGTAATGAAAACAAAAAAATTGAATTGTAGCATAACGTTTCTTTTCATATTCGTAGAAATTGTGTGTGATTTCCAAAATAAGCCTGAGATAGATTGTCTAAGAATCATTATAACATTTACTGTCTGTCAAATTTGAAAGCAAAAATTCATTTTCAAGAAAGTGGTTACAGCCATGTGATTATATTTTCTTTTTTAAAGTTTGCTCTCCAAACTGTGTGGATAAAGCATGTGCTGTTGACACTGATGACTGTTTACATGGGTGCGTACCTGGGTTCTATGGATCAAAATGTACTGAAGGTAAGTCAACAGTTATTTTACATTTCTACAAATATCTATTTTGTTGGATTTCAAAAAAAAATGTATGGGTAAATTTTATTAATAACGAAAATAAAACCAACAATGTTTAAATATTAAATATTTTAAATGATGTATATTTATATTTTATATTTATATATATATATAAATCCTATACCAATAAGTTTGCAGTACTGGTTGTGCGCATGATGTGATGTGTTCACGGTACGACGGACATTGCTTTGGTACTTGCGTACTTGAAAATTTTGAACCCAGGTGTCTTGGTAAGTAGCCCAACACCGTTTACAGTAAGGCTTTACTTACACAAAATAAATTTAAAAAATTAATTAACTATAAGCTCCTCATAAGTTAAATATTTTTTTAATAACATGCGGTCTAATTTATATAATTGATTGTTTGAGCTTTGTTTCCATCTTCTCCACTCACTTTCATTGGTTAATATTTTTAATGGTTCGGGGGGGGGGTGGGGGGGGGTTGGGCTCTAACTAGTCTGCATCATAGCTTACGGAGTATAGGGCTTCCCAGATCACGTTTGCATAGGAATAATGTAGTTACGATTTCTGTAGCACTTTTTTTTACACCACGAATCGTTAACAGCAGGAGGACACAAGTGTATCACATTTAAAATTTAATGGCATATATTTTCCTGATATTTAAGTCTAAATGAACAATTGTTGTGTACATGTGTTCTCCTCTTATGGAAACGAAAATGCTCATTAATCACAATTAATAGGTCTCAAGTAATCTCCACTTGCAAATTAATGAACGATACTATCCTAAGAACAGAGTAGGTTATACTAAATCAACATTTCTAATAATTGGTCTTTGGAGATGGTAGAGAGTAATTTTGATTTGAAGTTCCTTCAAATGAATACAATGCAGAGGCGTCACTAGGGTTGGTGTCACCCGGGGCGGTAGCTCATGGTGTCACCCCTTCACGACTGAAGGGGCCGTCCATAAATGACGTCACGCGAGGTTGCCGATTTTTACCTCACCCTCCCCCAGCGTCATACTTTGTCACAAAACTTAGACACTACCCTTTTTTACGATATGACGTCACCAAGTTTTGACCCCCCCCCAGCCGTATTTTCTCAATAAAAATTAACATGTTGCAAATTTTTTTTTCATTTAAATATGTATTTAGTGTAAGTCTGCACTCTAATAGCGTAACACGCGTGAAGTCATTGAAAACGTAATTAAATAAATGGTAAACAATCAAATATTTAAGTGGAACTTTTTTTAAAGTTGTGCGTTTTTGATGTGACGTTACATTTCTTAAACACCCCCCTCCTCGTACCACATCGTCACAGATGCGTGACACTCCCCCTATGACGGATTAAAAGGGGGGTGCGGAACGGGCTAAAGCCCCCAATAATTTAAGGGCCCCCAAACTTTTTATGAATTATAGTGTACAATAAAGATGCAGGCCATTATGTTTGTACGAATCGCTGAAAATGCCTTGGACAGTCATACGGCAATGCTGCAAATGAGTAGGAAGTATAACGGAAACTAGGCTATTCTTCGTGAGAAGTGCATTGTAGCTCATTATGTGCCGTGAACAGCTCATTCAGCAGGTTGTCCTACTGCGGTCAGATAAATTGTCTTCTGCAAAATCTTTATACCCGACTTGTTGCATCTACTCATCGTTGACAGATACTTCAAAAAAATATGAAATTGATACATGCTAACAAAGCCTTGTCTGACACAAGATGGTCAGCCTGACATTATGCTGTAAGGTCTGTAAATATCTCATACCATGAGAATATCGCAGCACTGGAAGAATTAGCAACGTATGAAAATCAGCCACGTGACTGCCGACTTGAAGAAGAAGGATTTCTAAAGGAAATTGAACAACTAGAAGTCGCTATTTTACTTGAAATTTGGGAAACAATTTTAGAAAGGAAGTCTATCATTGAGTTGGTTAAAAAATAGCATTCTTAATTTTATTCCGATGAAGACAAAGGAAAGGAAAAGTCCGTGGTAAAAACAGTGTAAACAATCTTCAGTACTATCAAACAAAAAAGAAAGTGTCAGTTTGATAAAGGGACATCAACAAAACAGCATTCTCCTGGAGAAAAAAAATTCAAGATTGAGGTATTTCTGATAATCATTGACAAACATTTAAGCCCTACAACATTGGTTAGGTGCATATAAATACATCCATGAGAAATTTGGCTTTCTTACAAACCTAACTGAGCTCAGCACTTTCGCCACCCGATGGGCAGCAGCCAAGTTAATGGAAGAACATTCAAGTGATTTCGAAGAAGGGGTCGGGTAAATCCGAAGCAACCGTTTCGTCCCCCTCAATTTACTAGCAACGCCATCGAGCGGTGCCGGTTTAGGGCCAGAAGCGCCAGTACGGATTAGCAAAAAGTGCCGCGAAGAACGCATTGGACGCCAGCTCTGAGGAAACATCCAGTGGGGGTTGCACCCTAGGTAGGTCTTTGATGATCCCCTGGTCTGCGGCGGTCCTAACCATGGAGACTCGTGTGCTTTTCCGGGATGGCGCCAAAGTGGTAGCGGGTCGTAGTAGGAAATTCCACCACCTACTTGTGAGGGCAACTTAGTGGGAGGCATCTTCGACTGGATGCCCTGGATGCCCAGGTGGCCGCTTCAGAAGCGATCGCGTTTGGGGGGTTCCTCAGCTGTTACGTCCCTTTGGTGGCCAGATGGCTAAGGGGGTCTTCCGGGAAGACCCATAAAGAGCACTAGGCTCGGGGCTTATGATTTTCTTCCACATGTAGGTTCATGAGTGATTTTGAAGACTGCTTACTTTCAGAATAAGTCCAATTTTCAGAACTCTTAAAAAAGTTATTGTCCAGCCCCTGGATCAGGGTAAGGAAAAGGAATTACCAAAAAGCGAAACTAAAAAAACTTGCACAGAGCTAAAAATTTTGCTGCTTTTGAATGAGCTATATTTCACACAGTCCTTTACAAATGTACACATCGCACTTCGCATCTATCTTTCAATGATGACATCAAACTGCAGCTGATAGCGATCCTTTTCAAAGTTGACAAGAATATATAATCTGTTAGAATTTGCATGGGACGATAAAGGCTGAATATGCTTTCTCAAATGAGCTTTGAAAAGGAACGTGTAAGCTTACTCAACTTTATTGACCTTATTGAAAACTTCGCCATTTGAAAAATTCGCAAACGAAAGTTGTAGGTTGAAATAATAATCAAACATATTTTTCAATAATTTTTGTTATTTTAAATAGAGAAAAGAATTCGTTACCACATGATTTTTTTTTAAATACGGAATAACGCGTAATACTATTCTTTACGGGGGCGCGTTCGTAAGCACTAAACAGCGTAAGTCGGGATGGGACCGTCGTAACCGGAGGACTACCTGTATATAAACATGCATATCTATGCTTTCACGCCTTTAATAAATATATATATATATATATATATATATAATTAACTCAAAGTCATTGACATCATAATTTTCCTCAAGATAAACATCAACAAAGAAAACCCATCTTTTGATTGATTTTTTTTTGTGATAAAAATGTTATTCCCCCCCACCCCGCTGTGGTGGAGGGAGTCGTGAGGTGGGATTCGTTCATCCTGTTGGTGTGTCCAAGCCCAAATCGCTTAATATCTTTTAAAACAGAAGACACTGCCTCTTTCATTCCAGCCTTTTTAAAGATCTCTCTGCTGCGACTATTTCTTTTCTTTTTTTCCTTATTTGTTTTAATGTTGTTCGTGTGTTGGGACTGTTTTATTAATTCAAGTTAACTGATATTTTTTAGTAAGAATTTTCGCATTATATGTATTTCATTGTATTTCTTAATTTCTTTCTAGATTAAAAACATTGTCATCTTTTGTTTTCTGACATAAAATCGTACACAGTAAAATTTTAGGCTCGGGTGTCACCCCCTGATGGTGTCAGCCGGGGCGGCCCGCCCCCCCGCCCCCCCTAGTGACGCCACTGATACAATGATGACTAGAGAAGCCCCGACATGGAAAATATGTATTGCTAGTAACATGTGAGGGGTAGGACTTTTGCATTTGCTATTAACACATAAAATATTTTGGTCCTGACAACAGAACAACATGAATAATAAATTAATGGGACAATAAAATCGCTCCAGCACTAAAAGTACAAGTCATCCGTGACATCAAGCAATGTCATAGTCATAACAGAATGGAGATACGTGTATGACTCAAATGTTTATGAGATTGGAACATTTTTACCAAAGCAACTAAAGTCCGTTACCTTTATCCAGCATGTATTCAAACGTTTGAGTCGATAGATCATATGGGATAGAGCTTCTCAAGTTTGTTAATACGTGGCTATAAATGTTAAGCAGGAGAGCAGCTTTTTATGGACTTGTCAAAAATCTTTTATTGTGTCTAAACATTTTTTCAGTACATGCAGACGTAATAGTCTGACACCATGTAAGAGTAATGGTCTTGATTCTTGTTCAACTTCTCACAATCTCTTTTAGTCTGTCACGCAATGGTCTAACTGTAAGAAACAAGACATCAACAGCTTGTGGTTTGTGTAACAACTGCCTCCTTAATCCTGAACATTACATTTATAGCCAGCAATTCTGTATGAGTTCACGACCACGCACAATTTTAACGAAAAACAGTAGACAAATTGTTTCGATAGACTTCTGCTATTTAACTTCCAGTTATGAATACCCTCGCCCAAAAATTTTTTTAGGAACGTAGCGTATACCTCAAAGAAACTTTGCAAACAACCTCAATATGCATGAGTTTCTGGAATAATAAAAACATGTATCGTTAGCAATTAATATAAACCTAGAGGGGAAGAATAAGATCATGTATCTCATTTTTTATTCATTATTTTTATTTCTGATTGGGATGAAACAATACACTTAATTTAATTTAGGTGACCTGCGACTTTCAAATAACATTGGGTAAAAACATTTCTTGCAAATCTGTTAACCCCTTACAAGTTCAAAATCGGGAAAATACTATTTACGCTTGCCTACCCATGTGACAGTAAATTATTCCACAATTTTATGACCACCACAATTACATTTAAGTGAATGTAACTTTACTAGTAGAGCCATATATTGCCTAGCCTGCGGGAAAGCCCATGGCAATGATGGAATTCCACCAGAAGTTCTAAAATGTGGAAAAGAAGTACTTTTACAGCCTTTGTACGACCTTCTCACTCTGTGCTGGGAACAGGGACAGATACCTCAGGAGTTAAAAGATGTCAACATCGTTACACTGTATAAAAATAAAGGAGACAAGAGTGACTGCAAAAACTATCGTGGAATCTCTCTCCTCAGTATAGTTGGAAAGGCCGCCGCCAGAGTTGCATTAACACGCCTGTAGACCCTAGCATCGCGTGTACTCCCAGAATCGCAGTGTGGCTTTCGAGCCGGAAGATCAACCATAGACATGATCTTCTTTTTAAGCCACATGCTGCAGAAATGCAGGGAGCAACATATGCCTCTAAACATCGCGTTCTTCGACCTAACTAAAGGCTTTGATCTTGTCAGCAGAAGCGGCATTTTCCAGATCTTAGTAAAAATAGGCTGCCCTATACATCAGCTTAACATTATCAAGCAATTCCACGATAACATGCAGGGCACAGTGTGCTATAACGGTGTCACCTCTGAGGCTTTCCCAGTAAGTAGTGGAGTACAGCAAGGCTGAGTGTTGGCACCTACTCTATTCGCATTATTCTTTTCCATCTTACTCCAGTTTGCCTTCAAGAACAACAGCTAGGGGGTATACATACACACCAGAGCTGACGGGAGATTATTCAATATTGCGCGACTTAGAGACAAGACCAAAATAAGGAAGAATTTGCTGCGCGAGCTCTAATTTACAGACGCTGCCGCCTTAATATCCCACATAGCAGACGGTTTGCAGAACCGTGTATCAAGTTTCTCCGTTGCCTGCAAAGAGTTTGGCCTGACCATAAGCATAAAGAAAACCAATATTATGGCACAGGATGCTGCCTCTCTCCCGACTATCACCATTAAGACTGCAACCTGGATATTGTTGACAGTTTTACTTATCTGGGATCAAACATCTCGAGCACCCTCTCATTTGAAAAGGAGATAAGTGACAGGATAGGGAAGGCAGCAACTGTTATGGCTGGACTGTACAAAAGAGTCTGGTCCAATGCCAAACTCACAGCAAAGACTAAGCTGCAGGTATACCAGTCCTGCGTACTGAGCACACTCCTCTATGGATGCGAGTCGTGGACCACCTATACCAGACATGAAAGAAGGCTCAATAGCTTCCACCTCAGATGCCTGCGCTGCATCCTAGACATAAAATGGCAAGAGAAAGTCCCCAACACAGAGGTCCTGGCTCAAGCTGGCATGAGTAGCATTCCAGCCATATTAAGGCAAAGACGCCTCCGTTGGCTTGGACACGTCAAAAGGATGCAAACTGGTCGCATACCCAAAGATGTGCTATACAACGAGCTGGCGACAGGGAAAAGGTCGATTGGTCGGCCATGTCTCAGATACATGGGCATATGCAGGAGAGACATGAAAGTAGCCAACATAGATATATAAAACTGGGAAAACCTTGCAGAAGATAGGTCCACGTGGCGGGCTTTAGTGAAAGAAGGATCACTTAGAGCTGATGAGCAAACTAGGGCAGAAGCATTTGGAAAAAGAGCAAGGAGGAAGGCCAGGCAACACTGCCCCACTGCATTCATATGTGTGACATGCAGAAGAGACTGCCCCTCAAGGATTGGTCTCATTAGCCACACCAAGAGCTGCAAATAATAAAGATAAATCTATCGTCTTTCGTATACGGACAGATGCCATGCAACTTTAGTATATACTAATATACACTTGAAATCAATGTTTTAGCTGTACCGAAAATAAAATATATAAAACAAAACGTCTTCAGAAGTTCGCCGAAGACAATGTGACGTTTTTGCCGATTGTATTTCTTTATTGATGTATTTAAACTTAATGATCTTCTTTTAATGATATTTTATAAGAGAAAATGCAACATAATCTTAATAATTAAATATGTGTAAGGGGCTGCCCATAAATGACGACACGCGCCTAGAGAGGGGAGGTCAAGTATTTGTGACGAAGTATGATGATGGGGAGGGGGGTTTTAAAGAAATATGACGTCACATAAAAAAATCCAGCAGCTTTAAATAAAATTTCCACTTAACTAATTCATTGTTTGCAATTTTTTAATGACATGTTAAATACCTTCGCTCGTCTTACGATGTGTACGCCTTGCGAACATTTATCTAATAAAAAAATTTTGTTTGAAATATTTCCTGTGAAATACTTTTAACACGAAAATGCTTGAGAAGTATCTGTCAAAGGGAAATAAAATAAAGTTCGGACAAAATACCAGGTATTTTCATACAACGTTTTCCTCTGAACATGACAGAAAAATACAAACAAAACACAAAAAATATTTAGGTTCTTTGAACGAATCAATGAAAGGAAGTTAACGAGTCCTTAAAATGCACCGACCTTATTTAGTTACCAGTTGAAACAGGCCAATGTGGTTGTTGTTTATTAAATCTCATTCTTTCCTCCACTCCTATCGCGACCATGTTAAAAAAGTGCCTAGTCTAAAAAAAATGTAATGTATATTTTAGTCGTACAAAGATATTTACTGTAATAACAAAAAATAAATGAAAGTTTTTTAAATGTTTTTTTTAAAATCTGGACAAAACAAAGGGTTGAAAATAAATTTTGCTTGATTTAAATTTTAAAAGTTAAAGGTTTGGTTTGTAAATGGTTGGTGATGTCATAACTGTTACCACACGCCCACAGGTGTTGACGCGCCTTGCTGAAAAAAATAAAACAAACTCGCGCCCTTTCTTGTGTAGGCCTAGCAGAAAAACTGATTTTAATAAGACGTACAAAGTTGTCAGTATGTAAAGGTTATCGATGAAAAAGTTACAACCGCCTCCAATGTTTCTTTTAAGCTGCGTGGTTGCGCAGTTCTCTGGCCGACGCCACGCAGTGGTTAGAATAATTACGCAGCAAATTGTGTAGTATTGCACAAAAAATGGATGTTTTGCAACTTTGCTCACGATTTGTTTTTTACTTTGCACAAGAACCAACGAACCTTAGTCTATAGGGAACATTGACCGCCGCTTAGCTGTCATTAACATTCTTGCTGCTGGGTCCTGTGACCTGACTAAACGTGACGTCATTGTTGTTGACATTTTGCTTGAACGTTCAGTTTCCTGCAGTATTAGTTTATTAGTATGACGAAAGCATTCACAACAGGAATAAAAGTTTGTAGGGCATAATAGTATGTTTTTGGAAGTATGCTGTTAGCTACTGTTTGAAATGAGATGAATGGATGCTGGCTAGGTTGCATTCTATAGCCATCACGACGGCAAAAAGTATGCGGCGTTTTGGACGAGTACCCGCGCATCTTTTTTCAACAATATTGACAGCCCTAGTCACGATTAGGGATGCACCGGATTTTCCTTCCGGCAAATCCGGAATCCAACCATTTTTACAAATCCGGCTCTGGCTTCGGCAGAATTTCACTTCATAAATCGGGCCAAATCCGGCTGGCCAGTAAAGCCTTTAAAACTATATATATATATATATATATATATATATTTATATATATAACGGCACCGGCTCCGGAAACTATGGGATCCGGCCGTTTTTGCAAAGTCGAACTCCGGCTTCGGCTCTAGCCGGATATCACTTCAAAAATTTGTCCGAATCCGGCTTCGGCCGGATTTTAAAATTTTGAATCCGGTATACTGTCAGGGGTATGAGCATCACTGTGATTGAATGCTTGTTGACTGGAGTGAACACTAGTCATGATTATAATGTTTTAGTGAACTGTTGGTCACATGGGTGTGTGACCAGAGGACACGCCAGGGTCAGTTGAGACCAGTTGGGACCAGATGTGCAGTCAGACCGGTTGGGGCAGACCGGGGAGTTGCAGGGAGACAAGAGTTGAAGCTTGTCGCTCAAGAGTCGGTCGGGCTTTGGACCGAGGGGACTTAGAGGTTTTTTTGTATATATGGAGCTGTGAGGTCAATACTCGGGCATTGGCCCAGGAGCGGTCGCGTCGGACTGAGGGCCATGCTTGTGAAGTAACTATATTGTTGAGTTGGTGTACAGCCAGTTGATTATAAAGATATATGTGCTGTCCAGGCAGGACAGCCATTTGTGTACAGTGTAATAAACAGTATTAAGTATACATGATAGTGTCCTTTATTAGTGTCTTGTATGCAAGCGGAGAGCAAGGCAACAATCCCTATAACATCGAGACTTAACACACAGCCCTAGTTACGCTATTAAATAGATTGCAGACTTATTAAATACAATTTTAAATGTCAAAAAAAATATTTTAAAAATTCTTATTTTCAATTAGAAAAAATGGCTTTTGGGGCAGGAGGGTCAAAGCTTTGTGACTTAATATTGTTTTCGTGATGAAGTGTGACGAGGGTGAGAGGGGGGGGGTAAAAATAGGCGTGACGTCATTTATGGTCGGCCCCCTAACACGATAAAACAGTAGGCAAAGTCAATGAATTGAAAAGTTTGTTAAAAACAAAACTTTTTTTAAAAAAATAATTTTTTGGTAAACTTTCTCTGGTCTACCTTGTTTTCTCTTGCCCTTTGGTTGCCATAAGGGTATATTTAGTTTTGATGTGTCCATACAAAGTAGGTAACAAAACATATTCTTTTTAAAAAAAATGTTTCCTTATGAATGAGAATCCTTGTCCAGAGAGTTCAGTTTAGTTCAGTACTGTTTTTCCTGCAGATATCTTAAAATTTCATTGCATAGTTATTAGTTAATATACAGTGTAAACAGTAACATTACGATTCTATGATAACTAGGGCTGATACTGATTTTAAAAAAGGTATCTATTAATAGGTAAAAAATGTAATCGATTAATTTCGATTAATCATATTTTTTATAATGCATATATAGATCCCGTAACGTCGCGATTCATTATTTTTGCGAAATCACTTAAGTCGCGGTAATTTCATGGCTTCCAAATTTTGTAACGTAACTCAGCAAATTCGTTCCGCTATTCAAGAAATAAGGAAGAAATCCTTTTTCTTTACGTATATGCACGTCTAAATAAATAAAAATGCCAGGGAAAAGGGTGTAAGTAAAAAAAAAGAAATTATTAATAAATTGGAAAAAATATATATATTTGCTTAAATTTTAATCGAATTAAAATCGATCAAATTAATTTTAATCGATGAAAAAATTTAACGATTAATCGATTAATTAAGACGCCTTAAAACCAGCCGCTTCGGGCAGATGGGGCTCGTTAACCTTGATAGGTAGCTCATCTAGGAGAGGGAAACTCCAATCTCAAACCTCAGCTGTATCGCGGCCACACCTGTTCATGGAGAGACTTAGGGAGTAAACCCTAACAGAAAATCAGGAAACGGAGTCCCTTAGGCAGTTTTATTGCGATGCGCTATATCTCTGGCAACTCCTGCGAATCAGATGGCACCTTGTTGCATCAGCTAAGTTGTTCCCCTGAAATTACCATCTGTGTGGAGAGAGAGAGGGCCTGCTGCCTGGGCAACAGCTAGTCTTTTTAAAGCTCTGCCTAAGCTATCGTAGCCTCCTTTTTTCTACCTCCTCAACCCAATCCTGGAGAGGTCACTCCAGCTTCGCTGCAAGGCGTAGACACAACACGTGGAACGGCAGTTACCGGTTATAAGCCATTGCTTAATTGACGTAGAGCTAGGCGCCAGGGGTCGTTCCAGACGGTGGGAGGGATCGCCATGTCTTACTGAGCATCTACCGCCCACCTTAAGCTGGGCAGCCGCCAGCGAGTAAGGTGATGTTCCGTCATGGCTCGCCTGCCCCATTGGGTGCATGGGGTTCAGAGTGATCAACTCAACAAGCGAGCCATAAACCCAAGCACCAACTGAAAAAATAAGAAAGAAGTTACCAGCACTTCGTTTAGCAAGCGGGAATGGCAGAACCCTCTGCACTGGTTTTAACTCTGAACCCTCATGTGCGGAAGATATAAGGAAGGCAGCGGTCATTGACAGGGAGCTTTCCCGTCTCGGCATCGACATTGCATGTCTACAGGAGACGCGGCTGGCTGACAACGGCAAAGTGGGTGAGGCCAACTACACATTTGTCTGGCAAGGACTACCATCAGACAGACCAAGGCAGTATGGCGTTGGTTTTGCCATAAAAAACTCTCTTATGTCATATGTTGAACTGGCGGCACTTGGCACTGAGAGGATACACGGCATTAAACTTTCAACATCATCTGGTGCAGCCCGTATTCTCAGCCAGTTTGCACCAACTCTCTGCTCCGAAGAAGAGTTAAAAGACAACTTCTATGAGGCTCTAGACTCCGCAGTAGCAAATATTCCCACACATGAGAGTTTATACCTCCTCGGTGACTTCAACGCCAGGGTAGGTGCAGATCACAAAGCCTGGTCCACCAGCATTGGCTTACACGGCATTGGTAAAATTAATAGCAACGGCCAGCGGCTGCTCGAGCTATGCAGTACTCACAATATGTGTGTAACTAACACATTCTTCAAAAGCAAGAACATTCACAAAGTATCTTTGAGACACCCCCGCTCCAAGCACTGGCACCAGCTTGATTTGGTTCTCACCAGGCGATCTGACATGGCCAGTGTGCTCCAAACACGCAGTTACCACAGTGCCGACTGTGACACAGACCACTCTTTGGTCGCAAGTAGAATCAAATTAATACCAAAGAAATTGTGTGACTCTAAGACCAAGTGTAAGACTCGCATCAACACGCAGAATATCAACTGCCCTGAGATGAGGGATCAGCTTAACACAAAGCTTGAGCAAGCTCTTAAGGCCAATACCTCGCAGAAAGCAATCCCCAGTCCTCATGATGCTATAGGGACAGAACAAATCGATGCGAATTGGCTCCATCTCCGAGACACTATTTACAACACCTCTCTTTCCGTCCTCGGGAGGAAGGAAAGAAAAAAATGCAGATTGGTTTGAGGCCCACTGGGTTACAATGAATCCCGTGACGGAGACAAAAAGAAAAGCTCTATTGGCCTACAAAGCTTCCCTAGGACCTGACACCCTGCAATGTCTCAGAAATGCCAGAAACAGAGCCCTGAAGACTGCACATTTTTGCGCTAACACTTATTGGGTGGAACTATGCAAAAGCATTCAATCTGCTGCTGATAAGGGAAATATCAAACAAATGTACGAAGGCATAAAAAAGGCCACTGGGCCCACAACATCAAAGTCAGCTCCAATAAAGAGAAAATCAGATGAGATGATCACAGAACAAGACAAGCAAATACGGCGCTGGACTGAGCACTATCTAGAACTCTATGCGACACAGAATGTAGTAACTGACTCTGCCATAGAAAGAATCCCAGATCTACCAGTTCTAGATCAGCTTGATGCTCCACCGTCACTAGAGGAGCTTAGTAGGGCTATCGATCATCTGAGAAATGAGAAGGCCCCAGGCAACGATGGCCTTCCTGCAGAAGTCCTTAAGCACGACCAGCCAGCACTACTGAAGCCTCTGAACGAACTCATATGCGATTGCTGGGAACGCGGTCACATCCCACAGGATATGCGTGACGCCAAAATAATCACGCTTTATAAAAACAAAGGTGAACGCAGCGATTGCAATAAGTATCGTGGCATCTCCTTACTGAGTATTGTGGGAAAGGCTTTTGCCAGAGTGATCCTTGCACGCCTGCAAATTCCGGCACATAATGTCTACCCAGAATGACAATGTGGTTTTCGGGATGGCCGGTCAACCATGGACATGATCTTCTCCCTCCGTCAGCTACAAGAGAAATGTCGGGAGCAACAGAAAGCCTTCTTCGTTGCCTTCATAGATCTAACAAAGGAATTTTGGACCTGGTCAGCCGCAAGGGTCTGCTATGCATATTGGAAAAAATAGGATGTCCGCCGCGGCTTCTCTCCATCATCGAGTCCTTCCACACCAATATGCACAGCACAGTGCTCTTCGAGGGTGCCACCTCAGAACCCTTCCCAGTTTGTATCGTATTTAAACAGGGCTGTGTACTGGCTCCAACACTCTTCGGTATCTTTTTCTCGATACTACTGCGTCATTCTTTCGAGTACTGATTCGAGGGTGTAAATATCCATACCAGGACGGATGGAAATCTATACAACATCAGCCGTCTCCGTGCAAAGAGAAAAGTGGAAAATGTTTTAATTAGAGAGTTGCTCTTCGTGGATGACGCAGCCCTTACCTCACATTCAGAGATAGGTCTCCAACTTTTGGTCAATAAGTTCTCAGAGGCATGCAAGGATTTTGGTCTAACGATAAGCCTCAAAAAGACCAACATTATGAGACTGCTTCCCAGCAATCTCCATTGAGGGAAACACCTTGGATGTCGTCGAGGATTTTAACTACTTTGGCAGTAACATCACAAGCACACTCTCCTTGGAAAAGGAAATTGAAACCAGAATCGACAAGGCTGCAGCATTAATGGCTAGGCTGAATCAAAGAGTGTCGAACAATGCACAGCTCACTGACAGGACGAAAATCACTGTGTACCAGGCCTGCGTGCTCAGCACACTCCTCTATGGCAGCGAGTGCTGGACGACCTATGCCAAACAAACAAAGCAACTCAACAGCTTCCACTTACGATGCTTGCGCAGGATTCTGCACATCAAGTGGCAGGACAAGATCACGAATGTCGAAGTACTCAGAAGGAGTCATATGCTGAGCATGCACTCAATCCTGAGTGAGAGGCGTCTGTGGTGGTTGGGACATGTCCGCAGGATGAGCTCGGAGCGCATTCCAAGAGCCCTGCTTTAAGGCGAGCTGGCAACTGGTATGCGGAAGAGAGGACGCCCTTGCTTGCGCTTCAAGGATGTCTACAAGAAAGACATGACTCTGGCGCAGATTGACCATAAAACGTGGGAGACCATTGCTGAGGAGCACACCTCCCGGCGGGCAAAAGTACGCGAGGGCATTCAAGTCGCGGAAGCTTCCCTCACAGCCAGGAGCGAGGAGAAAAGGGTCAGGAGAAAGGGAAAGGGGGTAGAGGAGCAGGAGGAAACGCCATCATCCCATGAGGATAGACGGATGCCATACATACATACAATCGATTAATTAATCGTTAATTTACGCAGCCCTAATGATAACAATTGTTTTCAAAAGCATTGCATAGTTTATCTATTTGATTTTTAACCTTTCGACCTAGTCTTGGAATAGATAAGGAAACTGAAATTTTGTAATTTATATTGCCATTATATATTTATTAAAATTATTTATAAGAAAAATATATTTAGTTTGCAGTCACGGGTGCCCTTTGAATTTCTCCTGTATTGAAGACCTACCGCTGTGTGAAATTTCCTGCAAAGAAAACCATTTTGGGCCTAAGTGCACTCGTAAGTCGAGTAATTAAACAACCTGAAAAAAAATTTTTTTGACTATAAATCGATTATATATGAGACATAACTAAAAGTATTGATTATATTCAATATAATACGCGCCGCGCGACAGAATAAAATAAACATTTACTGATCGGGAAAATATTATTAATATTATAAAAGTATGACTGTATGTACTGTTTGTTCAATATATTAAAAACTGCAACATGAAATGCAACAGGAAAATATTAAAAGGTTGTTAAATATACGCACCGCGTGACACACTAGTACAAAAATTTACATGTTACATAGAGATAAACTAATAATTCATTAATTTAATTACGGTACACTCGATCAATCTAAAATTTTGATACAATGCATTGTTAAGTGAAAAAAGTCTATGTGCAAATTTTCAGCTCGATAGCATCACGGGAAGTGGGTCATTTTTTCCTTTTGTTTTTCCGAGCACGGTGGGGCCAAGCACGAGAGACAAGATGGTGAAGTTAATATAAATGATTTAAAAATTAAATGTAAATTTACCGTATATACTCGTTCGCAAGCCGACTTTTTTGGACAAAAAAAGGGGGGAGGGGGGGTCGGCTTATGAGCGGGTCATAGGTGATTTCTGCATGGATATTGAATATCGGTGTTGTTATTGTAGATTATCAATGTCCTTTACTAAAGTCTACAAGATTCGACTGCTCTATCAGAAGCTATAATATATTGTTAAAAATCAGCACTTACCTTATTTAATGTAAGCGATTTCGTCACTGTTTACCAAATAATTTTTTTTTAAAATACCGGTAACTCTTGATTAACAAAGAGCAGAAAGACAAAGATAGGCAGTACAAAGTTAACAATCATAATTACCGATTTAGCTTGTAGTTAAAAAAAAATGTACCATTTTTTTAAAGCTGTCCTATTATTTTTGGGGGGTCGGCTTTGTGGTCGGGTTACACACTTTTAATACTTTTCCCTTCCAAAAGTGGGGGGGGGTCGGCTTATGAACGAACGGACTATAGAACGAGTATATAAGGTACTTATACATATTTTCTTTTCTAACCATTTTACTTTATAAAATTTACACTTTTAAAAAATGTTTAAAAGATTATCTGAAATTTTAGTTTTTTTAATTAATATAATTTTGTACAGCTTGCAGCATTGGGTGCATTGGAAATGACTCATGCAATCCTGTGACAGGCAGATGCCCTCAAGGTTGCTTGACGAATTATTTTGGTTCAAGATGTGTTCGTAAGTTTGCTTTTCTGCTTGAAATCAAATCCAATCAATAAAGGTTCAAATAAAATACCTTCTTAACTAATCTAATCCAGAGGAAATTACTTAATCTCTTGCATTTTCAAATCCAAAGACCTGTTGTATGTTTGCTTTTGTTGAATATGCTTAAATGGTGGGAACGATCAAGTATAAATATATGAAATAATTTAATAGACAGAGGGAACAAAAAATAAAATAAGGAAATACTTATGTCAATAATAACAACCTAGCATTCATGTTTGTCCAAAATCATAGTAATTAAACAGTTTGAATAGCAATCCTATATAATAAAAGGCAAAGTTCTGTCATTTCTGTCCGTTCTGTCCCGTCATCTATGGCGATTGGTCCCTCAAACACATATGACTCCTACAGCCAATCACAGCGGAGAAAAATTTACATATTACGCGGAGGTTCAAAACGAGTTATTTTTGGTGCAGTTTTTTTGTCATAATTCATTGTGTTGTTCCCATCTTGAAGTTATGCCTGCCGCTTATTCCAATGACAATTTGTTAAATGCTTTTTCCTTGATAGTCCTGGGGGGTAGTAGCAACAGTTTTAAGTGTTGTTTGTTTTTTGTTGCGGTTATTTTTGTTGTTGTTTTGTTGATGTTTTTTGTTGTTGTTTTGTTGTTGTTGTTTTTTTGTTGTTGTTTTTTGTTGTTTTTTGTTGTTGTTTTGTTGTTGTTGTTTTTTTGTTGTTGTTTTTTGTTGTTGTTTTTTGTTGTTGTTTTGTTGTTGTTGTTTTGTGGTTGTTGTTGTTGTTATTGTTGTTGTTTTGTTGTTGTTGCTTTGTTGTTGTTGTTTTTGTTTTGTTGTTGTTGCTGTTGTTGTTTTGTTGTTGCTTTGTTGTTATTGTTTTGTTGTTGCTTTGTTGTTGTTGTTTTGCTGTTGTTGTTGTTTTTGTTTTGTTGTTGTTGTTTTGTTTTTGTTGCTGTTGTTGTTTTTGCTGTTTTTGTTGTTGTTGTTGTCCACATCCCTTGCCCTGCGACGACAATGTCCTGCAATTGCTTCATGCTTCAGCATAACATCTACCAAAACATAGCGTCCATGAACTTCACAGGTCACCCGTCACTTATTCCCGTCCTTTTGCGGGCTTTGTTAATAGTTTAGAATAAAACAAAAAGATATAAAATTAACCTCTTTTTATTAAAGCTTGTCCTGAAACATGCAAAGGAGGATCTTGCTCTAAGGAAAATGGAAAATGCACCCTTGGCTGTTTAAGCGGCTACTTTGGAATACTGTGCAATAAAAGTAAACAAGTGAAAATACTAATTTATAATCAACTACATTATGGTAGTCATAAAGAGAATGATTTTTTAAAAAATATTTCTATCGCTATTAGTGAATATTTTTTTTTAAAAGAATTTAATGACAAATTTAGTTTGCATGTTAAAGAATCAGGAAAATTACATATTTATTTTTATTTTATGCATTCTAAGTCTCTAATTCTTGATGGAATGAATATCTGCCGGGTCAAATCATATTTTAAAATATGTTATAGCATTTTACAACCTCTCATATATATTTTTTAAATAAAAAACACGAAATATCAAGATTTATTGTAATCAATTATAATTATTATCTCTGTCCTCTTTATTATATAGAAAATAAATAACTTATATATATTAGCATTATATAAAATATTTTCTTCTGGTTCTCTTTGTAAATCTTACTATTTAAACATAATTTAAAATCCAAAAATAGAGCAATCAAGTTACCTTTTCAAAAAAGAGTTCACATATAGACATAGATACAATATCAGCACAAAATTATTTTAATCTAGAATTAACATTAATTTTGATTTAAATTTTTTTTTAAATGTCTTTATTACTTACCAGCCCCTAAATACATGAGCTCAAAGTTATAAGGTATAGCCAAAAGGAATATTGATAGTATCATCATGACATTATACATATATTTTTGTATGACTAATAATCACACGACAAATCAGTCTCTACAATTCAACATTGACACAATCTTTTCATCCAAACCAAATGATTTATCAATTTTCTTGATTATTAATGTTGTAAATGGTATTTTCAAACTAGAGTGCAGTGCCGGCTGTGGAAATGATGGCTCATGTGAACAAATGACTGGAAAATGTTCACATGTTTGCAAAGCAAAATATTTTGGGAACTTTTGCATGCGTAAGTTTACTGTAACTTTAACTAAATAAATAATAATTACAATTTATAACACTAAATAAATTAAAAACAAGTGTTGAAAATGTTCATGTTTAGCTGAGATTTAAAAATGAATTTCCGTCAATTTTAATTAGAAAAACTGAAACCTTTGAGAGTTGAAACAAATATGACAAATTGAATCGCTTCACATAAGCAACATAGCAACCTCCATAGGTCACATTTGTGCTTGCCAGGGGTAAGAAAGATTCACAGGAACACCCTTAATATTGATTCTTTTTGTTTCTGTATTAACCATTTGGTTGCAAAATGTGTCCACACACATTCCAAAATACTAATTAGGAATTGCAGTCCTGTATTTTTAAAAATTAATGTTAGCTTTTCTTTTACCTTTGGTCACTTATATTGACAGACCTTAACCTAAAAATAATTTTCTTTGACATAAATAAACCATCTAGCATTTATTTTGATCATATCTTTCTGTATGACCTAAAAAGCATTTATGATCAAGTCAGTCTTTTTCAAAATCTTAGAACCTGGGTCAAAAGAAAATAACATAACCTTATTTTTAAAGTTCCATTTAAGTTAAGCTGTATGGGTGTGTTACTCAGGGCCATCTGACAGACATTGTATAGCAGATTTTCAATTTCTGTTTTGAAAATAGAATCATTGAATACAGTGTAAATGCAGTGCGGCTATTCATTATGTTTCTGTTTGATTGATTTAAATATACCAAACTTTTATAAATTTCCATTTTCTGTCATCTACATCTGTAGGATTAATTTTAAAATAGAACAGAGTAGCTTGCTTGTGTCTAGATTTCATTCTTTGCCAACTGTTACCTAAATTTTATGATGCAATCATTATACACCATGTAATTTATTTGATTTCATCTAGTTTATTATAAGAGCTATGAATGATTAATTAAACTAAAATTTCAACTAGGATGGATAAACGTCTTTGAAGGGAACTGTTAGCTTGTTAGCTTTCTAAGTAAAGGACGAAAATCAAATTAAAGTGTCTCAATGTATTTTTGCACACACTATTACCAGATTCAACATCAGTTCTGACATCTAGCTTTGTGTTTCTTTTCAATATTTTAAAGTGATAGATGGTGTGGTTTTAGAAAATGCTTACAATCAAATTTGAGGGATAATTTCTTACCAGGAAAATGATGGTCAACATAGAATTATATTAAATTAAAATGGCATGTCAAACAAGGATATACACCCAGAAGATGTGCAGAAACTTGGATCTGTTTTGTCTGATATTCTGCTATAATTTTTTTCTAGTTGAGCAAAGTATGGGACAAGAAGAGCAAAACATACAAGTATTAAAGATGACAATGAAACATTATATTGACAAAGTTTTATCGGCTATCAATATGAACATATCTATGAAAGTGTTTTATCATAAAATTTATTGGAAGTGTGTGTATTGCATTTAGATATGAAAGAAAGTTTATTAAATAAATAATATTTTACATATTTGCGCAGTCGACACTCATTGTATTATTTTAGCCAGGAAGAATCTACAGCAAAAGATTTTATCTATGTATAGCAAATCGTTTGTGCAGCTTTTATTTTATTTAAAACCTGTATCACAGTCCTATTCTAAATTATATATATATATATATATATATGTATATATATATATATATATATAAATATATATATATATATATAAGCCAAAAATTAAAATTCATGATGTCATAAGTAGGCCTGTCAATTGGTACCCGGGACCCGGGTAACTGTTGCCGTGAGATTACCCGGGTAGTAAAATTCTGCCCGGGTACCCGTGAAAATGTGGCTTCCATGTCTATATAAACCAAACATTGGGTTTACGATTGTCGATGTTGTTTATCTACCCCCTTCTCCTCCATCTATTCGATTGTGTTTTGTGTGTTCATTACATCGTATTTGAGTTGCCCAAAAACTGATTTTAATAATACACCAAAATGTGTAAGTTTTAAAAGTCAATAAATTAGTTACTAACATTGTAATATGGATAAGGGCCCGTCCATAAATGACGTTACGCACCTAGGGGAGGAGGGGGTCACACATTTGTGACAAGGGAGAGGGATGTGTTAAAGAATAAATGTGACGTCACATCAAAACGCGCAACTTTAAATAAAAGTTCCACTGAAATATTTGATTGCTTACAATTTATTTAATGAAGTTTTAAATGGATTTAAGCGAGTAGCTATTTTTAGAGTTCAACTTCACATTAAATAACAAAAAATTAAATGAGAATAAAGTTATTTGAAACATGCTCATTTTCAAAAAGAAAGTACGGCTTTTATGGGGGCGGGGGGCGCCCGCAAAGTTTTGTGACGTCATATTGAAGGGGGCTCTAAGTTTTTGTGACAACCTGTGACGTGGGGGGGGGAAATCGGTCAAAATCACTTGTTGTCATTTATGTACGGCCCCTAAGACATCGGCCGTGTAGCTACTGTGTGAAATGAGGTGCATGGAAGGTGGCTAGGTAGCATTGTATAGCGGTCATGACGGGGAAAATTATGCGAAGTTTCGATCGGGTAACCCGGGTACCCGTTCGAAATTTGGACGGGTACCCGGGCAGCATTTTTCAACAATATTGACAGCCCTAGTCATAAGTAACAATTACTAAACGTTCTTGTTGAAAATCTAAATAACACTGGAGTGTCTCCTTTATATGTCATCTTTTAACTAACTACTCAAAAAGACAAGTGTGTTTACATTATTTGGTTCAAGTGATGAGCGGGTCTTATTGGCAATATAACCAGCCGAGCTGAACAATCATTTACATGGAACTGAGGTAACTGGTATGCACAAAACGGTCTAGGCAAGGAATGACATTATCGGATATCGGTGTTCATTAAGTCTCAATGGATTCAGGAAATTTCATCTCCATTTGGTAACACATTAATTCATCAGAAGAGCTGTCGTCATTTTCAGTCTCTGAATCAGACTCCATTACTGTCATTATCTTAATACGCTTTTCATTTGGTTTGATAAATATGCGAAGAGTTAGAACCATGGTAGGCAAACTTTATCAACATTTTGAACATTCCCCTTAGACAATAGTTTAAAACCAAAATAATCATGTAATCGTCAGGAAATTTATTATGTATTGGCCGCTATTTTTTATTATATTTTTTTTTACATTTTGACTTCCAATAATTTGTAAGTGCTAGGTCAATTAATCGTTAAAAAATAATTTAATAGTTAGAATTTTCTAACGATTAATCGAAAAATTAATAGTTAATTTCCGCAGCCCTAATATATATATTTTTTGTTCGATTAAACGGTGAAAATAGAATCAATCAATTATTTTTTATAACGCATTGTATAGATCCCATTAAGTTGCGATTCGTTATTTCGTGAAATTGGTTAAGTCGCGGTAATTCCATGGCTCACAAATTTTGTGACGTAACACAGCAAATTCGTTCTGCCTACAAGAAATAAGGAAGACAGAACCTTTTTTTTTAAAGTATGCATGTCTAAATAAATAATAATAATACAAGGAAAATTATCTAAGTAACAGAAAATATAAATTATCAATAAATTGGAATAAAATATTAGAAATATTTTCTCAAATTTTAATTGATCAAATTAATTTTAATCGATTAAATTTTTTTAACGATTAATCAATTAAACACTAAAATCTTTAGTGACAATAATCACAAAATATTTTTAAAGTAGAAAATAAATTTCTTTTATTTTCTCAGTTTGTCCAGCAGGCTGTAAAGGACACTGCTCTCCTGAAACAGGTATTTGCCACAAGGGATGTGAACCTGGACTCTTTGGTTCTGATTGCGACAAAGGTAACCTGCTTTTTAAAAAGTTTACTGCCAAGGTCAAACAAAATAATGATTTGATTTTGTTAACTCATATTGTAGTAAAAAGTTCATCAAGGTAAAAAGGAAATTTATTTATTAAATTAAGATTTTAAAGCCTAAAGCATACTATGTGTACAAACTATTATTTTTTCTTTTTGTATTGTATAAATCGGTGGTTCCCAATTTTTTTTTACTCATGAACCCCTTTTTATAGTCAAAACTTGCCCACGGACTCCCAAGTGAAAAAGCTACACAAATGCATAGTACAAAATTACACATCCCAAAAAAAAGAAACACAACATTTTGATGAAGTAGAATTTATTAAAGTTATATAGAATAGGACTGCGATAAAGCTTATAAGTAAAATACAAAATGAACAAACAATTTGTGTAATGAAAACAATAAATTTGAGCTTTATTATTAAATTAAATGGGGCCGTCCATAAAGTACGTCACGCTCAAAAGGGGGGGAGGGGGTGTAAGAAAGAGTGACACTTTGTGACAGGGGGGAGGGGGGTTCCAACCATGTGTGACGTCACGCTGTTTTATATTAAATCTTAATTATTTTGTTAATAAAAAACAACATTTTTGTTCGAAAGTGTGACGTACTTTAGGGGGGGGGGTCCGAGATTTGTGACCGTTTGTGACAGGGGGAGGGGGGAGTTTAAAATGGTCAAAAATAGCGTGACGTACTTTATGGACGGCCCCAATGAAGTAAACTTTTCGGCTAATGCCTTCATCAGTACAATAAACATTAAGTACGTATTTACATAAGTAAAAAAATATATTTAAATTCTCAAGACATAATATATTGTAAACAGTTATGCATAATAAAAATACAGGAAAAACCAGTTGTTCAGGGACCCCCAAATTAGGGGTCTACCGTTATGCATTTTTGCCGATATTACCGATACCGATATTACCGATATTATTTTTTTTGCCGATATGAGTTTTTGTTAGGATAAAAACCAGTGGTCATATTTGATGACGTCATTTAAAAAATTTTCACACCTAATTATTTATCTTTTATATTAGGGGACTATCGATATACATTTTTGCCGATATTCCGATATTTTTTGTCCGATATCAGTTCCGATATGAGTATTTGTTAGGACAAAAACCAGCCGTCTTATTTGATGACGTCATTCTTAAATTAATCACTCCTATATATATTTTATATTTAATTAGGCTAGGGGTCTACCGATATGCATATTTGCCGATATTACCGATATTTTTTTCCGATATGAGTGCCTATACGAATATTTTTTAGGACAAAAACCAGTGATCATATTAGATGACGTCATTCTTAAATTTATCACTCGTAATTATTTATCTTTTATATTAGGGGACTACCGATATGCATTATTTCCGATATTACCAATATTTCAATATTTTTCCCAATATTAGTGCCGATATGAGTATTTGTAAGGACAAAAACCAGCGGTCTTATTTGATGACGTAATTCTTAAATTAATCACTCCTAATTATTTATATTTTATATAAGGGGTCTACCGATTTGCATTTTTGCCGATATTACCGATTTGCATTTTTGCCGATATTACCGATATTTTTTTCCGCTATGTTTGCCCGATGTGAGCATTTGTTAGGACAAAAATAACAGCGGTAATATTTGATGATGTCATTCTTAAATGTATCACTCGTAATTATTTATTTTATAATTTATGGGTCTACCGATATGCAGTTTTGCCGATATTACCTTTTGTTTGTTTGTTTTTTTGCCGAAACAAAGTTTCTGATGTGTTTACAAGTTCCAGATCATGACCTACATAGGACTCATGACAAAACGAACCGTCCTTTATAAAAATGTTCAAGCAAAATTAGGAACTCCTTTTGAAACTTCAACTTTGACTCATAATTATTAATTCTAACTAATAGTAATAGTTTAATGGCTTTTGCACACGGTCACCTTTTATGAATGAAACAATGAGAACAAAGTAATTTTGTTATATACGAAATGAAATGTTTTAGACATCTGCGATTCTGCGTGCATTTTTGCTATTTGAGCAATTACGCGAACATAATGATAATGTTTACATGTTATCCATTTATTAGAGCAATTACGGTATACTTGGCATCGGCATTATTTACAAATTATTTCCGAGTATACGAAAATCGGCCGATACCAAAACAATATCATAGCACATGTCACACCATTTCGTGGCTGTACATATTAATACTATGACTCTTTTGGCTATTTAATACCAGTATCGGGGTCGATATATTAATTTGTCAGACTATTGTAAATGTAAATGATAGTTTTTTTAAATGTTATTTTTTTGGGTCAAAATGTCACTTATATGAAATATTGGTGACGTCAATATCGGGAGCTCTTCATGCTACCGATACTGCCGATATCCAGATATCGGTGCCGATATATCGGCTGGATATATCGGTAGACCCCTACTCCAAATCAATTTTAATTTTCTCCGTACCGCTGAATAGTACCGGGGATCCCTGGTGGTCTGTAGAGACCACTTCGGGAACCACTGGTATAAATGCATTGATGTGTTTATTTTTGCACATCTAAATATTTTCTATATTAATTCTTAACACTTTTATGTGGTTTACAAACTTGTTGTAAGTATTGTTATTTTAAAGAAAGTTGAAGGATTAAAATCAGTGTTAATGGCTACATCTGGTATATAAAACGATAAAATATTTTAGGATTTTTCAAGATTAGCTGCCATCCAGCTGACAATTATAGAAACCAAATAAATTTGTAAGAAAGAAAAGCTTTACAAAATATTTCTTTATAAATATTTAAAAATGTAGGTTAGTTTGTGGTGTATTGATCTTAGCTCTAAATGAATTTGACTTCATTTTTATAACTTTAAAATTCATACCTGAGGAAAGCTAACTCAACAAAAAGAAAAAAAAGACAACATTTTGACATGATTAGATTTTTAAAATTTTTACTTTGATGGACAGACAAGCTGAAATTTAAAAAAATAATTATTTTAAAAAATATGTTACATTAATGAATGACTTGAGTACCAAAGTCCTCTTGACTTATGTCACCATTAGTTTGTATCCTGCGTAGCTTGTATCATTCTTCTGAAATGTGTAGAGTAAGCAACAAAACTTCTAAAATCAGTTTTAGGTAATTTCAAATGCAAACAGAGAATGGATAATTTACACCATCCTTTATGTACATACAAAAATATAAATACTTGAATTTTTAGATGTTTTACTCAGCTTTAAATATAAATATAATATGTATGCACTAATATATTAATTATACTTTACTGGTTTTTACTTGTAATTTTTATGTATTGGTTGATAAAAGTGTAAAAAAGTTAGTGAGTATAGATATCTTCAAAACAACATGTTAATAAATCATCTTTGCTAAGAGGAAGCAATGACTGATTGGAGTTTGGAGTGCATAATAAAGTTTACTTTTTTCAATTAATAAAACTAGACACAACATGCCTTAAATTTTAAAATGATTTCAGTGTGCAGTCCTGGATGTGCTCAGGATGGTTCATGCAGACAAAACTCTGCCTCTTGTGTTCATGGATGTAGAGACAATCATTTTGGCCCACGATGTTTGAGTAAGTTTTAAAAAAATGTATTTAAGTGTGATTAAAATTTGCATTGTTGTATTATGTATTTTAGATTAAACCTTACTCCATTTTTCTTAAAAATTGTGTACATCTCTAGAACAGTTGCCTAGATTATAAATTTAGAGAAGGTCATGCTGTAACAACATGTTGGCTGTTAGTAGCAGCAGGGCCGTCTTAACGCATTGGCCCGTTGGGCATTTGCCTGGAGGCCCACGAACATAGGGGCCCCATGGGAATATGTTTATTTATATATATTAGGTACTAGCAGACCCGTCGTGCGTTGCAACGATCTCAGTAAAAATGAATAAATTTAAAGAAACCAATGAGTGTTATGTTTAAAAACAATTAGGCAGAAACCTTCGCGGAAGAGTGGACAAAATTCCAAGTTTCATAGCAAACGGATAAATAAATTAATAATTAAATAGCGGTACAAAAGAAGGAATTATATTAAGGGCCCCGGCCCCAAAATGAGTGATAATATAGTTTTTTTATTCCCATTATACTCAAGCTATAGTCATCAATGTCTTGTAAATTGAATAGAAAAAAGACATTTAAGGCCCCCAGCTCCGAGGGAATGGACACTAGGAGTTCAGTGCACTATAGTAATATAAGCTCTTAAGTTTTTATATACTAAGTTTGGTCAAAACCCAGTGATTTTCTTATTATCTAAAGCTTAAACTACTTTTTATATAGCTAATATAAGGGGAAAATGACATTAAGGGGCTCCCGGCCCATTCGGTGCAAGAGGTCAACTTCAAAATCCTGTTTATTTTAATTCAGTTTTATTGTGGATATATTTCTCAAGATCTTTAAAAATTGAATAGGAAAAATATCTTAATATGGGCTACCAAGTTTTTGTATACACAGTTTGGTGAAGATCTATTCATTTACTAAGTAGCTAACTTATAAACTAATATTTATATAGCTCATATAAGCAAAAAACGAAATTAAGGGCCCGGGGCCCATTCAGGGCAAGATAAGAAGTTCAGAAACCTGTTCATTTCAATATGGATAATAGTGGATACATTTACCATTATTTGTCAAGTTTTTTAATAATTGAATTGAGGAATAAAATCTTAAAAGTTTAAGTAAAAAGGTATTTTGGGCCCCCAGCCCCGAAGGAGTGGCCATTAGAATTCAATTGCCCTATGGTATTTTAAAGTTGGCTATCAAGTTGTTATATACAAAGTTTTGTTAAGATCCAACAATTTACATAGTAGCTAGCGCTTAAACTAATTTTTATATAGCTCATATAAGCAACAAATGACATTATGGGCCCCCGGTGGCCCATGAGTGTTAAATTTAGAAAAAAAGTTGCCAGTTACCATCCCAGGTGGGAACTCAACATTCTCCAAAAATTTCATGACGATCGGATGAATGGTTTAGTCAGCTATAAAGGACATGCACACACACACACACAGGCATACTTTGATTTTTATATATATAGAAGATACACTATTTATTTTTTTATTTCTGCGGGGGGGGCACTCTTTCTTTGTCCAGGGGCCCAACACTATATCTTTGCCTGGGGGCCCAAAATGCTGTAAAGACGGCTCTGAGTAGCAGGGATACCAAACTGAACAGGAGTCATGTGATCAAAGCTTTAAACGTAGGCCCTTAAGGAGTATAATATGACAATACACAGACAGGAGTGTTTGTACTATTTTGGGACTAGGTTCTTAAAATGGCACCCCATCAAAAGAGCACAAGACAAAACTAAAGCTCAGATATCAGAGCGCCAATATAAGAGCACAGAATATCTAAGAAATAGAAACAGGAAAATTAAATCAGATCAAAATGGCATTCCCAATATATGGCTACAAATAACAAGATACAGATAAAACTGAAGTGCCATTATTGAAAATATAACTTAATAACACATAAAAGTAATCTACACATTAGGCTTAAGTTTAGAATATAAACTGAAATGAAATGTCTCCAATGAGTGGCAGTTAATTCTAAAAAAGGTTTTCTTTATATTTACATTTATATTTCTAATTTGTAAGCTTTACCTCATAGATAGTCCATGAAATGAAACATTATAATAGTTTGGAACAATAGCTTAAAATCTGCGCCTTAGCTCTGATGTCGGCTCTCTTGTTGGTGCGCTTATGTCTGCACAGTTTGCTCAGCACTTTTTTCCTTCTATGAACTCTTTTTATGGGTCAATTCTTCAAACAAATCCAGAAACAACATAGAATGCACCTCTTTCACCAATAACAAAATAAAATTTTCCATAGTTGAGAATTTCACAAAATGTTATGAATAACATATGATTTAATAAATAAAAATTTTCTAGTCCTCTGTTCTCAAACTCTTTCATTGACTTAAAGTATACAGGAGCTCTGTCAGTGTCAGGGAAATGTTATAGTCTAATGGGGTTTTCCCGCTTTGGGAACATTAATGTTAGAATGTTGCGCCGGTGCGCACTATTGTTGACACATGTTTTAGTATGACGTAGTGTGGGGGAGATGACGTAAATAGAACATAGGCTAGAGGGACGGTTTGGTGTGTATGAACGACAGTGTTGGATTATGTATTGGAGGATTCCTGTTGTAAATAAATGATAGAATCATCTAATGGTGTTCTGGTTCATTGAGTTCAAGCCTTGTGAGTCAACAATACCCTAGAACACGACATTGGGGGCTCGTCTCCGGGATAAATTGTTGACGGAGGCAACAAGGAACTCAAGTTCAGAGTCAACATCACAGATCCAGAACAGAGGGAATCGATTTAAAGGCAAGTCAGTGTAGTAACAGACAACAAGTTTTGATGAGTGAGACGTGTATGGTGGTCTTATTTCAAACAATGCTGGTGTTATAATTCGCTCTACTTTGCTCGGTGACCAGCGTGCTGACTGAGCTGTTCCAGTTGCTCATCACAACGTAGGCCTGTGCTGTCACATCCCGTATGCTGTTGGGTTGCTGTTCCCATTTGTCATCACAGCGTAGGCCTGTGCTGTCACATCCCGTGTGCTATCGGGTTGCTGTTCCGTTGACAATCACAACGTAGGCCTGTGCTGTCACATCCCGTGTGCTGTAGAGTTGCTGTTCCAATTGATCATCACAACGTAGGCCTGTGCTGTCACATCCCGTGTGCTGTCGGGTTGCTGTTCCCGTGATCATCGCGACGTGATCCTGTGCTGTTCACATCCCTTGTGCTGTCTGGTTGCTGTTCCCATTGATTATCCCGACGTGATCCTGTGCTGTTCACGTCCAGTTGGCTGTCGATTTGCTGTTCCCGTTGATCATCACAACGTAGGCCTGTGCTGTCACATCCTGTGTGCTGTCGGGTTGCTGTTCCCGTTGATCATCGCGACGTGGGCCTGTGCTGTTCACGTCTAGTGTGCTGTCGATTTGCTTTTCCTGTTGTTCATCACAACGTGGGCCTGTGCTGTCGGGACCCATTCTTGTCCATCAACTGGACTATCTTCATCCAGTGAGTCGTCGAACTTTTTACTCGATTACATATCTGGTATCTGCTAAAAGACCGATAACGACAACCAGAACATCGTACCACGCAGAGAACAATTCATTGTGCAGGACTGTGAACGTACTTAATGGGTTGCTGACCAGACAACGAAGATCAGACATTGTGGAATTAGTAGTAGTGTTTGATATTAACAATTCTTTTTGATATTGTGATTGTGTATTTTTTAATCATTATGGACACTTGGATTCATAAGATCAGGCAAGTTACTTAAGTAGTTATTTTTTATATTGAAAAAAATTGTATAAAGTGATTTTGAAATAATAATCTTTCTGCTTGCAGTTTAAAAAAATTTGTAAAAAAAATTAAAATTTAGAGAATAAATATTTATTATTTTTAAAAAATATATATAATAATAAATAAAATATGAGAAAATATATATAAGACGGATAAAATAATGGCGGACATGGATGGATGGTGGGTAAATAAAATTAAAGAGGTACGGTTAAAGTGGCAGAAAGACGATGAAGAATCACTGAGACAAAACGAAGAAAAACAAAGACAGCGTCAGAAAAAAGATGAAAAGAAACAGCGACAATACGAAAAGAGACAAAAGAAATTATGGGAAAATGATGAAGAGAAAAGAAGTAAACGGAGATTAAAACAGGGAGCTTTAAAAAGTAGCGATAGTAACGGTCAGGAGGGAGTGTATGGGTTAGCCAGCATATATTGCGAGAACTCGTATAAAACAAAAGAGACGAAAGACTACGACTGTGACGTTAGTAGCTGTGAAGAACTCTATGGAATAGCTAGTATATATTGTGAAGATCCGTACCTAACGGAAGACGTTTATAGGGTGGCGGACCCGTCAGCTGGCCAATTTAAATATTATAGACACGATAATCCAAAAAAACCGGTCAATATCGTAAAGTATAAAAATGAAAACATGATCCATGGTGGTTACAACAGTAATACAGCTAGTGAGTTTCGGAAGAATTTTCCTAAGAACACAAAACAATACATAAGGAAGGATGAAGAATATGACAAAAAAGAAAAGGAAAGTAGGTTCCTTAAAAACCGAAATACCGAAGATAAGAAAGAAATAGATTTGTTGAACTGTGAATTGACAGAAAACCTTAGCCTCGTGGACAGACTAAAAACTGCACTGTTTGACAAAGACAAGGAACTAGCAGAACACAAAGAGACATTAAATAAATTACAAGCCACATTAGACAGTGTTCAAAGTAAACTTACAGAACTATACAAAGTAGACGAAGAACACAAATTAAAAGTAGATAAAACTGAAGCTGATTCAATTGAAATAAGAATGAAAATTGCCGAACTAGACAGTCAGTTGATTGAAAAAGATAAAGTATTGGGAAAAGTAGAGAGAGAGAGCTAAACGACAAAAATGAGTTATTAGAAAAATTAAAGAGTGACCACAAAACAAAATTAAATGAAAAGGAAGTTGAGCTAGTGAGCTTAAAACTGGAAATCGACTCAAGGGAGGAAAACCTAATGATTACCCACAACAATCTGAGTAAGAATTTAGCAGACAAAGATGAGCTATTGGAACAATTAAAGAGGGAACACAAAATAGAACTAAATGAAGCGGAAGTTGAGTCCAACTACTTGAAAAAGAAAATCAACGAAATGGATAAAGTGTATTCTAGCTTAATAAAAATATTCATGGTCAAAGATGGAAAAATAACGGAGATGGAGTTAAACCTAAACATGGCAAACCACAAGACAACAGAGCTGAAGATGACAGTGGTTAATAAAGATGAACTTTTGGAGAAATTACAGAGGGAGCTAAAGGAATTAGAGCTAGAAAACATAGATATGAAAGAAAGACTGACTCATAAGGAAGATGCGAATAATCAGTTAGCCCTAAACGTAGCACGCAACAAAGAAGACATAACTGAATTATGGCGAATCATTGTAGAAACAGAAGAAAAAATGACTGAATTAATGCAGAGATTAACAGGGAATGATACAGACATGATAGCGAGGGTGCATAGAAGGTCCAAAACGCTTGAGAGAATTGATGAAAAACCTAATGAAAATGAGAACAAAGAAGTGCTAATTGAGAAGAAGAAAATTAGAGTTGAAAATCATCAAGTGGACAAAGAAAAATACATTGACTCAGATATTAAAGATGATGTGAAGGACACTGAATATCAATTGATTACAATAGCAATAGTAGCCACGGAGACAAAAATTGATGCAAACCAGAGGGTTACAGATGAAATAAAAGTTAATGAGGAAAAGTCCGAACGGACTGGAGCCACAGAGGTGGAGAAAATTACATTTGTTGAATGTAATGAAGATAATGATAGAGATACTGCACAGGGTGCGGCAAAAGTGATAGCCCTCAAAGATGAAAATAAGGAAATTAAGGAGGACCGCTGCGGTGGGTTCACGCAAAAATATGACGTGTGCTTAGCGGAATATTGTTTTGAGATGATAGACAAAGGTGACGCTTATGACCACAGCAGGGCAAATACGGAGTTACACAAGGACATTGACATTGACAATGTGGGGTCAGGATGGGCCAGAAATCATAAGAACATGATTGAGAATAACTCACGAACAGGTTTAGGATTCGGTCCAGTTACGAAGACCAAAAGACAGATAACGGCTTTGCTGGGCCGTTACGACTAATGTTTTTATTGTTAGTTGGGGTCCTGGTGAAAACATGATTCATATGGGTGAAGATGAGATATTAAGAACCACAACCGGAAACTTTAGTGGTCAAAAAGTAGAATCCAAAGGCGGTCAGGGTGAGATTGACAGAGGCGGTATAGTTATTGCCGTTTGGGAAATGCCGACTAGGCTTGAGTTAGAAAACATCAGCCTGTATAACGGTAACCAGGGTCGTTTGTTGTTTGTGATGGGGGACAAACGTAATATTCCACCATCAAAAACAATCACTATGATTTTTGTTGTATAAATTAATTTTTTTGGCTGTGTATTAATTGATGTAAATAAATATGACATAAATATTGTATTTCTATGATGTGAATGATGTTTTTTTGTTGATGACTATGATTATGCCTTGATGATGATGTATTTTGAGTCACTATAAATTGCAGGGTATAGATTTAACTGCGTGAGTTAAATCTAAAGTGAAGAGGGGGGATATGTCAGTGTCAGGGAAATGTTATAGTCTAATGGGGTTTTCCCGCTTTGGGAACATTAATATTAGAATGTTGCGCCGGTGCGCACTATTGTTGACACATGTTTTAGTATGACGTAGTGTGGGGGAGATGACGTAAATAGAACATAGGCTAGAGGGACGGTTTGGTGTGTATGAACGACAGTGTTGGATTATGTATTGGAGGATTCCTGTTGTAAATAAATGATAGAATCATCTAATGGTGTTCTGGTTCATTGAGTTCAAGCCTTGTGAGTCAACAATACCCTAGAACACGACAAGCTCAGCAAAGTGAATACTGAAAGACATAAAATTAATTTACACTTAGTTTGACTAATGACAATGTGGTTTTAAGGATATTTTTCTCTATTTAGCATGAAAATCATAATATTGACAGTGCCAACAGAGACTTTGCCTTGATAAAAAAACAGAAAACTTAAAAAATATTTTGCTTTTAATTATTGATAATAATTAGTTATTAATTATGGCCAGTAAACATTTTCTTTTTAATCTTAGTAATATTTAATTCTTCACATTAATGTACAATTATTTCAATGTGCTAATAAATTAGCAATAATATTTAGAGCAACAATGCGTTTAAGTTACTTCTAATTATTAATTAAATTGATATTTGCTATAGGTGAAAGTCTGATAATTAATAAATAAATATTGGTTAAAAACATAACAAAACATAAGACATTTCTCAGAAATAGTAATTATGTAAGAATATTGCAATCATATATTTTATACAAAAACAATAAGGATACCCAACAAAATAAAAGAATTGAAAAATTGTGTCTCGAGGAAAGTTATTGAAAGGAAATTTTATTGCCATTGCCCTTGGTCTTCGTTTTTGGAATATATAAACAGTTTTTGTGGATAAATTTATTTAAGTGTTAAAATTTAGGGGTAGTTTTAAATTTCTATTTTTAGGTTTAAGTTTAGTTGTCTAAACATGACAACAAAAATTAAACCTACCTCTTAATCTAAGCCCATATTTCTTTGTCCTAAGATGATGCTAACTTTTAATTAAAATGTTTATTTCTGTAATTGGTTAAATCAGATTGCAGTGCAGGTTGCGATGGGGACGGTTTGTGTAATCCACTGACTGGCCAATGTAATCACGGCTGTAAGCCACATTATCAGGGCAAATGGTGCATTGGCAAGTATATTTTTTTTTACTATTGTTCGTATAACTTTTTAATTTTTTAAATACTCACTTTCTTTAAAAATTAGATTGCATTAAATGCAATTTTGATTTCCTGATAATACAAAAGTTAGTAGTTTTCTTTTTTAAAATTATTTTATTACTTAAAAATTTAATGATAGAAATAACATTTTAGGTTAATGCTATGAGTTAATATGGAATATTTCTTTTTAAAAAAAAAGAAAATAAAAAAAAACTTTAATCATGCTTTGTTCCAATTAGTTTTCTGGCTTTTTTCCCCATATTTTATTCATTTCTATTTGTATTTTTTAAAATTAAAAAAATACTTTAAAAAATCCTTTTTTCCTCCCATGCATTTCACTGATTCTAAGGTCTGTCAGCCAGACATCTTGAGAGCTGAAAATAAACACACCTATTTTTCTATGATGACAATAGATGTTAACAATTAACACTTTAATAAATGTTTTAGTATAAGGATAATTGGCTTGGTTTGGTCTTGAACTTTTTATAATTAAAGGTTATATGAACTGAGCAACAAATTTATAAACATATTATATCTACCTATATGGCCGCAGTGGTCTAGCGGTAGCGCGCTGGACTGCCAAACCGAGACAGAAGAGAGTCGCGGTTTCTATTCTCGGTGCTGGCAAGGCCCCCCGGGGCATTGTGCTAGCCACACAATGCCTTGCTCGTTAGTGGTGGCTAAATAAACTTGTGAACGCTACTTCACATGCCCCATAGTCCATCATGGACTGGAAAGGGGTTTATATATATATCTACCTTGCCACTACTTTCCTCTCAAAGTGACCTGCATACTTTTGAGTTTCTGACATTAAATTCCAATAATAAATAATATCAACTTTCTATCCTTTTTGAAATTCACAATTTTCCTGTGAAACATGACTTGTCATTTTGAATTGAGTTAAGTGCTTGTTATTTTATTGTAAAAAAAATCATTTTTGCAAAATTATTTTTGTAGTTAAATTATATGAAATGAGGTAATGTAAATACATATATATAAATATATATATATTTTTTTAAAAATAATTTTTTATAATTTAATGTGAAAATTTAATCCGAAGGATTTTTGAATTAAGTCAGCAGCAATAGCTTAAATACAAAGTTCAGTAATAGAAAAATGATGAGGTTGCTTTCAATAATTACTTTTCCCTTTGATTATATAAATTGTAAATATTTAAAGCCTGCAGTGATGGTTGCAGTCATGATGGATCTTGTCTGAACACATCTGGGATTTGTACCCATGGCTGTCGCCCAGATCATTATAGCCCTAAATGCTTTAGTAAGTTTTATTTTTATATTTGAGATGTTTCTATTCATTTAATTTTTGTTCTGTTTTATGTAAAACATCAGTTTCCTACTATTTATGAAAGAATAATTATTGAGGTAACCAATTCTGTGTTATAATTTTTTTTTAAATTGCTCAAATACTTATAATATTATAATCATAAACGTATATTAATAATTATTTTAATAATAATTTAATATTCAGAGTGTAGTATGGGCTGTACTGGAAATGGAGTTTGTGATAAAAAAACAGGAGCCTGCAAAATGGGCTGTAAACCAGACTATTATGGTACCAATTGTGAATGTAAGTAATAAAACCTTCTCTTGTCTTTTTATATGATTTAAAAAAAAATTATTCTAGTATTAAAAGATGATGGATGCAGGTTTTATTTGTTTTAATTTGTTGCAAAAAAAATAATTAAAAAATTGACTTGTATAGGCATGCAACATTTCATCTCCCACTATTTCAATTAGAGACAAAATTGATTTGAATATTACAAATATTTGATTTTATTTTTTATTTTTTTTAAACTAAGTAAAATACTTAAGGATGTTCATGCTGTACCTTCAGGATCTTTCATAAGAGAATTGTGTTTATTCTACAAAATGTATAACACTAATTTTTAGTTCATAAGTATTCACTATATTGAAGCAAACTAAATAGTTATTGAAATACAGCAATACAATGATCAATTTAAAATATGCAAAAGAGGTTTGGAGTTAACCTTAAAACCATGTTTTAGCCAAAGGGTAGAAAAGTATTTTAAAGTAACATTTAAAAAATATAAAAAAATGTAATGGTGGTTCTGAGTTACAAATGGCAGACCTGGAATGAAAATAAATATGGAAAAATGAAATTAATCAGTAATTTGTGGTAAATAAGGACTGGCATGGAACTATATTTATGTAATATTTTACATTTCCATCTATTGCATCCTACCCCTTTGCATTCTGATACAATTTATTTTTCCATCTTTTAGCATGCAGTTTGGGTTGTGCAGGAGATCACTCATGTGATCCAATCACCGGCATATGTAACTTTGGGTGTGATGCAGATTATTATGGCCCCAGATGTCTTGGTGAGCTCTTTTATTTCACTAGTAAAATGTTATGATCAGTGGGGTAGCTATGGGGGGAGGAGCAGGTGTGAGGTTGCAGACTGCATGTGGTAATAAAATCTCAAGGGTGACATCAAGTTGAATGATTGCATATTTCAAGAGAACAGCTTGGTCTAGAGTAATATCAGGAGCAAATAAAAGATCATACTTAAAATTTCCAGAATTTTGTAGTACAATTTGAGAGTTGTTTATTTTAATATTTTTTTTTAAGTTCAAGTTAATGCATAAGACAAGAAGTGACCACATAAACAGATAATAAATAACTCAGTTTTGGCCATCATTTTGTGCTGTTTGAAGAGATCACGAAAAGCCTTTTTTTAAATCTGAGAAATACACATTTCTGTTGACATATAATATGATAAGTTCACAAATTGAAATAGTGAAAACATAAACAAACTCCATTATATAATTACAGACATTTATCAGGTTAACAGTTTAATAGTTCATAAAATTATCTTATACCTTGTATTATTTTAATATATTATAAATTGGCTTTTGAAACTAAATCTGTCAAAATGCTTAGTACTACCACTACACTATGTGTAGCCATTGCTAAAAGAGCATCCGATGAGACTTATGAGAAGTGCATGCAGAAGCAAAGCATGTTCATCTTACAATTCATCAAACAGGTGAAGGAATTCTTTATAATGGACACAAGTTTCTAGGTATTTGTTCCATTATGTTCAACAGTACACCTGACATATAAACAGATGTGTGATTGATTATAAATGAGAATTTTTTTAATGGCAAAGATGGAATGAAACAACAGAGATTCTTGGATTTTTCCACATAAGGGTTAAAAAGCTGACGAACATATTTTATTATATTCTTATATATCTGAACATTATGTGCTGAACATAATGGTGTGCAGAGCTGAGGGCTCAAATAAAGCTTCCAAATGTCTTGAATCCATGTAAGTGTTCAGGTTGTTGTAAAAAGAAATAATAAAATAAGAAAGCAGTTTGTAATGGGTGTTTCAGCCATTGGCTTAACTTGTGTGGTTTACACTATTTTACCGAAAACTATTCATGTATTAATGGTGGGATACTTGGTAGATAATTAATTGCTTCTTTACCTTTTTATTGTATTCTCTAATTTATGGGAATAATTTTATTAAACCAGCAACCATTAGAAAAATAAGGCAAGGTTGATGCTGTATGAAACACTCTTAAAAAGGTTGCCACAACATCTTTTGCATGTAGTCTGAGTTTTGAAGTTTATTTCCACCACTACATTTCGGCCAATCTACTTGAGGAAGATAAACGTGCACATCAGTATCTTTTGACTAAAAGCTTAACTCCTGTCAAAGTGGTGACCAAGCTGATGTGTTCAGATTGTTTCTGCACAAGAGGCTCTGCCACTTTAGGAAGCATGCTTTGGAAATGGTACTTTGAAAATCAAAACAAGCTTGAATATTTGTAGGAAGATTATTAAGGAAAAGAAAATAATGACAGAAGAATGTTTAAGAGATGCTAGACAATTTCTGTGGGAATTGTATATGAAATTCTGGAGTGTGTATGTCGTTTTCATTATGAAATCTAGTTCACACCAACAACCAAAAGAATGAAGCATACATTTTTGGAAGTATCAAACCCAAGAATATATAACAGCTAGTGAAGAAAAGTTCGTAATGTATGTTCCAAATTTAACTTCATGATGAATTACCCAATGATGAACTATAAAAGCATACTTTAAATGCACCTGATATTGAGTTTCACACACAGCAATAGCAAGATGTTCTTACTATGTTTAAATCTTTGGCTTCATGTGAACAAATATTTTCTAAACTATGTGAAGAGCTAATAATCTGGCTGTACTATCATAGAAAGATTATTGATTTTGATAAATTGTTTGATATAATTTTAGGAAACTTAATGCAACCATTACTATGAAACTTCTCAAACAATTTTTTAACTTCTGAATTTAAATTACTTTTGTTTCTGTAATTTTTTTGTAGAAATGTGTGGTTCTTGATTTTTTTTATTAAAAAAGAAAAGGGGGTGGGGGCGTGTTTAACACCATTTACCACACCAGGCAACACCAACCCTAGCTATGCCACTGGTAATAAATTGTTCTATTAAATAAACTTACACATTTTTTGTATTTTTGCATATAGATTTGAACGGAAAACTTCAAACTTTCTTTAAACTGAGCATAATTTGAGATATAAATTTGACACAAGCAAAAAGATTTACAATAGGCTTAACATTATTTTATCAAAAGAGTCTTAGCCTTAGAGCAATTTTGTGTTTAAATGGTAAAGGGAAACCACCCCTTTTTAAAAAATAAATAATATGGCAATATATCCTGCACTCTCAGATATTGAAATCTGGATATTTCCTCATGGCATTTGCATAATAACAAAGTAAAACATGTGAATAAAAGGTGACAAATATGAATTTTCATTAATAATGAAACTTTGTGTGCATTTTTCTTCTAGTTTATCAATTATTTTTTTTATTTTAAAAAGAAATGTTGATAAATTTGGTATTACACTCCAAAAATAATTGATATAACCATTATAAGCATTATTGAATGCAGTTTTAAGTACCGGTAATCAGAGTGATTTTTACATATCTAATGAAATATAAGACTGCCTACCCATGAAATACAAATTATTTTTAAAAATACATAAATTAAATTATGTATTACATTGTAAATATTTCAGACTGCCCACTAACATGTGAAGAAGGTCAGTGTCTAATGGAATCAGGAGCTTGTAAAATCGGATGCATACCAGGCTTTTATGGTGTTATATGTGATTTAGGTAAAATTGCACATTTTATTACCTAATTTAGAATTTTTATCAATGATTGATTTTGGATTGGAAATCTATATCAAAATTCTAACCTTTACTTTAATCAAGCTGTAACTTGAGTAAGTAAGAGATTTAGTCTTTAATATAGATATTAAAATAGCCGAAACATACAAAAATTATTTGGGTCAATTCAATGCTGGTCCCACTGTCAACTGTGTATATCTGAATCATAGCTTCTGAGTTGATACTTTGTTTTTTATTCCTGCTATATATTCACATAAATTCCACAATTCTCTATTCTTTAAAAAATTATTTATATTTGTCTTATGTAATTAGAAATATGCTTGTTTAAGTTTGGAAATATCTACTTACGTTTCATTTGTAAGTCTATGTTCTACTAGTAGATCATGCTTTACTTAAATTTCAAAGCTAAGAAGGCTCAAGAATACATGTGTGAATTTAAAAAGTTATTACACTGCTTTTACTTCACCATATTATTTATTTAAAAAAATTTTTTTTTAACCAGATTTTTGAAAGCCTCTTTTAAGTACAGTATTTTTATTATGAGAAGTCCAAATGTACATCTCATTTAATACAAAAATATAACATAAACTGATCATTATTCTCACTCATCACTTGTATTTCATATAGAATGCCCATTAAACTGCAAAAATGCACTCTGTGACTGGGATGCTGGGACTTGTAAAGACGGTTGCTTGTCTGGCTGGTTTGGTTCTGACTGCGAGAAAAGTAAGATAAAAAATCTTAAATTTTGACCCCAAGGCAATAATAGATTATGAGTAATAATGATCATCAATTAAATTTTCTTTAAAGCTATTACTATTAAATTTTTTGCACAACAGAAATTTGTGTCATCAAATTTTAACTAACTGCATCTTCAAATAAGCAGATACTTAACCAAAATTATATTTTCAGTTGATTTAATATGTTAAAGGCATACAAATTTATGTATTAATGATGTTGATATTATATTACTTAATCATTTTTGTTTCTTTACAGAATGCTCAAAAAACTGTTTGACTTCCAAATGTGACTTTGAAAATGGCAAATGTACTGGTTGCCAAAAGGGATGGCATGGCATTGAATGCAATACAAGTAAATTTCATTGTTAATGGAAAGCATTGCTTTAGTTTTGAAGTCTGGCTAATGAATTTTTTTTTGAAGTTGTACTGTCTAGTGATTCCTGCCTTTTTGAATTCGGCTATTGAGTCCCAATCCCCCCCCCTTTTTTTGATGCTGTAGTAGGCTATTGTTTCAGAGGGTCTTTTAGTGGAGTGATATGTTACATATATGCTATAATTATGTTTTATTACATGGAGAAGTACGTCGAGTTATTTTTTCTTATATGAACTCTGCTTTAGAGAATAAATGTATACTTCTTTTGTAAGTGTGAATCTTTCTAAAACGAGCTACACACTTTTGCATTTGTTCCTTCCTGTTTTAAATGGTTCTGTATGCATCTCTGTTTGTGGCTACCTATTTATAAATATGGAAAGTAAATATCGAAAAAGAACATTTGTTGAATGATTGAAGTATTGTAAATGGTTGAGATCAGACAGACATATTTCCTGCATAGTGTGTAAGGCTTATACATTGTAAATATAACCTCATGTAACAATTTTATATCCAAATTCAAGAATTAAATAACATTAAAAAAGTCAGCAAGTAGCTCAAGTAAATTGTATACAGTTGAACTTTACTCATATCTCCCAAACTGTTAGCTGGGTTCTTTTCTCTGAGGCTCTGGAGTATAGTGTAGATAATTCAACACCATTAACTTGTATGGTGAATGCCAACAAACATAAGTATGCCCTAAAAAGATATATATGTTTTGCTTTTAATAGCTTGAAATAATTAAATTCATAATACTCCATGCTTAAAAGGGCTTTAATCATTAAAAATTTATGAAATGTTGATCTATATTTGTTCAGTTGATGATAACTCTAGGAATTGAGGAAGTTACTATTGTTTTTAATGGGTATTTTAACAAAATGAAATCTTGACTTAATTATCTGCTCTACTAAATAGAAATCATTGAGTTGACAAATAAAATATATTTTTTATAAACATGCTGCAATTCATGAATTCATGAATTAAATTTGTAATTTGTTATTCTTTACCAATAAAATTGATAGAATAAATGGAAATGAAATAATATAATTTTAAGTGAAAATGTGTATTTCAAATATTGATGGTAACTATCAGGACCAAGTCTGCATCCACTATATTAACATTTTTTTAAAAGTTCTTTTTCGATATTGTAGACTTAGTTGTTGTTATTTTAAATATTAATTTCAATTTATTTTTTAATTTTACATCATTGTTGTTCCTTTTTTATTTCAGCATGTAGCTCACATTGTGCACAGAGTGCATGTGATCAACAAGGTAGATGTTTAGAAGGCTGTAAACCCCAACATAGTGGGGTGTTTTGTGAATTAAGTAAGTAATCAGATGGAAAAAAAAACTATATTTTGAAAACTAAATTCAAAGCAATCTTCAACATTAAAATTAGTATTTTTCAATTTTTTTTTCCTATGTCAGTTTTACCTCATGGATGAAATAATAAAATGTATTACTAATCGGGCAGGGGTTGTATTTCAAAGGATTTAATTAGGCAAATTGTACAGTCAAGAGAGAGAAAACATACTAATGTTTTGATTTGAACCTTGGGGCAATGAGCATGTTTACTGCTATTTGTGATGTTTACTTTCATCCTTCTCTCTTTTTATGTGGGTAAATACCTTCAACACTTTTATTCATACATTTTTGATAAAAAATACTGCTTTACATTGTCCATCCACATTCTAGAAATATAGTTAAAATCTACATAATTTATAAGGATTGTCAAAAGTAAAGCTTTGACTTTTCTCCAGAGTTGGAGCCAAGTAAGCCATTTTTTCATTTAGAGAAATTTTATGCATGAGGGGAAAACACATAATTAACAAGGGATCAAAAGCTTTTATTTTTTAACCTAAAGATACATGTGTTTAAAGTAGTATATAGTATGTTTATGATATGCCTATAAAAATAAGTATCCTTAATAGTAATTAATTGTATTTTTATTTTAGGGAGTGATGAATCCGAGTTCAACATCAGCCCTTGGATATATGGAATAGTAGCTGGGCTGTTTGGTGTCGTGATCAGCTCGTTTACCTTTAAAAAAGTAAGGGCTAGACTAGGTCATAATTCACCTGATGAATGAATCAAAGTTTATCTTTTATTTTTTATATTCTCTTATTTATTAAGATTAGTAGTGTGTAAAGCTTCTTTTTCCTAAAATAATTCAAGGCTTGACTAAGTCATGATGAATGAATCAAAATTAATTATTCTTTTTATATTAAAATATTATTGTAAAGGTTATAAATCTTAATAAAAAATATATTTTAATAATCCTTGAAAGCAGGTATTTTATCTTAGAATTTTTTAGCCAAACCAGTAACTTGTACAATCTAACTTATGATGGTATCAATTATTTTTTGTAGAATAAGCATAGTTACATAAATTAACTATAATTTTTGATCATCATGCTAGATGACAAAGAATCTTATTTACTTCTTTTGGATCATTTTTAATTACTTTTTTAAAAAATGATGTTAAAAATGTATTATTTTATTTTAAATGTCTGTGTCCTGTCTATTATTTATACATATTGAAAACATTAATTAATGAAGAATAGTGCTAAATTATTATATTTAGAATTGCTTTGTTTTTATAATAGCTCATGCACTCATTTGTCTACATCATCATGCTTACATTGTTACATAAATCATTATTTAACAGTTCCAAAAGTTCAAAAATTATTATGGTTTGTTCTTTTGGATCATTGCTACCTTCATTTTATAAGATCTATTTTTTAATTCTTTAATCCACTGTATAAAATGTATAGTTTAATTTATAAATACATTTTAACAACTTGCTTTCACAGTCATATATGAATAAGTGTAAAATGGGTAAAATATTAGTGAATGGCACTTAGATTTTTTTTATATTTTTGCCATTGTTTGAAACTTTTAACAAAAGCCAGTATTAGATTTTGAAACTTGATAGAAAGATATAGTTAAGAAAGTGTAATTAAGGCTTTTGTATCAATACAACACATACACTTCTAATATTTTTAAAATCATTTTCTTCATTCCTTATGTTAACATTTTTACATTAATTAGTACTATTGATATTGTTTGAAATATTTGTTTCTTTGGGTAGAGATCATTGTTATTTATTTTTTTAACATTTGATTACTGTTCAACAACTTTTTATTAAATATTTCATTTGTCATTAACTGGTATTCAAATGAAATTAATTAATTTGATCATTAATTTAATAATTTTTTTATACTATCCAATCTTTGAACATTTTTTTAAAGATGAGAGGAATTTCATAGTTTGTCATACAATGCTGGTAGTAATAAATTTTACAATTATTATACTCTTTGAGGTCATTGATAACGACTTTGGAAAAAATATATATTATTATAAGCTTTAAGGGGTTAGCTGAAAAATAATTATGTATTAATACATCACACTCACACCATTTGATTCCCCGCTTACAATTTCTTGGTAATTATATATATATTTTTTCTTTTGTGTCCCATAACCTTTTTTCGAGGTCGTAGGGGATTCTCGTGTTTCCATTAGAACATTCTCGGGTTTAGTAGACCTTGGCGGCGCTTATCCCTCTCCAGGTCAGCGGAGGACTTTCTTAGCGTTAGTCATTCATCAACATTTTTATAGTGGCTTTAACGTGGGCTTGATCCCACACCCCTCAGCTTGTGAGGCTAGCTCACTATTGACTTCACTATCCAGCCGCCGGTAATTATATTCAAAACACTATGATAATATTTTTTCACTTATGTACTAATGCTTAACTTTTAGAACACAACCAGTAAAAAAAGATTTAATAGTTTATATAATTCAATTTTTTTTTAAATATGTGTTTTGCAATTGTTTTTAGGGCTAATATTGTTGATTAATTAAAGATGTTAAGATGATGATTTTTAAACAGGTAAATATATTGTCAGATGCAAGATTTTTTTTTGTAAAGTATTTTTTTTATATTTTTTTTTGAATCAGATGAATTTTTTTCATATGAATTAAAATATCTGGTTACTAATGTTGATAAATATCATTTTTTAAATGTTGACAACTCATTATCATATAAGTAGACAGCTTTATTGTTTTTAGCAATAAGAACAATAAGGTCTGTTTCTACATTCACTTATTTAGCCTGCTCTTGCTGTCAGCTGTTTGTCTTTGACTAAATCATACAATCAATAATTTATTATGTTTTTATATTCAAATTGAGCCTAAAATTTAAATTTCTGCTGATAATACATCAGGATTAATCATATTTAATTAATAATTATCATTGAATTAGTTTAATTAGTTTATTTTAATTAGTTAATTAATTTAACTGAAATTGTATTGATATAGTACAGTCCATCCTCTTGCCATCTGGCCTATTGGTTTAAATTCATGGGTGAATGCTAGTGTCTTGATATGGAGTCTGGTGTTCTATCCCAATGGTCAAACACTAATGTTCTGTCATCTACTTAAAAGTTTCTTTCAATGAAATGTTTGTATATGTGGAAAATAATGTTTATAAGAAGTATGAAAAATTATTTCATTATATAAAGTCCTTGTCTTTGCATGGCAGTGATGGTTTTATGACAGAGAAATTGGCCTAAAACCATTTGGGTATGGAAGGTGATAATTGGTAAAAAAATTGTCATCAAAAGTCGAAAAAGATAAAAAATAAAAGAACATATTTTAACGAAAAACATTGAAAGTATATGCTCTTGCTTGCATAAGAACAAACAGAAAAGTACATTTTTCATGCTCAACAGAAAAATTGAAAATTTTCTTTAAAAACAATGAAAGCTTTGGGGGCTAATGACCTTTTAAAAATCAATTGAAGAATTTTTACAATATTAACTGGTTCAGTGGGTTAGCTAGGCAAAGCAGACCACACCAGTTGACACTAAATGAAAATGAGGCTAAGCCATAATTTTCTTAAAATAACTACTGTATAAAAAATCAAAATTAAAAGTCAAATGACATGTTCGCTAACCTGATTAGTGACAGCAGAATTTATTTATATTAAATCTGAAATAATAAAGCCTTTCTCTTATTTAACACTATATTCTCAAACCTAAATGGCCTAGTAGCTGGAATCAGCAAACATCAAAGAAGTTGTGACTTACTAAATTCGCTACCAGTAACTTTGCTTGAATATGTCAAGAAATGCAATAATGACAATACAGGGTAATCAAAACAAGAAACTTAGTCAACCATGAATAGTGATTCTTCTGATGCCAGGAGAATGTCTCCTATATACCAGCAAATATGGCAGAAAATGGAGAAGGTGTGAAGGGTTAACTGGTAAACCAAGTGGATGGTTCGAAAATGTTAGTTAATGGGGATAATTTTGATTCCTACAGAGTCACATAAACTTGTTGATGAGGCGAGTTAATTGAGAAAAACTTTAAAATGTCATCAGACGCTTCTTTCAGGAATATACATGTTTTTTTTAAAGCAAGGATGAAACAATTTAGTATAAAGACAAGATGAGAAATCTAAAGGTAATAAGTACAAGCTCACAAAACAGTGGTTTTATATGTTAATTCCATTTGGTGAGAAATACTGTAGTTGTAGAGTTTTTTTTCACTCATTAGTCAGTAAATAAACTCTTTTTTGCTTTCTATTGTTTGCTGTATTGTTTCAGTAATAAGACCAAAATGTTTATCTGGATTTGGTAAGTAGTGGAAACTGAACCAAAGTTATAAAATCATGAGATGTCGGAAGGGCACCTATGTAAAATGAAAAACAATGACAGTATTTAGGCTACAAAAAAAACAATCAATGCTGTAAATATTGCTTTGAAGGAAGAGGCAAAAGAAAGAAAAACTAACAAATGTGGAGTAATACCTTTCACAAAGTGCATAATTACAATATTTCTTACAACACAAAATTAATAATTTCATTGCCATAATGAAAACAAGATTCACTTAGCAGATGAAACTTCCTGGAAATGGTTGAGATGCTATCTAAATATAGCCCAGTGCTAAACAAACATCTAAGAATTGAGACGTGTATATCTACAATTGAAAGTGATGTGGTGAAGAATATTGATTTTGGCAACTGTGAGACGGCTAAGAAGACCAGAAAATATATTTTTTTAATTTTAATGGGCAAAAATTTCTAAACATTGTTACCTTTCTAAAATACTCTGATGTGGTGAGCATCAGTTAATTTCATTTTATTATTTTCATTGATATACTGTAAAATACTTTAACATGAGATGGCATACTTAAAATAGTGGGTGTGGGATGAGCAACATCATGAGTTTACTGTAACATATTACAGCACCAGTTTATAGTTTAAAAATACATTAATTAGCTTTAGATGAAAACAAACCATATTGAAGAATATAATATTTGTCATTGATCAAGAGTGCCCCACGCTTTCATCAGAAATGTTAAAAATTTAATCATCACTGGTATTCCATACAATAATTGTCTTTCCTCTTTGTTCTTATGCAAAAAAATAATGTTAAATATAACACCGCCAATATATCTTTTACCAGGTGCAGGTACTTAAAATTAATTATTGTTTAAAAAATTGTTTCCATTTGTTATCTTTCTTCAAATGTTAAATTATATAATTAAAACTGTTGAGTTATCACATTTCCTAAAGTTCAAGTATTTTAATTAGTTTTGTAGTTTTGCATTAGATCAAGGACCAGATTTGTTAAAATAGTAACTGAACTGGATTTTAACATTAAAAAATGTACTCTAATATCTCAGTAGACTGTGATTAAATTTTAAAAAGATTTGTAACAGATTTTATTTATAGATTTTATTTTTATTTCTAGATAATTTTGGTTTCAGAGGATTTAGAAAGAAAATGCATCTGATCAAATTTTGTGATGCACAATTACATAATTGTTTTTGTTCTTGAGGCCATTGTAATCACCCATAGTAGCCATTGTTTAACTTATTTTTTTTTACGGTAGAGATTGCAAGAAAAAAATACATTTATTGGCGTATGAAAAATGCTTGAAAAATATGTGTCAAGCAAATACGAGTTCCATCCATCTTTCAGATTTTCCCATTCCTTGTTTAAATTGATAATGTACCTATGTCTTTTTAATCCTTGTTGACTCCTGTTAAAAATGATCCCATTTTTATGCAATTTTAGAAGGGAACAATAATGTCTGTGATTTCAGTAAAGTAGAGTAGCAGATCTGGAGAAAAGAAAATTTTATGCCATTTTCCATTAAAAAAAATAAAAATCAAGAACAGGTATAAATAAACTGAAAGTCACAAGGAGTGCTAAAAAAGATATAACTATTAATTTTTATGCTTTCATTTTGGACCCATTTGTATTTTAAGTGCTTTTCTATCTTTTCTTAGCACAAGTGGAAACATTATTAGTTATTTCAAATCTGATTAAATTTCATAATTTTGAATTCATTAAGAGTTGTTTTATTTTCTAGCCAAATATTGTCGTAAACAAAATGTTTCCTATCAAAATATCCGTAAAAAGTAACACAAACATGTGAATGTTGCCCAATACAAAAATATCTTACTTGAAAATTTTACAAAATTAAATGTTTCCTTTCATGTTAAATACAATTAATACAAAGTATTTCTCAATAATTAAAAAAACAATTAATGACAACTGAGATTTGGGTGAAAAATTATTGAATATTTTGAGAGCCACTGCATTCTTTATATTTTCAGAAGCCTCAAATATTTATTGGGTTTAAATATGCGCAAAGAACCTATGAGCCATATGAACATAGGTATTATATAATATAATTAAATATTTAAAAACTCTTTTTTTAAAAAGGACACGCTTTTAACATAATCACTACTTTTAGTTATGTCTCATATATAAGGGATTTATAGTCAAAAACTTTGTTTTTACAGCTATTTTTTAAAACTTATAATAAAATATCTTTACAATTCACGTCTGACGCCCACACATCTTTTTTTTTACCTCTATTTTTTTAAATACCAAACACATCATAAGCACCCGCCCAACGTTTTATACCACGGTGATGCAGACGGGTTCCGATGCTTATATCAAGATAATAAAATTCACAGATTCTGAAATAATTCATTAAAGTGTAATGTGGCAAGGCTCATTTTGGCTCCCGTTTCAGCACATAATAATTTAGAAATACAACACAAAGATAACTTAATAGATATACATTTTGGATTTAAAAAAAAACTTTCTTATTCCGCATGCAAGAACAAACAAACATACAAATCTTCGTTCTTCCGGTCCGGAATTCGGGCGTGGAATGGGTTGCCTGAAGAAACCAGGAAAACCAACACTTTATCAACATTTAAAACTAATAAGAATTCCGAACTAAACACAAACCATAGATAAGCGTAGGACGCAATAATCTTCTGTATAGAAGGAGCGTCTGTAGCAGATAAGATCAGATAAGATAATATGTCCCCCTTCCTCGTCTATATGCCATACGCCTTTACCTCCGCACCCCTACCTCTACTCACACAGACAGAATAAAGTGTGAACTATAACAGTTAAGAATCAATTAAATTCAAAATATTTAAATATCTATATTTATATAATAATCACTTCGGGGCCGTCCATAAAGTACGTCACGCTATTTTCGACCCTTTTTAACTCCCCCCCTCCCCCGTGTCACAAATCTTTGCACAAGCCCCCTGTTAAAGTACGTCACACTTTCTAACAAAAAATATTTTGTTAACAAAATAACTACAATTTAATATAAAACAATGTGACGTCACAAATAGCCCAATGGCCAGACCCCCCTCCCCCCTGTCACAAACTGTCACACTTTCTTACACCCCCCCCTCTGGAGCGTGACGTACTGCATGGCCCCTTGGCTTAAGTAAGTCACAACTGATCAAGAGATTAGATAAGAAGTGAACAAGAGAAGACTATTAATATTTTCGTTTTCTAAAAAATATTACGAGTGAGCTCCCTTAGTTAAAAAAAAACTACATAGTTTTTTTATATTCCTGTAGTAATTGTTTGTTGTTTCTTTTTTAAGCCCAGGGATCAAGATAAAACAGCAATTCCTAAGTGTTTGCTCACTGGTGTACTATTTTTTCGCTACACAAGAGATTTGTGTTACATCAAATTTATAATATAGGCCTACGAGCAACAAAGCCCGTCCAAGGACGTTCCGCCACCGTTCGGTTTCATTGTCATGTTGTCACGTCTCGGCCGGCATACATAATGTGCATCACGTCAAAAATACTATTCATTATAGTTAAAATAAATTACTTGTAAAAACAGATCTTTTGACTATAAATCCCAACGAACATAACTCAAAATAAAGTCTTAGAAAAAATAACTCGTTATGAACGTCCGCGTAAACGCGTTCAATATGATTGGCTGTAGGAGTCATATGTGTTTGAGGGACCAATCGCTATCTATGACCGCACGGAACATAGCCTTTTATTTTATATATATCAATATACATAATTTGCAATCTCTTTCATGTCTGTCTGTCCGTGACGCTACTAATTTTAGAAAGCAGCGCACCAAATTACTGCACCAAAAATAACACTTTTCGAACGTTCAGCATAAAATTGTGCAATATGAAAATAAATAAATAAAATAAAAATAAATAAAGTAAATAAAAGTTCTGTATTACATTACTTTTTATTCTGATGTGTGTTTTTTCAAAATAAATAGATTTCAGCTGAAATGTATTTATTTTGAAAACGTCCGTCATCTTTTTACGGGTAATACACTAGTATTTATATATTATATACACACGTAATATATATATATATATATATATATATATATATATATATATATATATATATATATATATATATTATATATATATATATATATATATATTATATATATATATATATATATATATATATAAAGAAGGACTGTGAAAGTTAATGATTAGTTAGTCGATTAATTGTTTAAAAAATGTTATCGTTTAAAATAATTTGATTGATTAAAATTTAAGAAAATACTTCTAATATTTTGTTCTCCAGTTTATTAATAATTTATTTTTTTTAATTACATACTTTTCCGTCGTACTATTATTATTAATATAGAAAAAATTTGGGAGCCAAATTATGACATTAAGTTCAATTCTAGAAAATGCTTATGTGGTAAATTAAAGCCTGTTTTAGACACTTTGGCCCCTCGCCAACTTGTAGGTCTTAGCCAAGGTTGATCGGTCCTTGTGCAAAGTAAAAAAAAAGCTATTGTGCAAAGATACTCAGCATTAATTTCTTCGCAATATTTAACAAAGACTACTGCGTGGTAATTCTAAACTGTTGCGCGGCGTCGGTCAGAAATCTGCAAAGCCGTGCAGCTTAAAGGGTACATTGGTCCTAGCTATAATCGGAATGGGTGCGTTTTAAAACGGAATTGTGTGTGTAAAGGTTTGGGGAGGGAAGAGATATGTCTTGCCGTCAAATTCATTCGGCGGTTTTCCTATAAAAATTGTGTTATTATTTTTCAAATTACAGCTGTTGCACGGATCTTACAGAAACATGATTAATGTGATGATATATTTAAAAATTTGAAAGATGGATGACCTGTTACAAGAAGAAAAAAATAAACCAAAAATGTGGATTAGTGTATTTGAGTTGCATATATAAAATGTAACACATTGGTTACATAAAAGAAAAGTAAGCCTTACACAAAATAGATAATGTTATCATCCGAGCGCTTGGTCCCAGGCTTTGAAAAATTCCATTCTGATATTCATGGTTGGGGGTGTCACAATTAGTTAATGACAATATGTACACCTTAGAGGTTACGCCGTTAAATCCATGTACTATAGGCTTCTCGCCATAGAAGGGGCATTGCCTTATGAAAAGTATGTTTAAATTCAGGGCCTTTCTTTTCTAGTAAAGCAGTATTTAAAAGATACAAGAACTTACGAGTTCATTTTTGTAAAATGAAGGATTGTCAGATTTATGCTTTTTATGTAGACAGTGGCAAGTCGCTGTCTCAATGCCACTTCTCATGTGAAAGTTTGTTTTTAACAATAAAGAGAGAATAATAAACTTTATTATTTATTTATTTCTTAACAGTATTTTTTTAAAAATCCGTCCCCGTACCATTAAGTTCATTCAGCGGTTCCCTAAATAAGTGTTTCGTTTTTAGTTCATCAAAAGCAAATAAATAAACTATAAAAAAAATTTAAAAAGCCAGATTCGTCTGAAATTTTCCAGAATTTAAAGACGAAAGTCTTTATGAAAAACTTATGTAATTCAAATAAGGATTTAAAAACTTAAAGTACGAAATATTCATTTAAGAATTCTCTTTATAAACCAGAAATATGGCGTGGAAGCTTTAAAAAGGGTTGTGGTAAAATAAAGTGAATGCAATAGTAATCATACACTGTGAGAAAAACTTAGCTTGTGCAGAATATGGAAAAAAATTATCACACAAGCACCACAAGTGAGCAACGGAATTTGCGATTGAGATATCAGAAAATAGTACAAATAAATGCGTGCTAAAAATAAAGTTCATTTTTATTGTAAATTAGCTCTGTCAGTATCAATTTGGAACTACAAAACGGCCCCTTATATTTGATCCCGAAAAATCAGTCATTCTGTATCATCCCCCTATGAATTGTCCCTGTCAAAAAGGCACCTTTCAATACAACCCACACAATGAGATGCCTTAAAATCGTAAAGGAATGCAAGAAACACTTAAGCTCATCATTGCATCTACAAGGCCTATAAAAGTCATCTAAAGACTTTCATTCAGCAATTTAGAATTGAGGACGAAAATCTGTTGCAAACTGCATGTTTGCTGTAATATAAGATACAAGGCACAATGACCTCGACCTCTACCCAAGCGGTCTGGGAACTTTTTAAGTGTCGGACTAAGACAGGGGAGTCCCAACCTTTTGCAAAGGGGGTCATACTGCATACAGAAAATTTTGTGAAGGCTGCATAACGATAATGAAAAAAAAATTGGGGACTGAGTTTCAGGCTTTTTTATTATTTGATTCTTTTGTCTTTGTAATATTTATGATTGACATTTAGTGCGAATTAAACGGACAAAGCCATCGCTATTGTTAAGACTTTATAAATATTTTATTTCTTAATTGTAAATTAATCTAATTTGATAAATAATTTTCAAGTTATAGAATGCTTACATTATGTTATATACGTTACAATAAATATAATGTGTTGACATATAAGTAGAGTTGAACATGTGTCGAAAAATGTGATGTAAAAAATGCCTTAAAATTCTAAGTACACTGACGACACAGTCATTTCCTTTTCCAGGTTGGCAAAAAAAAAGCAATATTGCGTCATCGATTTTGCCTACGGACGTCATAAAATTCGCACACATAACTTATACATGTGTAATCAAGACACCGTTGTTTGCCATCATTTTATGTCATAATTTATACTCAAAACTGCAAATAATTTATACTTCTCTTATAAATATAATGTCATCATTGCAGGAAAATTCACCAGTCAATTAATTATTTAAGAGGACAGAACGGGTCAGTTAATATTCAAATTTAAAAAAACCCGTCAAAAAAAAGTTTTTTATTATAAATCCTTTATGTACGAGAAGTAACTAAAAGATGTTCATTATAATACGCATCGCTAGATTACAAAATTGTAGTTGTGTCGTTAAACATGTTTAATATAATGCGCACCGATCAGGAATATGTTTATAAAAAGTGTTGTCAATAAAATACGCACCTTATTGCGCGACAGAAAGGTTGTTCAATATAATACGCACCGCGACACTCTATCTCAAAAAATAACATGATACATAGAGATAAATAAAATAATCTAAAAATTCAATAATTTAATTACGGTACATGCGATCGATCTGAAATTTTGATACATTGTTTTTATCATCGGTACAAAACTGCCTGCTAAATTTCAGCTCGCTAGCTTACGAGGAAGTGGGTTAAAAATCGATCCAAAGTTTTGGGCGACAAGCAAGCAAGGGTGCAAGCAGACACCACGAGTTAATATAAAGGATTTAATATAAAAATAAAAAACCCGTAAAAAACCAAGTTTTTGACTATAAATCCTTTATGTACGAGAAGTAACTAAAAGAATGTTCATTATAATACGCAGCGCAAGACCATCCAGAAATACAAAATTGCAGTTGTGTCGTAAAACATGTTTAATATAATGCGCACCGATCAGGAATATGTTTATAAAAAGAGTTGTCAATAAAATACGCACCTTATTGCGCGACAGAAAGGTTGTTCAATATAATACGCACCGCGACGCTCTATCTCAAAAAATAGCATGATACATAGGAATAAATAAAATAATCTAAAAAATCAATAATTTAATTACGGTACATGCGATCGATCTGAAATTTTGATACATTGTTTTTATCATCGGTACAAAACTGCCTGCAAAATTTCAGCTCGCTAGCTTACGAGCAAGTGGGTTAAAAATCGATCAAAAGTTTTGGCGACAAGCAAGCAAGGGCGGGTCGGCCGCAGACACCACGAGTTAATATAAAGGATTTAAAAAACCCGTAAAAAAACCAAGTTTTTTACTATAAATCCTTTATGTACGAGAAGTAACTAAAAGAATGTTCATTATAATACGCAGCGCCAGACCATCCAAAAATACAAAATTGCAGTTGTGTCGTAAAACATGTTTAATATAATGCGCACCGATCAGGAATATGTTTATAAAAAGTGTTGTCAATAAAATACGCACCTTATTGCGCGACAGAAAGGTTGTTCAATATAATACGCACCGCGACGCTCTATCTCAAAAAATAGCATGATACATAGGAATAAATAAAATAATCTAAAAAATCAATAATTTAATTACGGTACATGCGATCGATCTGAAATTTTGATACATTGTTTTTATCATCGGTACGAAACTGCCTGCAAAATTTCAGCTCGCTAGCTTACGAGCAAGTGGGTTAAAAATCGATCCAAAGTTTTGGCGACAAGCAAGGGTGCAAGCAAGCAAGCAACCAGACACCACGAGTTTATATTATAAAGAATTTAAAAATGGGTCGAATTTGGTCCGTAGGCCACATTTGGGACAACCCTGTACTACAACAAATAATAAAAACTGGAATGAGTATTTAAACGCAATTTCCAACAAAGAATTTCCGATTTTTTTTATTCGAGGGAAATCATTCTAGATTACATTAAAATTCATTTCAAATCAAATATTCAGAAACTAAACAAAAAATGACGGCCTATCCCCTCATGCTACATCACACCAAGAATGTGTCAATATAAAGCACACCACCCAACAGTCTAACATTAGCATTCGTTCACAAAGTAGGAAAACCCCATTAACTATCATTCTAGATTGCGTTAAAAGTAATTTCAAATCAATAATTATGAAAGTAAACAAAACAATTGCTATCTACAAATTGCAGCTAAAATTACGTGAGCCGAACGAAAATAGTTTGTTCAAAAATTCCTTCTCAAATATTATTATAAATATTATTAGCAATCGTTTTGCGTTTGTTTCTACCCCATAGCTATTATGGTTGGCGAGAAATTGACAAAATACAGATGGTTTTTGTGTGGTTTTTTGGGTTTTTTTTCCCAGGAAATCTAGTAAATCTTTTCGATATTTTTTAGGCTCTTGCACATTCTTGAGACCTCCTTAACAAATTTGCAAAAGACCCGAACCCTCTATCTGGTATTGTTCAGGCAGAGTTATAGGATCAAGCGTTACAGACATTTCATATATATTAAACGCAATTTTTCCTATGGGAATTTTCCATTGTAAACAGTTCAATTGTCCAATTATTTTGCGGTGAGGGTGACCATGGATATTGAGCTCTAATTCTTTATTTGTTTGTTTTTTAATGTAAAATTATTTCTTTTTGCTGTAAATATGAATATCGTTCAGATATAACACCATTTTATTACATTTTGGATAAAAATCTAAATTTTTGTGACCTTGAAAGAGGTTTTGTAACACAAATGTGGTGTTTTTTAAATTTATTTCTATTTTCACTAAAACAAAATCGTATTATTTTATTAAAATAAAGTCATGAGTCTGTGATGCCTGAAAGTTTCATTCTTTGCCCTTTAATTCAATACCAAATTTATCATTATCTGTTAAATAATAAAAAAACGTTATTAACATTTTAAGATAGCATGGTAGCCCGCGACAAATTTTCAGAATAGATAATTCCGTCAGAATGAGGAAAATAATTCCGTAGAAAAAGAGTTAAAAAGACAACCTGCACTGGGACCTTCAAATACGTGCGAGAATGTGTTAGGGGTCTAAAGGGATTGTAAAGTTGTATTAATTGAATCACTATGAAATCATGATTACCCATCCATCCATCCATCCATCCATCCATCCATCCATCCATCCATCCATCCATCCATCCATCCATCCATCCATCCATCCATCCATCCATCCATCATCCATCCATCCATCCATCCATCCATCCATCCATCCATCAATCAATCCACCCAACCATCCAACCACCCATCCATCCATCCGTCCTTCCATCCATCCATCAGTCCATCAGTCTGTCGTTCTTCAATCTGTCTTTCTCTATATATATATGTAGCTATATATCTATAACTAGCTTTCTTTATATCACTTGACAAACAGCGTGAAACAAGTCACTAAGAGAGGGGGGAGAGGGAGAGAGAGAGAAACCCCCGAATGAGACTGTTAAAATGGCGGGTGACTTTCAAACTTTAAGAGGAAACAATCGTCTTCACTTGCGAATGACGTCACATAATTTAACGTGTTGGGGACATTTTAGTGAGTAGGGTTAATTCCATTATATAAAAGGCAAGAGATTGATTTCTTCTGTTTGGAAGTTAAGAATAAAAGTAATGAACTTTAGCTTTTCAAGTCTCATTTCTCGATTCACATAGGGTCAACACAACAGATAACAATGAATAGCGCTCAGTTGCAACATTTAAATATTTTTAAAATATTGTTAGTATTATAAAAAAATGTCATACTTAACTCTGTTTAACATATGATATGATAGTGATTATTTATATGTATCAACACTCTTGATTTCTCAACATCCTAGTCCTAATATATCAACCCTATGGCCCATGGCGGATTAAGCTGAACGGGCTAAAGCCAGGAGCCCCCGATGATTAGGGGCCCCCAAAATTAGTATATTTTATAAGAAAGATGGACAAATGTTTGCATGAATTCCTGAAAATATCATAAATTAAATAAATTAATTTAAAAAAAACAGATTTTATAATCTCACTAAGAGAAAATATTAAAGATTATTGTTAATATTTTAAAATTTACAATTTTCATCAGGCTCCTGTGGCCTTGAGGTAGAAAGTCGGCCTGCTGTTCAAGCGGTCACGCGATCGATTCCCGGCGTGGGCGCTAGTTTCTTTTTTAATATTGTATTTTTACACTGAATATTAGGATACCGGTAAACAGTTATTTCTTCGTATTACATTTTTTCATGAATAATCTTTTTGGCTGGGACGGCCGATCCCGTAGTACAGACAAGGTATTTTAAAGGAACTGATGAACTATTTAGTTACAAGTTACAGTCTTATATTAGCTGCTAGCAATCATTTTATTTAAAGGGACGCTGGCTGGATAGGGCCTCAGTTTGAATTGCTGCCAGGGGCCCCGTGCAGTCTTAATTCGCCCCTGTATCAAACTAACAAATCAGCCCAAAGGAACCACGCAAACAAGTCCATACAACAAAACAACGCAGTCAAATTAATGTAACATTACACCGAAAGAAGTAAACCCAGCCTACGACCAAAGAAAAATTAAGTAAATCCAACATCCCAACAGATCAAACCAACCAACAACTAATGTTCCCTGTAAGCTGCGTGGCCAGCCAGTTGTCTGATCAATGGCGCGCAGTTGTTGAGATTGCATTGCTGCAAATTTTGTTTAAGTAGAATTAAACATCGGTGTGTGTGGGCTGTAAAATTGTGTATAAAAATGGATGTTATGTAACGTTGCACACCAACCTACCAACCCAACAAACCACCCAAAATAACACACCCAGCAAATTAATCTAACAAATCAACCCAACAAATCAACCCAACAAATCAGTAATACATTCTTGAATTGATTGCTGTATTTCCCTTCCTAAACGTTAATCTGCCACCAATACCCGTCCCACTTTGGTTATCTACCCCCTCAATGCTTGTCCTTTGTTACAGCTAGTTGGAAAATGGAATAGTTTAAATGAACATTTTAAAATGTAATAACGGGAAAAGATTTAAAATTTGAATATATTTTTCATAAAAATTCTTTTAGGGAATTTATTTTGTTAGTGACAAAATTATCGTACCAAAAATCATGCTATGCTTATTTTGGGATTGTTTTATATTAACTTTTTTGAATATAGGAGTACTTAAACGGATTACTAAGAATACTTATTTTCTTTCTGTTTTAAAAGTGAAAAGCTTAACTGTAACCTAACCCTCTTAAATGAATAAAAAAAATAATTATAAAAAAAAATAAAAAAAATTTAAGTTATATATCAGTAAAAGAGTGGAGGAGCTTCCTGAAAAAAAAATAATAAAAAGAATCCTGGTCCCTCAAAACAATTGTTATTTTATGTTGTCCTTGCAAATAGAATCTAATACAACCGCCTAATTCAATACACATTGGAATGTGAAAACATTGGAGCACTTTGAGCTCATTATGGCATGGAGAGGGCCAATGAAAGTCATCCACAGACACATCCAGTCAGTGAAATTGAAGACGGGACGGTCGTCGGTAGACAATCAACGGGCGGCTCTAAAATAAGATACAGGACGGAGTGTCCTTGACTCACAATGGCTGGGGAGACAAACTGAGTCAGTTTTATGGGTGAGACTCCATTTGCACCAGGGCTGTGCACAAAAAAGAGCTTGTGAAAATTGGGCAGGGTGGTTTGAAACAGTTGGTGGGGTTTATTGCAGTAGAGCCGTCAATTCTAAGCTACAGTATCTATTTCAACCTGGGGCTAGAAGCCTACCCCATAACACCCCCCACACATACACACACACATACACAATAAAGACCTTAACTGAGTTCAACACTGCACGTATTTAAATGATGTGTCTCTTGTGGGAAATTACTCCCGAAATAGAAGATTTTTTAGGGCTATGCTGTTTAGGTTGAAGTTAAGAGTAAATTGGGAAGAAAGACCAATTTAACTTTTTTTTTGTGGTATTATTAGCAAAGTTATAAGGGAACCATTGTGCAGTTAATATGGTCATGTGGACTTTATAAGTAATGTGGGTGGAAGAGAGATGGGGTTATTCACCACAGATGCCTATTTTACTTTTTCTACCTTCGTTTTTAGCTGAACCATTTTAGATAACTTAGGAGTTTTTTTCATTGAAGGTCTTAGCGAAATTCGATATAGAGGCGCAAAACAGACGACCGATGGAGAAAATGAGTAATACAGTAAATTGTGAACGATTATTAAGGAAATTTTAAACAGTTGGAACACATCTTTTGCTTATTTCTCAAATTAGGAATATATTTGCGAAACGTCATGGGACCCAAATCAAAGGCTTAACTTAAAATTGTTTTTAAAGAATTGTTGTTTTAACTATGAATCTTCACTCTGCTGTCTAATGTCCATCCAGGGCCGGATTTCCCAGCCGGCCAAGGGGCCCCGTTGGTGGAATCTTTACATAAGCCCAAAAGCCTGGCTTCATTATCAAAAAGCTTTATCGAAAATAATAGTATAATAAATATGTTTACTACATTTTGCATACACTCCCCAGTAGTCAAGTGCACGGTGTTCATTTGTGTTGGTTTGTCATTGTAAGCCGCGTTCTGAGCTGCTGTTGCGATATTGTGGAGAAGGCGTAGGGTGGGTGTGACAGATTGCACCACCAGTAAAAAAACTGCACGACCCCGACTTCCCCCCTCCCCATACCACACACAGGACAAGACACTGCCCGAGCCGGGATTTGGGTTTCAGATTACAGATAATTGACAGTGACCGTATTTTCATATTTTAGAAGATCAAGGGTGCAGTATTTTGTGCCCCTTGTAAGATGTTTGGGAAATGTGGGTCACTAGCTAATGAAGGGTTCGCCGACTGGAAAAATCTGTTCAAAGAATGAAGGAACATGAGAATTCGGACGAACATAGGTCAGCACTTGCGACTATTAAAGCTAGGAAGAATGATGGCGGTAAAGTTGACAAGAGTCTTGTCCTTCAAACAGAAGAAGAAATAAAATACTGGGATAAGGTTTTGAGGCACATTGTGGCTGTTGTGAGCTTACTTCCTGATTAGGATTTTAAAAATAACAGTGGGAACTATGTTATGACCATAGCAGTTTTGGCTGAGGTTGATCCTTTTCTGGACTTACGCATAAAAACGCCATGGTAACAAAGGAAGTGGCACAACATAATATCTTTCGTCAAAAATATGCGATGAAATGATTAATATCATGGCAGAAAAGGTAATAATTACAATACAATCGTGACTGAGATTTTAAAAAATCAAACTATTTCTCTATTTCTGTGGGCTCTACTCCGGACATTTCTCATGTAGATAAATTTTCTTTCATTGTGAGATATGTCTCTGAAGACGAATATTATTTTGATGTTTATTAAAGTCACTAAAGTAAAAAAAAATTCTGCACTACAGCATTTAATTTGCTAAATTTCCAAAATTGCTTTGAGATGGTTAGGGGGCCCAAAAATAAAAAGTGCCTAGGGGCCCTGGTTCTCTTAAATCCGGGCCTGTGTCCGCCTATAGATAATTCTCATTTCCTTCTATCTCTAGCTCTCTTGTCCGTCCATCCCAAATTCTCCTGTACGTCTGTTCTAGCTCTCCTGACTGTTCATCTCTAATTCTCTATCAGTACATCTCTAATTCTCCAGTCAAATTTCTAATTTTCATTCCAAGGATACACATTTTTGTGACGATTTTTCGTTTTCAATGACAATGAAATGAAAGAAATGTATTTTGAGAGGCACAGTTGACCATCAAATTACAATACGTGATCTGGTTTGCAAACACTGCACTGCATGCTGTTATTGAATAAGGTACACGTTTATTTACATATAACATACCTTATTCACCAAAAAACGGGCAGCCCTCCCTTCCAACACATTATTTTTTCAATGGTACATTTTGTACATGTATAAACTGATAGTGCTTTCCCCTACACAATCCTTATTATTTGGAACGATTAAAACAGAATAAAGAAAAGTTAGCATCATTGCCATAGAAAATAACGAAATTAAAAGTTGAGGCATTGTAAAAACCATGTTGCTGGGAATTTCTTTTGTAAAGATTTATGCATGCAGTCTAGCTTTGTTGGTCGCCAGAAGCAACAAAAGATCTCTCATATTATATAACACTTGTCGGACGGCACGAATGGGATGTTGTTAAAATCATCGTGCCTGACGTCACTAAATATTGTGTGTGATGCAAACTTGGTTATGACTGGACATTTGACCTGCAGTAAAATCATGGAGTCAAGAAGCATACATGCCGTTTTATAAAGTAAGAATTATTATGCTTTCATTAACTTAATCAGATATTAAAGAACATGTCATGTATAAAGCATTAAATGGCTTAGCGTGCAGGGCTCATGTAGTTAAGCGTGTAAGGTGAGGGACATTGCGTGTAGGAATTAAGTGAAATGGCGTGTGAGGGTAAGTTATCATGGCGTGTAGTTAAACAAAATGATATGACTTATAGGTATTAAACGGCTTGGCTTGTAGGCGTAAATAAGCATTGCGTGTAGGTATTATATGGCTTTACCTGTAGGATAAAGAAGCATGGGGTGTAGGTATTAAATGACATGGCGATTGATTATCCTCACCAGAGAAAAATATGAGCTTAGGGTCAACCCAGTAAAAAAAAGTATACCAGTTTAATTATATACTGTACGAGAAAAGAAAATATTGTGGTATTAGGAGGCTCCAGATGTTAGGAATTAGAGTAGGCAGAGGTTCTAGGGCAGAAGTGACCTCACCATATTTAACCAGCATACCTTTTAGTTTTTTTTTGTCCTTGGGTATTCTTCAGGACCAGGCTTAATTTTGTATCAATAATGCTACCTGGATAGGTGATAAAAGTGACACGAGGAGGTGAAATTGAAGGCCCCAAGTACCACGAGCGAAAACGGTGACGTGTCTGGTAGAGTCGTGTCGTTGAGGTGGGTAATATTGAATTTCAAATTTAAATGTTTTTTCCTCAATCAATTCCAAGAATCACCGAATATTTAAAAAAAATTACCATTGAAGAACTATGATGAACACACATAAACAGAGAGAAATGAGTTGCAGGAGCAGAATAAGAATAAGAAGAGAGAGGGAGAGAGAGCAAACAGAGGGAGCGCGACAGAGGGAGAGAGAGACAAGGGAATTGAAACGATAATTTTATTAGTTTTAATAATACTTCTTTTTTAATTTACCAAAGAAGAATATCTAATAAGAATAATACCATTGATATTTAGTCGAAATCATCCTGTTAAAACAGGATCGCTGCCTCAAAGAACTAAGAATATCTAAACATGCAGGATGAAAATATGCTATTTTAAAGAATTTAAGTTGGTCATTAAATTTTTAATCTACATGCATTAAATAACAATTTTTAAGACACTTAACGTATTTTCAAGATATTATAATTTTTTTTAAAAGATGATGTATAACATGTCAATAAATATTTTTTTGTAATTACAATTGTGGCATTGAAAAAATAAATACGGTTTATATTATATGACTGTCATTACTTATCTACAGGCTCAAGGATACATTTTGTTATATTACATTTTAGTAAACCCATCCTTAATTGTGGTCTAACATTAGTTTTATTATTTTTGTTTTCTTTGACGCGCACAAATTTAAACCAACAAATGGAAACTTCTACCATATTTTTTTTGCGGAGTTGCTTTGACAAAGTCCAGAAGATGTCTTTTCGCGATTTCTCGCCAGATTATTTTAAAATTGTTCCCCATTTTTTTCTGATAAAATGTCTCTGTTGAAAAGAAAACTATTTTTTAAAAAAAAATGAAAATTAAAACAAATTTATAATATTAACGTTATATTAGCTGGTTACTTACACATTTTAATATAATTACTTTTAATTTATAAAATGTAATGACCAACTGAGTTAATTTAATGTTCTAACGTCTTTATTTGTCCTTTCCGTCTATCTCTAATTCTCCTATCGAGTTAATATAAAAGATTTAAAAAGGGGCGTCCGCCTCGAAGGACTAAGAATATCATGAAACATGCAGGATAAACATATACTATCTTAAAAATTTAATAAGTCGTTAAATTTTTAATATACATGCATTAAATAACAATTTTTAAGATACTTAACGTTTTTTGAAGATATTTTAATTAAAAAAAATGATGATTTTTGACATTTCAATAACATTTTTTATTATTTGAAATGTAGCATTGAACAAATAAATATGGTATATATATGACTCTCAAGAATTATCTACGGGATCACGTAAACCCTATTTTATATAACATTTTTGTCAACCCATCCTTAATTGCAGTCTAAAATTACTTTTATAATTTTTTTTTCTTTGAAGCGCACAAATTTATACCAACAAATGGAATTTACCATTTTTTGCGGAGTTACTTTGACAAAGTCCGAAATATATCTTTTCGCGAATTCATGACGTATTATTGTATAATAGGTTCTCATGTTTTATTTCTGATAAAATGTTTGTGTTGAAAAAAATATTATTTATAAAAATGAAAATAAATTTATAAGATTAATTTATATTAGCTGGATACTTAATAATTTTAATATAATTACTTTTAATTACAAAATTTAATGACCAACTGCGTTAATTAAATGTTCTAACATAAATAACTATGAGGGCCTCAGAGTATAAAGTTTCTTATTTAACCAAAATTTAAAAAAAAATATTTATGGTAATATAATAAACAAATAAACGTTGTCAGCTTTTTTAATCTTACTTTGGGTTGATTGACAAAAGGTTGATGAAATATAAAGAAAACCGAAATAATGTCGACATTGATAAACTGTAGTTAAATAAAGGTGAAGCTCTGCCAAGCAAGAACAGCTTTGTAAAGAGAAGTTGAGATATTAAAAGGGAGATGACTGTGATGAAGAGGCCATGGAAAAAAAAGCTCGCCGCATCCCACAGGCTGGGAGTATTAGGGGGGCGCCCATGCTGCATCAACGCTGCAATCAAACCAGTGTATTGAATAATTACGTGAAGATGCTTCTTGATAATTCCAGGCCAACACCGACAAAGGAATATGTGAACTGTAGAATGTTTATTAGTGGAATTATGTGGTATATTCAGGTTAGGGTAATTAGTGAGGTAAATATTGAGTGCATACATCTATACAAGAAAATATAACGTAAATATACAGTCATAATAAAATCTGTTAAGTAAGCCCACTTATAGTGAGTATGACAGAGCAAGTAATCAAGTAGGATATTAGACAACCGAGAGGATAAAAGCGACGATAAAAGAGAAATGCCTGTTGATGGTCGGGTTATCCAAACGTCCTTAGCTATACTTGTGATAAGTGCTTATTCAGGTGAGAAACGCTTATTTATTTGAGATGTGCTTATTTAGGTGAGAAGTGCTTATTTACGAGCAGGAGTGTCAGTATTTTTTATTTTTTAAGTACCGTGAAAAGCACTGCGATCATCAACTCTTAGAAAACTTTCACCCTGAGACGGGGGAAAGGATTTCGTGTTTAACTAAACAGCGCTTGATATACAAGGCGGTTACAGCAGTAATCACACATCGTAGGTTCACCGACAAAACGGCCCTGGACTAATAGATGGACTAATAGTAAAAAATAAAAACAAATAATATATTCGTATTTTTACTCACCTATTCAGTTTCTGGTTTAGTTCACAAGAAACAATCATAATAACATCACAATAATGAATTTAATATCCTTTTTTCGATATGGTACCAAGTCACGGTTGTTTGTTGACAAGAAATAATATAATAACATCACAAGAAATTATTTTACGATTTTAACAATTTTTTAAGGGTGAAAAAGTTTACGAAAGCTTAAAATGCAGCAAAAAAAATTGTCTGGTGCCGATTTGACTGGGGCCGTTAAGTCGGGGCCGTTCTGTCGGGGGCCGTTTTGACGGGTCCCCCATAGTGATCATCAAAAATAAGATCCTTAAACATTGGCGGGATGGTGATGATGTTATAGTGGGCCTAAGTTGCGAAATTCACCACCTCCTTTGGGAGGGTTAAATAATGTGAAGCGTAGAGTCTTTAAGTCCGGGTTTTTTCATGTTAGTCTTGTAAGCGACATGTGCAGTACACCGCTAGAGCTTAAGTTAGACATGGCATTAAAATCTTTTGACATGAAGTAGACTATTGAATAGACCAGAATACCGTCAGTATGACAGTGAGTAGACTACTGAATAGACTAGAATACCGTCAGTATGACAGTGAGTAGACTACTGAATAGACTAGAATATTGTCAGAATGACAGTGAGTAGTATTCTGAGTAGACAAGTATGAAGATAATATAGTGAGATGTATGCAATAATGTTTGCAATTAAAGTTGGATGTAGAGTGATATTTAAATATATGTCATAAGGGGCTGTCCATAAAGTACGTCACGCTATTTTTGACAATTTTTAACTCCCCCCTGTCACAAACTGTCACAAATCTCGGAACCCCCCCCCCTCCCCTCCCTAAAGTGCATCACACTTTCAAACAAAATTTCTTTTTTTAGTAACAAAATAATTAAAATTTAATATAAAACACAGTGAAGTCACACATGGCCGGACCCCCCTTCCCCCCTGTCACAAACTGTCACACTTTCTTACACCCCCTCCCCCCCTCTGGAGCGTGACGTACTTTATGGATGACCCCTAATGAGATATAGATGTACATAAAATGATAGAGGGTACAGCTGTTTATGATAGATGGGATTTATGATGAAGTTTGATTTTGTAATTTATTACTATAAGCGTAGGTAGAAAACGTGAATTTGGGATAGCAAGATGACGCGTGTTAATTTGCCTAATTTTTTTAAAAAAGAAACTAATAACTCAAAGTACTTTATAACACTATATCTACAATGTGCAAATGTTATAAAAGCAAATGGAAGGCTATATGCGAATCCACCAATGAATTTTTTTACCACACTATAATCTATATATATATAATTCTCTTCATAGTCGGACCATGCGAGGCAAGAAGCTGCAAGTATGTGCAACAGAGCATGACGAATGACCCTCGCTCGGGTCAACTAAACACAGTTAACGGTTGACAAGCGAAGGTAGTTGAGGGGTGACCAACAATGGCCCTTGCGTTTCATTTGCATTGTTCCTTCACAGAAAACGTGAGATTAGTAGTGTACTGGTTAACACGTTCGCCTCATGCGAGGAAGGTCCGGGGTTCAAGCCCCGGCGAATATATTGTTTTTTTTTAAATGTCTGTTTTTGCCCGTTCTTTTACCTCTTTATTGCATAGCATACGCCGCAGACTGGCTCATCATAGACAGTGCAAAGAATGGTTGGGGGGGGATTAGAGTACAGACACAAAAAGCATCATCAAGTAAATAAACAATAGCGAGCAAAGGTGAAGACATGCACACTTAGGTTGTTGTTACCCGCCTCCCATTTATTACTACCATCCTTTAAACAGAAACTTTTTTTGGCCGATCCTAGCGAGGGTTAGTCCTATTTAGGGTTGTTAATTGCGTGTTTGGTTGTTGTTTTTTTTTGTTGTTTTTTTAAACCGACTATCGATTATGTAACTCCGATTTTAAACCGATTATCGTTTTACAGCTGACTTCATAGAAGTTAGGGAGGGGTGTACCGAATTTCGCCTGCAAATGTATCGAAAATAAAAAAAGAGTTTGCAGTTCCCCCCCCCCAAACCGACGTTCACTCGCGTTGTTTTGATTTCTTCGTGCTGTAGTTTGTATCCTTTCTTTCTCAACTTTCTTTGCACTCTCCATGAGCAAGTCTGCGGCGTATTCTACGCCGCGGGGCGTCTAGTTAATGATAAAATAATAAATAAAACAAACCCGTAAAAACAAAGTTTTTGACTATAAATCCCTTATATATGAGACATAACTAACAGTATTGATTATTTTCAAACATTTACAGACTGACACCGAGTGATGTCCCTTGTCTTTAATAAATGGGGGTGGGATGTGAGGGGGTGTCGGCACGACGGTCGGCGTCAACACGACGATCGGCGTCAACTCAAACTCACGTGGAAGTGGGAAAAAAAAACAATAACAAAACAGTGAATTTAAATTACATACCTCATATAAGGATAAACTAAAAATGCATTAATTTAATTACGGTACGTTCGATCGATCTGAAATTTTGATACGATGCATTGTTAGGTTAGACATGTCCGTGTGCCAAATTTCAGCTCGATCGGATCACGGAAAGTGGGTCATTTTCGACTTTTGTTTTTCCGCCCGCCAAGCCCATGAGATGATGAGAGAGAGACAGAGACGGCCGCGAAGTTAATATAAGGGATTTAAAAACAAACCCGTAAAAACAAAGTTTTTGACTATAAATCCCTTATATATGAGACATAACTAACAGTATTGATTATTTTCAAACATTTACAGACTGAATCTGTCTTAACACAAGTTTGCTTCATAACCCTAGGGGGGAGGGGTGGGGGGGGAGGGGTGGGTGGGAGGGGGAGAGGGGAAAAGTCTGGTCACCGATTCGCTTGACCGAGCTCAGAGTGACACGTAAAATGTAAACAAAAGCGCACCGTCGTTTCGTTGGGTCGCCTCAATGCTCAAACTTTCACGTGGCAAAAAAACAATAACAAATCGTGATTTTAAATTACATACCTCATATAAGGATAAACTAAAAATGCATTAATTTAATTACGGTACGTTCGATCGATCTGAAATTTTGATACGATGCATTGTTAGGTAAGACGGGTCCGTGTGCCAAATTTCAGTTCGATCGGATCATTGGAAGTGGGTCATTTTTGACTTCTGTTTTTCCGCCCGCCGAGCCCATGAGATGATGAGAGAGAGACAGACAGAGAGAGAGACAGAGACGGCGGTGAAGTTAATATAAGGGATTTAAAAAGAATCTAAAATCAATTCTCATCATTTGAAAGTCTATGAAAATTAAGAGATGAAATATTTCATCTTAGTTGTTAAAAATATAATAGAAGTTTGCGTGTAGATTTGATTTTTAATGCTAGGAAATGAAAGTTTTCATTTTTTTAAAAATCTGGTTGGTATAATTTGGACAATGGCTGTTTTCCCCTTAAAAGGGGACAAATATTGTTTGTATTGGTTTTTTTTCCACAGGATAAAAAGTAATGATTATTTAGGAACTCTACAATATAATACTTTTAAATCAGCAATTAAAAAAGAAAGAAATATGTATTAATGTTTCTATCTTTTTCTTAAAATATAGTAAAGAATTTTTAAATTAGAAAAATTGAAATTTGAAATTATGAAACTGTTTATTAAACTTACTCATGTGTAATCATTCTGCATTGTTTCACTGAGACGAATAAATTGTGTGTGTGCTGTTAACAATTTAGTCGTTCTCTTCTCTAATATCGTCAGCTCAGTATTCTTAAATCACCGCTATTGACTATTAGCATTCGGTTTCTTTTCATGTTTGCTTTTTGTGATGAACATTGGTTACCGCACTGAATCCAATTTCCACTAAATATGAAAAGGAAGTGCAATAAGAACTTTGGAATTACAATTCGTTTTTCAGGATAAGCCATATGGATCTCTTTTTCCAGCCGAAATTGTTGATATTCACTTTTGAATTTAAATTTCAATTCATCATTTTTAGATACTTCCATCCGTTCTTCTTGTCAATGTGGAGATGCTCTTTTGTTTGCACTTGAAAACTGATCCAAAAATAAAATTATGTTTATGTTCAAATATTATCAAATCGTTTATTAAAATCTGAATGGAGTGCATCCAAGTGCTCACAATAAAAAAGTATGTCTTCATATTTTTTCTGCTCCTGATAAATTTAGGAACTGGCTGAATTCTCTTTGTCCAAATTTCTTTGGTTGGCCGAAAGCTTCGACACCGGACGTTTCGACCTCGGACGGATCGACCACAAGAAGTTTCGACCCCGAAACTTCCTGTGGTCAAATCGACAGTGTTGGACCGTCTTATCTTATCATATCTGTTTCAGACGCTCCTTCTATACAGAAGATTATTGCGTCCTACGCTTATCTATGGTTTGTGTTTAGTCCTGCATTCTTATTAGAGTTTTAAATGATGATAAAGTGTTGGTTTTCCTGGTTTCTTCAGCAACCCATTCGACGCCCGAATTCTGGACCGGAATAACGAAGATTTGTATGTTTGTTTGTTCTTGCGTACGGAATTAGAAAGGTTTTTTTTAATCCTAAATGTATATATATTAAGTTGTCTTTGTGTTGTATTTCTAAATTATAGTTAATTGCTTTATGTATGATTACTACTTTACTCTTGGCTCTTCTATCCTTGAACTTGGTCAAGTAAGCGATGTCACTTTAAGATTGAATTTAATTGGAAATTAAAGCATAATTTTTTTCTCTCAAGATCTCCAGCACCTAGATAAAAAGCTTATATTTAAACATGTACCCTTTGACAACCAACAAACTTATGTAGGAAGTAGCAAACGATAAAATTCTTCATCGATTTCAATACTAAGCTGTTTCAATTATCTTTCATTCAATTATCTGTTTCTGATTGTGTTGACAGCTTTAATTACATATTCTAATGAATTATATTGGAGTGCACTTAAATTTTTGTGGCTACTGAAAAAATATTAGAAGTATTGATTCACCTTTCGTATCAGTTTGGAAATATTTAGCAAATAATATTTCTTGGCAAATTTCTTCTTCCTTTGCGAACCACACGTATCCAAAAAGTACAGCTTCATTTCCGGGCGAAGTTGTCTCACCAAATTGAATCGAAAACCGGGATGTTTTTAAATAGCTACACAATGAATCTTCAACATCTTGAGCCATTTCATCATTCTTCTTTGCAATGTATTACGGCTCAACGAAATTTTCTTGATAAAATCAGATGCTGGCCTGTGTAGCAAAGTACGTATTACTTCACTTACAGCTGGTATCCTTTGTTCTTTTCCAATAGTATGAGGTTTTCCCACTTAGGCAATCATTAACGAAATATTGTAAAAGCAAGCAATCCATCTCAATCTTGTCTGGTTGTGGTTGAAAAGAGTTTTGCCAATGTCGGTTGTTTGATAAATTTTTTTATTTCAGTACTCGAAAATAAGATAAAGCCCTATCTTTTTATCGCCATTAATTTTAGTCAAGTGTTCTTTTAGTCTGGGTGGGCGCAATTATATATAAACGAGCAACAAAGCCCGTTCAAGGACGTTCCGCCACCGTTAGGTGGCATGTTGTAACTCCCCTCCAACAGCCGTCTCGACCGGCCATACATGTGCATCACGTCAAAAATACTATTTATAATAGTTAAAATAAAAACAGAGCTTTTGACTATAAATACCAATGCGCATAACTCAAAATAAAGACTTGGAAGAAATACTGCACCAAAAATAACTCGTTTTGAACTTCTGCGTAAACGTGTTCAATATGATTGGCTGTAGGAGTCATATGTGTTTGAAGGACCAATCTCTATCGATGACCGCACGGAACATATCCTTATATATATATATATATTTGCACATTTCTAAATGCAAGTGAGGGAGTATGCGGAAACCAAACCAAATTCCAGTGCATTTTTCAAAGAAAAATTATTAAGCTTTTTGAGCGGAATAAATAAATCAATTTATCTAAATCTTCTCTTCTTTCTTTTAAGCTTTAACAACCCCCTGCAACTAATCACCGCCACCTCCACAAATGGACCTGTGGCCTTCACCACCCACTGGATCTCTGCAGCACCCGCCAGGGAGCGGTAGCGCCCATTTTGCGAATCACGAGTATAGATGGATCAAGAAACATCCTTTGTAACCAGAAAATTTCACCGGGCGTTTACTAAAAGACTTTCTCAAGTTTCATGACATTGTTCAAATCGTGTAATATCGAATGGGGAAAAAAAGAATTTCATTTGTAGGGAAAAAAAAGATTTTTGACACCGGCCATAAAGGAATGAGCATTAGGAGTTTACTGCCTTAATATGGGAATCAAATTTTTATGAACCAAGTTTGGTCAAGATCCATCCATTCAAACAGTAGCCAAAGTTTAAACAAATTTTTATATAGGTTATATTAGGAAAAACTACATTTTGGGTGGGCCACTAGCCAGAACGGTAATTAAAAAATATACAATTTGACAATTATCTTCGTGAGAGTGTACTCAACAACTTCCAAAGTTGCATTCTTCTACCTACCCGGGAAGTTGAATAAATAGTGATGAGTCAGTCAGTCAGTGCTTTGCCTTTTATTAGAATATATAACGATGTTTTCACGAAGCTCCGCCCCTTTAGCCCTAAGTTACCAAATCAATTGCTAAAGCGATCACCTTCTTCCTTGCGTAACGGCGTCGTATCGAAATCTGGTCTATAAATACATGGTTCTCAGTGGAAAAGGTACCACTCAAACGAGGAGTACGGAGAGTGATCTGTGCAAGGATTAAAATGACGCCCGATTGTAAGTAGTATTTACTTATGAATACATTTGTTCAAATCAAGATAGCTTCTAGTATTTAACATGAAACTATTGTTGAAAAAATAATCGAAGGGATGGCACAGGCTAGAGCTAGAAGAAAAATTAAACTCATTGAGAGACAGACCTCTATTACTGTTACATCTTAAATGCTTGTTTCTAGTACGGGTTTCATAACATTTTGTTCATGACTACATTGTGTTTTAAAATAGGGGTTTGGTTTGGGGGGGGGAGTATTAAAAATGTAAAATAGTGATATTAAAATTACTCAAAAGGAAATAAATAAATTACATGGTTTTTAAACATTTGGATCACGGTTACGAGTTATATTGCTCCCAAATATTGGGTCTTAAATCATATAGATGGGAAAACTTTTCATTTTTAAGAGTTTTGCTCAATAACTTAAATTTAAATAAAAATTTAAAAAAAGAAAACAAAAACAAACAAAAATTATATCATTTTCCGACATTGGTTTCTGTGGCAGGTAAATAAATAGAGGACCAACCAGGCGCGCATTAAATGTATTGACAATTTTATACACGTTTTGACCTTTCAGACTCATGACAAAATTATCTGTAAATATTTAACAGTAATTAATTTGAGTATGCAAGATCTTAAATTTAATGGCAATTTTTTTTGTTAATTAGTTTAATTAATTTTCATGCTAATACTCCAAATCTTTCCTTCACTACCTCAAACACTATTTTAAATGTTCCTCACTCATACACACACACACACATAAGCACACACACACACAGACACACGCACGACCTCACAGACGCATGCCCGCGCACACACACACTCACACCTTTTCCGGTATTGCTTGTCGATGTATTTAATTAAAATATTCTTATAAATTGAATTATAATCAATGTAATTAATTCCCGTTAGTCAATAATTTAAAGCCAAAAAGTTCGTGTAATCGTTAGGAATTGTGTTAATAGTTATCGGCCGCCATTTTTTAATTAGTATTTTTTCTTTATTTTTGATTTCCAATAATTTGTAATTGGTGTGTCGGTTAATCGTAAAAAAATAATTTAAATAAAAATTTGTTAACGATTAATCGAGAAATTAATCGTTAATTTCAACAGCCCTAATATATATATATATATATATATATATATATATATATAAATATATATATATATATATATATATATATATATATATATATATATATATATATATATAAATCGATATATATATGTGTGTGTGCATATCCTTTATAGCTGACTAAACCATTCATCAGATCGTCTTGAAATTTTTGGAGAATGTTGAGTACCCACCTGGGATGGTAACTGGCAACTTTTTTTTTCTAAATTTAACACTAATTGGGCACCCGGAGCCCATAATGCAATTTGTTGCTTATATGAGCTATACAAAAATTAGTTTAAGCGCTAGCTACTGTGTAAATTGTTGGATCTTAACCAAACTTTGTATATAACAACTTGATAACCAATATTAAAATACTATAGGGCACTGAACTCCTAATAGTCATTCCTTTGGGGCTGGGGGACCCAACAATTCCTATTTCTTAAACGTTTAAGATTGTATTCACCATTCAATTATTAACAATCTTGACAAATAATGACACATGTATCCATTATACAAATTGAAATGAACAGGTGTTTTGAACTTTATATCTTGCACTGAATGGGCCCTGGAGCCCTTAATGTCTTTTTTTTTGGGTTATATAAGCAATATATAAAATTAGTATATGCGTTAGCTACTGAGTAAATGAATGAATCTTAACCAAAATTTGAATACAAAAACTTGGTAGCTCATATTAAATTACTATAGGCACAGAACTTCAAATGTTCATTACTTCGGGGCCGGGGGCCCCAAATGTCTTTTTTTCTTCGTATATGTTTAAGATATTTTTCCACATTCAATTTTTCACGATCTTGAGGAATATATTTTTGAGGAAACTGAATTAAAATGAACAGGTTTTTTAAATTATCATCTTTCAAAGAAAGGGCCCATTGGCCCCTAAATCACATTTGTTCCTTATATTAGCTGTATTAAAATTAGTATTAGCGTAAAATACTGAGAAAATTAATGTACCTTGACCCATTTTAGTATATAAAAACTCAAGGGTCTATATTTTATTACGATAGGGCATTAAACTCCTAATTTTCATTCCCTCGGGGCAGGGGGCCAAACTGTCTTTTTTAGTAAATGTTTAATATTTTATTGTCCATTCAATTTTTAGCAATATCAGAAATAAAAATAAATGTTTGTATTTTGACATGTATTTAAATTAACACATGTTTCGCACTTTATTTCTTGCAATAATTGGGCCCTTGGGCCCTTAATGTCGTTTTTTGGTTATACGAGCTTTATAAAAAAATAGTTTATGCGTTAGCTACTGAGTAAATGATTGGTTCTTAACCAAACTTTGTATACAAAAACTGTGTAGCCCATATTAAAATACTTAAGGTTTCTGAACTTTTAATGTCAATTTCTTCGGGGCCGGGGGCCCCAAATGTCTTTTTTCATATATGTTTAAAATATTTTTGTCATTCACTATTTAACGATCTTGATAAATATATCCTCGATGAAACTGAATTAAAATGAAAAGGTTTTTGAAATTGACATCTCGCACCGAATAGGCCCGGGCCTCCTTTATGCCGTTTTATTTCACTATATCTATTTATATAAAATCAAAGTATGTCTGTCTGTGTGTGTGTGTGTGTGTGTGTGTGTGTGTGTGTGTGTGTGTGTGTGTGTGTGTGTGTGTGTGTGTGTGTGTGTGTGTGTGTGCATGTCCTTTATAGCTGACTAAACCATTCATCCGATTCTCATGAACCTTTTCAAGACTGTTTAGTATGCTCCCGGGATGGCAACTGTCTTCTTTTTTTCGAAATTTAACACTCATGGGACGCCGGGGGCCCATAATGTCATGTTTTGTTTAAACGAGCTATAGAAAAATTAGTTGATGGTTCTTAACTAAACTTTGTATATCAAAACTTGACAGCCAATATTAAAATACTATAGGGCAATAAACTCCTAATGACCATTTCTTCGGGCCTGGGGGCCCAAAATGCCATTTTTCTTCAACTTTTAAGAATTTATTCCCCATTTATTTATTAACGATCTTGAAAAATAATGATAAATGCATCCATTAATATCCATATTGAAACGAACAGGTGTTTTGAACTTTATGTCTTGCACATAATGGGCCCTGGGGCCCTCAGTGTCATTTTTTGCTAATATGACCTTATAAAATTTAGTTCATTTGTTAGGTACTATGTAAATAAATGGATCTTAACCAAAGTTTGTATTCAAAAACTTGGTATCCCATATTAAAATAGTTAAGAGCACTGAACTTCTAATGACAATATCTACGCTCAAATGTCTTTTTTTCGTATATGTTTAAGATATTCGTTCAAATTCACTTTTTAAAGATTTTGAGAAATATATCCACACAAAAACTGAATTAAAATGAACAGGTTTTTTTAATTAACCTTGCATCGAATGGGCCGGAGGCCCCTTAATGTCCTTTCCCCTTATATTAGCTATATAAAAAGTATTTTAAGTGTTAGATAATGAGAAAATAACTGGATTTTGACCAACCTTAGTATATAAAAAAATAAAGAGCCTATATTACTATAGGGCACTGAACTCCTAATATCCATTCCCTCTGAGCTGGGGGCCCCAAAGGTCTTTTTTACTGAAGTTAATAATTATATTCCCTATTCAATTTTACACGATATTGAGGAATATAGCTTGAGTACAATGGCAATAAAATAACTATCTTATCACTCATTTTTGGGCCGGGCATTTAATATCGTTTCCTCCTTTGTACGCTATTTAATTATTAATTTATTTATCCGTTTGATATGAAACTTGGAATTTTTTTTCACACTTTCGCGAAGGTTTCTAGCATAATTGTTTTTAAAAATACAACTCATTGGTTTCTTTAAATGTATTCATTTTTACTGAGATCGTTGCAACGCACGACGGGTCTGCTAGTATACATATAATAAATGTATATATATATTAGGGCTGTTAACGATTAATTTCAATTAAATCGTTAACTTTTGAAAAATTAACGATTAATTAAACGTTAATTTCGATTAAAGCCATGGTGTCATAAGTAAAATTTATTTAAATACTTGACGAAAATCGAAATAACACTGGAATGTCTTCTTTATATGACATCTTTTAACCAACAATCCAAACAGACAAATGTATTGATATTATTTGGTTCAAGTGATGAGCGGGTCTTATTAACTTAATCACACTATAACCAGCCGAGCAATCATTCACATAGCTTTAGATGGTCTCAGCTGAAATTTCCGATACTGTAGTGGATGTTTGGTTTGCAGGTGATATGTAAGCGAAGTGTTATAACCATGGTAGCAATGTTCCCTTTAAGTAGCGCGCCTGCGTATATATTTTGCCGACGCCACGCATGAGTTTAGAATCACCGCACAGTAAATTTGGTAAAATATTGCACAAAAAGTGGACGTTGTGCAACTTTGCACACGAGGTGGGTTTTTTTTTAAATTTTTGAAGACGGGCCAACGAAGCTTAGACTTAGAGGGAACGTTGCATGGTATGCAAACGACTTCTCTCAATGGACACACTAACCTTTATCAACATTTTGAACATTAACGTCAGTCAATAGTTTAAAACCAAAATGTTTGTGTAATCGTCCGGAAATTAGTTTATATTTATCGGCCGAAATATTTTACTCTTTAACTTCCAGTACATTTATAAGTGGTGGGTCGATTAATCGTTAAAATAAATTTAATCATTAAAATTTTTAACGATTAATCGAGAAACTAATCGTTAATTTCCGAAGCCCTAATATATATATCAATATACATAATTTGCAATGTATATCACGTCACGTCTGTATGTCTGTCCGTGACGCTATGCGAGGTAACTCCCGATAAAAAAAATATATATATAAGTAAAAATGTTGCTTTCAAGATTAAAAAATGTGTTTCTCGCCTTAAAAAATTGTGACGTGACGTCATTATTTGAGCTTTTATTAATGTGTGAAGGGAACGAAGTAAAAAGAGCCACATTTTATTTGATGTGATTAATATTATTTATTTTTTTTGTAATAAATGTCCGTTTTTGTGTATGTGTCCATTTCAATATTACTTACGTAATTATAAATTTAATTTTCTATATTAATATATAAAATTCGTTTTTTTGGTTTATGAAATTTACAATTGGTTGTCGTTTGGTTGTCAAGTTTCGTTGTGTTTTGAACTATAAAGCCATTATTTATTACTGCAAATAAAATTTGCCAAAATTATGCTTCAGTTTAGCGTTTGTTTTTCTTTTATACACTTTTAGATTGCAAATTTGTATGTTTAAAAAAATAACATATTTAAAAATCGGACTCCTCCCCACAATAGTTTTTTCATTGTTATTTACATGTAATATTTTAATGCGTCTTAGACTAATTTGGATTAAAAAATCTTTGCTTATAATATAGAACTGGAAGGGGTGCTGACTTGACAATAATGAAAACGTTTATTAGAATTTTTATATTCTATGCAAAATAAATAGTTCGTTGTTATTCATATTTGTAAATAGTTACATTTTTTTTATTTACATGTTTTGATAATGTAAAGGTAATGATGCATTGACCAATGGGCGCATAAACTGACAAGTCATAAAAGATCTTGAAAAGGTGCTTACTTGGCAATAATAAAAACGTTTATGTGAATTACTAACACGCTTATATTAAATTGTAAATATGCTTAACAGTTGATAATTTAATCTTTTCTGTTATCCTGTGACAAACCTTGCTTACTACGTTTCATGCAAAATGAATAGTTCTTTGTTATTAACATGTGTAAAAATTACATTTTATTTTTTACATGTTTTGGTAAGTTGTGGTAATTAATGTATGGACAAATAGACGAATAAACTGACAAGTCATTATCATCAATGAAGCTTAAACTGCTTCAAATCACAGATGTGCATGGTGTGGATCACATTACAGTCACATAATTTATTTTTAACGCACTGTGCTGTATTATTGGTGCACTTATAATTGGTGCGCACTATTCAATGCCACAAGTTAACGTCCGGCTGACTCCTCAGCAATATTTGTTAACACTTCGAACTTCAAACTTCTTTGCTGTAGTATCACCTTATTCTGTGTGTAATTCACTATGCATTTACTATTAATCTGATTATATCATTATTATTCATGCAAACTTATATAACGTGAAGCCTAAGCTTGGAGGTTTTCTCATAACACATATATTCGTATATATATAATCAAAATATATACTCTGCTATGTCCGTTCGCAACGCTAGATTTTAGAAAGCGCACCGCTAAAAAAATAGCCTTAAAAAATTAAATTTAAAAAAAACCAACCACAACAGAAAAAACTCTATTTTCAAATGTCCGCATAAAATTGTTCAATATGGAAAAGAGATTTCATTTTTCTCTCTTGGTCTCTACATGTTCTGATTATTTACTATGCGGCTTTCAGGCAAAAGGGACAATTACAAAAACTGAAATATATCCATTTTGAAAACTTCCGACATTTTTGAAGGGTAATAAACTAACATATATATATATGTGTGTGTGTGTGTGTGTGTGTGTGTGTGTGTGTATGTGTGTGTGTGTGTGTGTGTGTGTGTGTGTGTGTGTGTGTGTGTGTGTGTGTGTGTGTGTGTGTGTGTGTGTGTGTGTGTGTGTGTGTGTGTGTGTGTGTGTGTGTGTGTGTGTGTGTGTGTGTGTGTGTGTGTGTGTGTGTGTGTGTGTGTGTGTGTGTGTGTGTGTGTGTGTGTGTGTGTATATATATATATATATGATATGCATACGTCTTTTTTTTTAAATACATTAAAAAATTCACTACTAAATTTGTGGAGATTGTCTTCACATCACCGGTCCAATAGCCCCCCCCCCTTTTAAAAGTGATAATATCCTGAAAGGGTGTCACAACATGTGCAAGGTTAACCCATGTGTCCAAATGTTTTACTGTCTTTTATCGATGGAGTAATGTTTACAGACATTAAGATAACATTTAAAAAATCAGTATCGTTCACTTAGACATTTATAGAATTTATAGACGCCCGCATCGCTAAATGCTGAGGATCGGCTATCTTCAACTGATGCTCCACAGAGGAAGACATGCAGCAGAGTAAATTTATTTCTTGTAACCAGCACTTTGAAGGCGTAATACTCATTGTGCTTTGAATTTTAGTATTAAAAAAAGGCGATTTAAAAAAAAAGAGCGCATAAATAATATAATAGTCCAAGTTACTGACTCACTGGATGGATCATCCGTAACGCTATGACGTCATTGTTTGAGCTTATATTTTAAATTTGGAAAAGGGAACGATGTAAAAAGAGGATTTGAGGGTTTATAATTATAAAATACTTTGTGTACATTTCTGGAAGTTTAATATTTCATATTTATCAAACAAGGATAAGTTACTTGGGCTTTTGACCAAAAGAGTGGGCGCCGTAGGCACCCTACAACCCCTAGTTATAATAATATGAGTGCAATACCCGTGCTTTGCTACTGGGCAAGCACAATAACAATAACAATATTTTGTTTTGGGATCTCATATTCCCCTTAAAAATGTATATATGAGTATAAAAGCATCACGAAATGGGGAAAATGAGACATTAACCCTCTTCTTCTAGTTCTTCAATAAAACAAAACTATTAAATGACATTCCGTGATCTCCATGTAGTGACGAAACACACATTGGCAGATACTTGTGTAATTTAAATAAAAGGATTGTTTTCTTACAATTTTTAGTGAATTATATTATTTTTCATAGTAGCTTTTTAGCTTATAAAATGACATTATAATGTAAGGCCTTTGTATAATATATATAACATAAACTAGTAGGAAGCAAATTTTAAATCAGGATGAAAAAGTTTACAATTTTCAAGAAATTGTATATAGCTTCAAAGAACCCTACCATTTAGTGAACCGCATCCTCTGCCTTGAGAATGAGAATTTAGACGGACACTTCAATCTCTTTGAATAAAAATGATCTAACCATTCACAGTATTGTTTATTGTTAATGTATCTCTTCGGCGCAGTACTAAAGCTAGATCCTGTATATAAGTCGTAATACACGTGATATTTCTATTCAATAAATATATTTACACCTTAGACAGCTCTACAGTTACCACCCGAAGAATGTGATATGCCACAGCATTGACCTAGAAATCTACCAAATATTATGTTGAAGTTTAAAAATTCGTCTTCCCTTAAATATCTTTTCATATGATTCCTTTGGTTCTATGACATCGCTCTCCACAACACGCCGCCTTAGAATAACAAGGGTCTAATTCGAATTTGTGACAAAATTTCAAAAATGTTTTATAGCCACCATATATCAATCCATCATGATAAAAAAAAATTGAATGCTGTATCTTGAGACAATTTTGTAGGAAGCGGAGAATAACAATTTTATAACTCTAAATAGGCCTACTAACTTCAAATTTCCAAACGCGAATATCTCGGTTCGACCAAAAGTTCACACAGAACCTTGTTACATCCATTTCTTTACACTCTATGCATGACCTTAGCTCAGGACAAATCGGATATGTTTTTATTGAGCGAGATAATATTTATGTGAATATTAATGCCAAGGGATAGAGTTTATTTATAGTTTATAGTGCATTGGTGAGGTAAAGTCTTGGATGACGTTCAGCAAACTCAAGCTGAATGATGACAAGACTGAAGCACTTCTATTTTGCAACAATAAATCACGCAGTACTTTGTCTCTTCCGAAGTCAATTCACGTAGCCAGTTCGGATATTCTGTTCACAATATCGACTAGGAATCTTGGCTACATTATTTCTGACAACATTTCTATTAACAACTTCATCAATCACATCTGTCGCTCTGCCTACACTGCCATTCGTCAGATCAGCTCAATCCGTCATTACTTAACAGTTAGTGCAACAAAAACTCTAGTCTGTGCTCTTGTAATAGCTCGTATGGATTACTGCAATTCTCTTCTGTCAGGTGCACCAAAACAATGCATTGAAAAACTACAGAAAGTTCAAAATTCAGCTGCCAGACTGGTGTTCAAGGCAAAAAAACATAACCCTGTTACTCCACTTCTTCACTCACTTCATTGGCTGCCTATACAAGCCCATATTGATACAAACTGGCCGTTCTCTGTTACAAATTCTTTTCGGACTCATGCCCATCGTATCTTACTGAACTTTTGTCGGTCTACTCACCCACTCACCAGCTACGATCTTCTGCAGACACACGCGTTCTCTCTGTTCCTACGACACGCACCAAAACATTTGCTGAAAGGTCGTTCTCTTTTTGTGCAGCCAAACAATGGAATTCTCTACCATTACACATACATAGTATTCAAACAACCAAGTCCTTCAAGACTGCACTTAAGACACATCTTTTCAACAAAAAAAATTCAAAATTAATGAAACAACATTTCTTGTAAATGATTAACGTAGCTTATGTATAATGTACTGTATTTTTGTGTTTGTTATGATATGGAAGTTAATTTAATACTTATATGTATGTTATTTCTTTCATGTAAAGCGCTTTGAGCCCAGTTCTTTACTGGGATACAGCACTATATAAATAATCAATTTATTATTATTATTATTATTTGTTTAAGTTTAAAAGACACACGTTGAATCGCAAGATTTGGGCTTAAAATTTACCCTGTTGTTTTAGCTTAAGTTTTGCCAAATAAAAAAAGATATTAACGTTGCTAAGCAATAGTCCCAATAGTGTTGTTACCACCCAGGCCCAGGGTTGGGTGCTATGGCGGATTAAGGGGGGCTTACTGGGCTAAAGCCAGGGGCCCCCGATGATTAGGGGCCCCCAAATTTAGTATATTTTATAAGAAAGATGGACAAATGTTTGCATGAATTCCTGAAAATATCATAAATTAAATAAAATAATTTAAAATTAATTCACTTATTTCATCAGGCTCGTTTGGTCTTGAGGTAGAAAGTCGCCCTGCTGTGCAAGCTGTCACGCGATCGACTCCCGGCGTGGGCAACAAAAATATTTTTTATTGTATTTTACACTCAATATTAGGATACCGGCAAACAGTTATTTCTTCGTATTACATTTTTTCATGAATAATCTTTGGCTGGGAAGACCGATCCCGTAGTACAGACAAAGTATGTTAAAGGAACCGATGAACTATTTAGTTACAAGTTACAGTATTATATTAGCTGCTAGCAATCATTTTATTTAAATGGACTCTGGCTGGATAGGGCCCCAGTTTGAATTGCAGCCAGGGGCCCCGTGCAGTCTTAATCCGCCCCTTGTTGGGTGATACTATTAACTCTTTCCCTGATCAATGATATAACAACCTAACAAACATTTGCAATTGTTTTTATCACAAAAACTTGCTACATGCATTTAATTAGGTTACGTTACTATTTTTATATTAAAAATTTTAATTTTGTGCGATATAATGTTGTTTAGCCTGTATAAAATTGACTTCCGATGCTAGATCCGATAATATACGTAATTATACACAAAGTTATATTAAAATATAAGTTTGATAATTTGTCTGCCCTTAAATAAAAAAATTTCATAATTCCTTTAGTAATTTGGCAAGGATTGAACTTAAAATTTATTCTAAAAGTTCACCCCAGGTTATGCTTAAAAGCATATTAACAGTGGCTAATGTAGAGTTAGTTCGACCTCGGTTTTCGTGATATAGTTGACGCCTGCCATTACCAATGAAAAGTAACCTTAAAAATTTCACAAAGTTTTCCCTCTATGTAAAAATAAATGTGCCGCCAATTAGCCTTAACTTTAATCTTACATATAAACAATATAAAAGCCCAAGTCACTCACTGTCTCCGTAACGCAGAGGAACATAGTACAACAGTCCATAACAGTTAAAAAAGAAATGTATCATTTTGGTTTCGAGATTAACAGAGATTGTGGTGTTTCTCGCATTAAAATATTATATGACGTTAATTACCCAAACAATCAATATACATAATTCCCGTTGTCTGTATGGATGTAATGCTGTTAGGTGGTGCTGCGATCGATTTTGTTGTATAGTGCTGTTAGGCGCCGCTGCGATCGATTTTGTTTTATAGTGCTACAAATTTTAGAAAGCAGCGCACCAAATTACTGCAACAAAAATAACACTTTTCGAACGTTCCGCATAAAATTGTTCAATATGATGATAAATGAATCAAATAAAAATAAATAAAATAAATGAAAAGTTCTGTATTACGTGTATTTATTTTGAAAACTTCCGTCATTTTTGACGGGTGATACACTAGTCAATATACATAATTCCCGTTGTCTGTATGGATTTAATGCTGTAAGTTGGCGCTGCGATCGATTTTGTTTTATAGTGCTACAAATTTTAGAAAGCAGCACATCAAATTACTGCACACAAAAAAAAACACTTTTCGAATGTTCCGCATTAAATTGTTCAATATGATAATAAATTAATCAAATAAAAATAAATAAAATAAATGAAAGTTCTGTATTACGTGTACTTATTTTGAAAACTTCCGTCATTTTTGACGGGTGATACACTAGTAAACAATAATAAACCCCAAGTCCCTGTCTGTCTCCGTAACGCTGAGGGACATAGTGCAGTTAAAAAAGAAAACAAAATTAATTGAAAATATAGACGTAAAAGTCATAATCATTTTGGTTTCGAGATTATCAGGTCGTGTTGTGTTTCTCGCCGTAAAATATTATATGACGGCAATTACCCAAACAATTATAAAAATACTTAGTGTAGTACATTTCAGGAAGTTTAATATTTCGATACTTAGGCTTTTGAAAAAAGTGGCCGCCACAATGCAATTTCCTCTTCGAAAGCCCCGGTTAGTTCTTTTCAATATTTTTTTTTCTTTTTGGCGATCCAAGTAAGCAATCGCCCAAAAGCAATCGCATTTACTATTGAAGAACACATGTAGCATAAAACTGTTTTAATAAGATGAATACTCTTAGTCTTATTAGAAGCAGAACGTAGCAGACTACAAAACGCATTAAAATCACAGCAAACACAAACACACATACACACACATTCTTATACACACAGACTAACACACACGATTGTACACACACACACAAAGTTTGGCATTAAGTTATGCATAGATATTCACCTCAGCACCCTAGTCTTATAGTCATGGCGAAAAACGAGATAATCGATTTCACCTACGATTTAACAACCCTGTCTCATTTTAAACATTTACATTGTTACAAATTTGGAACTAAAGGTCTCTTTTGACTGAAAATTTCAAATTTTAAATTTATTTTCTACTGTTTATTGCATTTCCAATATAAGACTAGTTTTAAAAAGTGTTTTTTATTTATTTTTGTTTTCTACTTTTTAGTCTACGCATTTTACAGTAAGTGCAAAGCCAGCTTAACTTTTGACTATAAATTCCTTATACATGAGACATAACTAAAAGTAGTGATTATGTGTAAATACAACATTTACAGACGGAAACACAATTATTATCTCCCCTGGTTTTAAAACCGGGCGTAGGGACGGTAAGGGGTGTGAACATACACGGTCGTCGTCAACGCGTGAACTGAGCACGTGAAAGAATCATAAACAAATGTTCGGATAGTCCGATCGCTTAAACTTACAAAGCGAATTAATATAAGACTAGTAATAAAACAACCACGTAAAAACAAAGTTTTTGACTATAAATCCCTTATATATGAGACATCACTAAAAGTATTGATTATGTTAAACGCGACAAACATTTACAGACTGAAACCAAAATTATCTCCCCTGGCTTTAAAACTGGGGGGAGGGGTGTGGACATGGACGGGTGGCGTCAACGCGTTAACTCAACTCCTGGTGTAAACCACCTGGTTAAAACACGAGATGTGTTCACCTATGGCTGGCCTGAAGTCAAGTGACCCGTAAAATGTAAGCAATAGTGACTTCTACCTATAGTTTTATATAGATAAACTAAAAATGCATTAACTTAATTACGGTACGTTCGATCGATCTGAAATTTTGATATGATGCATTGTTAGGTGACAAGGTTCTGTGTGCCAAATTTCAGCTCGATGCCTTCATGGGAAGTGGGTCATTTTTTACTTTTGTTTTTCCGCCCGCCCAAGACAGAAAGACAGAGACGGCGGTGCAGTTAATAATTAATATAAGGGATTTAAATAAAACAACCCCATAAAAACCAAGTTTTTGACTATAAATCCCTTATATGTGAGACAGAAATTAAAGTATTGATTATGTTCCAACGCGACAAATATTCACAGCCTAAGACTTAGTGAAATCCTCCTCCACGAGATGTGGTCATTGATGGCTGGCGTGAAGTCAAGTGACCCGTAAAATGTAAACAATAGCTACCGCTACATATAGTTTATATAGATAACTTCAATATGACTTCAATATCTTTGAGTTAATATTTCGTTATATATATATTTATTAAAGGCGTTAAAGCATAGATATGTTTATGTACAGGTTACGATGGTCACATCCCGACTTACGCTGTTTCGTGGTTACGAACGTGCCTGCTTTTTAAAAAAATCTACGCGTTATTCCGTATTTTAAAATATTTCTTTTTTAAAACTTTTTTTCATGGGGTAACGAATTGTGTTCTCTATTTGAAATCGAAAATTTATTGAAAAATATGTATTATTATTATTTCAACCTACAAATTTCGTTTGCGAATTTTTTCTCATAGCGAAGTTTTCAAACAAGTCAGTAAAGCTAAGTACGCTTGCAAGTTCCTTTTTAAAGCTCATTAGAGCATACTCAGTTTGTAGTTGTCCCATGCAAATTTTTACTCATTTTATATTCTTTTCAACTTTGAAAAGGATCGCTCTCAGCTGCAGTTTGATGTCATCATTGAGAGATTGATGCGAAATTAGATATGTACATTTGTAAAGGACTGTGTTAAACTTATATCCTTCAAAAGGTAAATGCATAAAATAAAAACAGGGTATTAGTAGGCCTGACAGGACGTAACACAACAGCGAACGTTTCGGCAAAGAGCCTTCTTCAACGGACAAATAGTACACAAATGAAACGAATAAAACGAAATAATAGAAAAAAAACACTTAGCTGCGGTGAAATCCAAGTAGTCCAGTAGAGATCAAAAGCAGGAAAAATGTTAGCTCTGTGCACGTGTTTTGAGTTTCTTATTGGGCTACTTCATTTTTCTGGGTCTCGACAATACATTTTTAAAGAGTTCTTAAAATTTGACTAATTCTGAAGGTAAGCAGTCTTCGAAATCGCTTGAATATTTTCCATTAACTTGGCTGCTGCCCATCGGATAGCGAAATTGCTGAGCTCTGTTAGGTTTGAAAGAAAGCCAAATTTCTCATGGATGTCTTTATATGTGCCTAAGCGATGTTGTAGGGCTTAAGAAAGTTTGTAAATGATTACCAGAAATACCTTCAACCTTGAATTTTTGTCTGACGCTTTCTTTTTTTAATTTTTTTATAGCATTGAAGATTGTTTATACTCTTTTTTTTCCACGGACTTGTCCTTTCCTTTGTCTTCATAGTAATCAAATTAAGAATGCTGTCTTTTAACAAACTGAAATTTAAAGTAAAATAGCGACTTCCAGTTGTTCAAGTTCCTTTAGAAATCCTTCTGCTTCAAGTCGACAGTCACGTGGCTGATTTTAGTTTGTTGCTAATTTTTACACTTTGCGATATTCTCATGTTATGAGTTATTAAAAGACCTTACAGCATCATGTCAGGCTAACCATCGTGTGTCAGACAAGGCTTTGTTAACATGTATCAATTTCATGTGTTTTTGAGGTACCTGTCAACGATGAGCAGATGCAACAAGCCGGGTATAAAGATTTTGCAGAAGACAAAAAAAATATGACTGCAGCAGGACAACCTGCTGCACTTTACCCAACCAATTTAATAGAATTAGCTGTGCATGGCACATAATGAGCAACACGGCACATCTCATGAAGAATAGCCTGGTTTCCGTTATACTTCCTACTCATATTGGCCGAATTGCCGTATGACTGTCCAAGGCATTTTCATGGATTCATACAAACATTTGCCTGCATCTTTAGTATACACTATAATTTATAATAAGTTTGGGGAACCTTAAAATATTGGGGCCCCTTAGCTTTAGTCCGTTCAGCACCCCCCCCCCTTTTTTAATCCGCCATTGGGGGATGGGGTCACTCGTCTGTGACGATGTGTGACAAGGGGGGGGGAGGTTAATGTGACGTCACATCAAAAACGCACAACTTTAAATAAAAGTTCCACTTTAATATGTGATTGTTTACCATTTATTTAATTGCGTTTTCAATGGCTTCACGCGTGTTACGATATTAGAGTGCAGACTTAAACTAAATATATATATATAAATGACAAAAACATAATTTGAAACATGCTAATTTCTATTGAGAAAATACGGCTTGGGGGGGGGAGTTGTCAAGGCTCTGTGACGTCATATCGTAAAAGAATGGCTGGGGGTCTAAGTTTTTGTGACAAAGTAAGACGTTGGGGGAGGGTGGGGTAAAAATCGACAACCTCACCTGACGTCATTTATGGACGGCCCCTTCAGTCGTGAAGGGGTGACACCATGAGCTACCACCCCGGGTGACACCAACCCAAGTGACGCCTCTGTATGAGACATAACTAAATGTAGTGATTAGGTTAAAAGCGTGTCCTTTTTAAAAAATATTTTTTGAATATTTTATTATTATTAACTTGCTTTCGTTCCTGTCTGTCCGTTATTTTTCAAATTTGCCAACGTAAAATTAAACCTTTTTTGATGGTCCTAGAGATATCAAAATTTTATCACAGATTGATCTTTAATGACAACGCATTGTGTCCAAATTTCAGATCGATCGAATGTACCGTAGTTAAATTATTGCATTTTTAGTTTATCTTTATATAGCATCTGTATCCGATTGCCATTGTTGACAGCACGTGCCTGTTCCCTCCAGCCATCGATGACCACTCCCCGTGTTTACATCAAGGAGAATTCAGCCAGTTTCAGTCTGTAAACAAGCGATGCGTTTAAAGAAATAAAATTTATTTTCGATATACAATTAAGCTAAAAACAAATAAATAAATAAATAGAGGTAAAAAAAAGATTTTTAAAAACAACTTTTTTTTAAGTGGACTAAAAAGAAAAAAATAATTTAAAATTTATAAGTTCAAGTACTTTGATTTAATATGACTAAAAACGTTGGGTGGGTGTTTGGTATAAAAATTAAAGATTTATAATTGAGAAGGCAAAAGAGATATCTATAAGTGAGAGAATGAGTTAACTGCATATGTAAAACCTCATAAGCGCCCGCCCCACGTTCTTAGTCATATTAAATCTAATTACTTGAACTTATAACTTTTAAATTATTTTTTTTTCTTTTTAGTCCAAGTATAAAAACTTTGTTTAAAAAAATCGTTTTTTACCTCTATTCATTAATAAGATTCAGCTGCTGACAACCTTGCAGACCAATGATTGGCTTTGAGTGAGTTTTCACTGTCTGAGATTCCGAAGTCTCTGTTTTTCTTTTACTGAGCATATTTCAAATGCTTTGCCAACAACAGGCGATGTTTCACCGCTGTATGTGTAAGCCTAACATTAGTGTTCATAAGGTAGTGGTTCTTTACCTTGTTGGAGGTACTGAACCCCACCAGTTTTATTTGACAATTTCCCGAACCCTTCTTAATAGGGGTGTGTCATCACGAATCATATGAGTTGGGTGTGAGTCTGGACCCTTGCCGAACCCCTGAGGCTGACTGACCGAACCCCTGAGGTTTGATCGAACCAAGGTTAAGAACCACTTACAAGTTTCCAATTCAAAGTTGACAAAATAATCCTTACAGATGAATTTGAACTTGTTCTCCAGAGTCCAGTGTGACAGCTAATTGTCTTCATTTAATTGCTAGTTCTGTTTTGCGAGGACACACTACCTAAGGAGAATGTTATTTTAACACATTTAACTTTATCTTCTCATTAGCAACTTTTAAACGATTTGATCTGCATACATTAGAAAAATGGTTCAGCTTGGCACTGTTGTGACATAATTGCATAACTGACCATAATTGGATATTCTCTTGCTTGATGCTTCTTGCCACAATATTTTTACTTTTTTTTTGTTACACACCCAGACACACAGACACACACACACAGAAGCACATACAGACACACACATAGACAGACACACACACACACACACACACAATAAAAAGACATATGCCACCAACATTTATTTTAGAATACAAATCTACACAGTAATGTAAACTAAAAATAATTCACAATAATACGGGAGAATAGTAGTAAAAACTAGACTGAGGTGCTTGCTCCTTCTCGCTTAATTATAACTTTAAAAAAATTAATTAATTAAAAATAATATTTCTAATATAATAAAAATTAAATCTCTTGCATATCAAAATGTATTCCAGAAAGTAAAACTCTGTGTTGATTCTCGATCAAGGCTTATGCGTGTCATTTGGTACGATCCGAAACCTACAAGTTGTTTTAGCGCAATACGAATCACTCTTAACTGATGACAAATGTGGCATGTTTTCATGAACATTTCAGCGAGTTCTCTCAGGCCCCAACAGCGCACTGAACCGCGATCAGAACCGATGCTGTATAATATAAGTCTTAGGTAATATTTGTTTAAAGCAGGGCCGTGTTAACGCATAGGCCCATTGGGCATTTGCCCGGGGGCCCACGAGCATAGGGGATCCATGGGAATATTTTTATTTATATATGTTATGTATAGTTATTATTTTTATTCCAGCGGGGGGGGCACTCTTTCTTTGCACAGGGGCCGAACAGTATATCTGTGCCCGGGGGCCCAAAATGGTGTAAAGACGGCTCTGGTTTAAAGCATTTAAAAGGTTTATAGACTCTTTGAAATATAATAACTTACACATTTTTTTAAAATTCTATAAAAAGACTAATTAATTGTTTAAAAGCTAAAACTGACAGGAAAGTGTCCTGAAGCACTATTTAAAACAAGTAATAAAAACTCAAATGAGTATTTACACGCAACTTCCAACAAAGAATTTAAGATTTTTTTTTATTCAAGGGAAATCATTCTAGAGTCACAGCAAGAATGTGTCAATATAATGCGCACCGCACAACAGTCTACCATTTAGCATTTACAAAGTGGGAAAACCCCATTAACTATAAACAATATAATAGCCCAAAACACAGTATCCGTGACGCTGAGGAACATAGTACAACAGTCCATAGCAGTTAAAAAGGCATGTGGTGTTGCTGTCCGTAAAATGAAAAAAAATATGGCGCCATTTTTTTAGCTTGTGTATTTTAATTTTGGAAAAGGGAACGATGTAAAAAGAGGATTTTAGGATTTATAATTATAAAATACTTTGTGTACATTTCAGGACGTTTAATATTTCGTATTTATCAAACAAGGATAAGTTTCTTGGGCTTTTGACAAACAAAAAAAGTGGGCGCCTGAGGCGCCCTACAACCCCTAGTCATTCTAGACTACATAAAAATTTATTTCAAATCAATAATTCGGAAACTAAACAAAACAATTGCTATCTAAAAATTGCTGCTAAAATTACGGGAGTCGAACCAAAAGAGTTTTTTCAAAAATTCCTTCTCCAACATTGTTCTTAATATTAATAGCTATCGTTTGGCCTTTGTTTCAACCCGATAGGTGTTACAAGATACGACCCGCGGCGAAGCATACGCCGCAGACTTGCTCAACATAGTTAGAGCAAAGAACGTGGGGGGGGGTGAGAGAACGGACACAAACAGCAGCACGAAGTAATGGAAAAAAAGCTAGTAAACGTGGTTGTTGTTAAAAAATGAAACCGGCAGAAAAAACCCCTCAAATTTTTGTTTTAATTTTTCCCGTTTGGGCTTGGACCCAGAACTTTTCGCGTGCAAGGAGGACGTGATAACCACTACACTACGAATCACATGTTGTTCTGTGAAGGAACAACGCAACTTGGCGCAAGAAAAGTTGTTGCCCCCCCCCCTTTTTTTTTCCTTTTCATCCCACAACGCTTGCCAAGAGTGATCGGTCGACCCCAGCGAGGGTCATTCGTCCTGCTCATTTGCACATGTTTGTTTAGGCGAAATATATATATAGATTGTTGTCGATAAATTGTCAAAATACTGATATTTTTTCGTTTTTTTAAATTTTCCCATGAAATCCAGTAAACGTTTTCGGTAATTGTTTGCCCCGTGCACATCCCTGGGAGCTCTTTAACATATTTGCAAAAGACACTAACCCTCTATCTGGTATGGTTCAGGAGTAGTTGCTGTTCAAAGCTCGAAACGACAGGCCAGATATTTCAAATATATAAACGCAATTTCCCAGAAGATATATGCGTTAAAAATGTGTTCGGATATAAAAAGATTTATTTGAACCGAATGTAATAAATATCACGAAGCTCTTTATCATACTGGAGTGTTAAATGTTATAAATGCAACTTCTATTTCGTCTTGATATAACGTTTTCGCATTGAAATAAGATAAAATAAAAGCATTATATAACATACATAAATGTAGTTACTAATAAGAAAAATAGATTGAAGAATGAAAAAATAAAAAATCTTTATCTTTTGAAAATGTTTGCTGTCAAAGTTATCATTCACTTTAAGCTAAACGATTACACTTTGATTTTTTTTAAAAAAAAAGAAAAAACAAAGTACCGACAGAGGGAGAGAGAGAGATAGAGAGATAGAGAGAGAGAGAGAGAGAGAGAGAGAGAGAGAGAGAGAGAGAGAGAGAGAGGGGGGGATGGAGACAGAGAGAGACAGAGAAAGACGCAGAGAGCTTTGGAGAGAGAGAAAGGGAGAGAAAGAGAGCTATAGAGAGAGAAGGAGAGAGGGGGAGAGAGAGCAAATTTTGTTTCTACATTGATGAGCAGAATTAATATGGACACAATCTCATTGTTTTCTATTTGCATATCAAGATGACTCGATCCTTCCGAACGACATTAATTTCGGTAAGTACGTTAAATAGCTACCAATTTGTGTAATTTGTTAATAGATTTTAAACACTACGAAAATATGCATGCTGATTAAAACAATGGTGACCTGTGTAAATCTTGTAAACGTTAAAATATATTCTATTCAGTGGCGTCACTAGGGGTGGCGGGGGGGCGGGCCGCCCCGGGTGACACCCATCAGGGGGTGACACCCGAGCCTAAAATTTTACTGTGTACGATTTTATGTCAGAAAACAAAAGATGACAATTTGTTTAATATAGAAAGAAATTAAGAAATACAATGAAATACGTTAAACGCGAAAATTCTTACTAAAAAAATATCAGTTAACTTGCAATAATAAAACAGTCCCAACAAACGAACAACATTAAAACAAATTAGGAAAAAAAGAAAAGAAAAAGTCGCAGCAGAGAGATCTTTAAAAAAGGCTGGAATGAAAGAGGCAGTGTCTTCTGTTTTAAAAGATATAAAGCCATTTGGGCTTGAACACACCGACAGCATGAACGAATCCCACCTCACGACTCCCTCCACCACAGTGGGGTGGGGGGAATACGATTTTTATCGCCCCCCCCCCAAAGAAAAAAATCAAAAGATGGGTTTGCTTTGTTGATGTTTTTCTTGAGGAAAAATATGATTTCAATGTCTTTGAGTTAATATTTTATATATATATATTTATTAAAGGCGTGAAAGCATAGATATGCATGTTTATATACAGGTAGTTCTCCGGTTACGACGGTCCCATCGCGACTTACGCTGTTTAGTGCTTACGAACGCCCCCCGTAAAGAATAGTATTACGCGTTATTCCGAATTTTTAACACAATTTTTCATGAGGTTTACGAATTCTTTTCTCTATTTGAAAAAAAAATTATTGAAAAATATATATGATTATTATTTCAACCTACAACTTTCGTTTGCGAATTTTTCAAATGGTGAAGTTTTCAATCAAGTCAATAAAGCTGAGTAAGCTTACAAGTTCCTTTTCAATGCACATTAGAGAGAGCATATTCAGCCTTTTTCGTCCCATGCAAATTCTAACTCATTATATAATATTCTTTTCAACTTTGAAAAGGATCGCTCTGCTGCAGTTTGATGTCATCATTGAAAGAGAGATGCGAAGTGCGATGTGTACACTTGTAAAGGACTGTGTGAAATATAGCTCATTCAAAAGCAGCACAATTTTTAGCTCTGTGCAAGTTTTTTGAGTTTCGCTTCGTGCTAATTCCTTTTCCTTACACTGAGCCTGGGGCTGGACAATAACTTTTTTAAGAGTTCTGAAAATTGGACTAATTCTGAAGGTAAGCAGTCTTCGAAATCACTCATGAACCTGCATGTGGAAGAAAATCAGAAGCCCCGAGCCTAGTTCTCTTTATGGGTCTTCCCGGAAGACCCCATTAGCCATCTGGCCACCAAAGGGGCGTAACAGCTGAGGACCCCCCCCCCAAAAAGCGGTCGCTTCTGAAGCGGCCACCTGGGCATCCAGGACATACAGTCGAAGATGCCTCCCACTAAGTTGCCCTCACAAGGAGGTGGTGGAATTTCCTACTACGACCCGCTACCACTTTGGCGCCATCCCGGCAAAGCACACGGGTCTCCATGGTTAGGACCGCCGCAGACCTGGGGATCATCAAAGACCTACCTAGGGTGCAACCCCCACTGGAAGGTTTCCTCAGAGCTGGCGTCCAATGCGTTCGTCGCGGCACTTTTTGCTAATCCGTACTGGCGCTCCTGGCTCTAAGCCGGCACCGATCGATGGCGTTGCTAGTAAATTGAGGGGGACGAAACGGTTGCTTCGGATTTACCCGATTCCTTCTTCGAAATCACTTAAATGTTCTTTCATTAACTGGCTGCTGCCCATCGGGTGGCGAAAGTGCTGAGCTCAGTTAGGTTTGTAAGAAAGCCAAATTTCTCATGGATGTATTTATATGCACCTAAGCAATGTTGTAGGGCTTAAGAAAGTTTGTCAATGATTACCAGAAATACCTCAATCTTGAATTTCTTTCTCCAGGAGAATACTGTTTTGTTGAAGTCCCTTTATCAAACTGGCGCTTTCTTTTTTGTTTGATAGTATTGAAGATTGTTTACACTGTTTTTACCACGGACTTTTCCTTTCCTTTGTCTTCATAGGAATAAAATTTAGAATGCTATATTTTAACAAACTCAATGAGAGACTTCCTTTCTAAAATTGTTTCCCGAATTTCAAGTAAAATAGCGACTTCCAGTTGTTCAATTTACTTTAGAAATCCTTCTTCTTCAAGTCGGCAGTAACGTGGCTGATTTTTATTCGTTGCTAATTCTTCCAGTGCTGCGATATTCTCATGGTATGAGCTATTAACGGACCTTACAGCATAATGTCAGGCTGACCATCTTGTGTCTGACAAGGCTTTGTTAGCATGCATAAATTTCATATGTTTTTGAAGTACCTGCCAACGATGAGTAGATGCAACAAGTCGGGTACAAAGATTTTGCAGAAGACAAAAAAAAATCTGACAGCAGTAGAACAACCTGCTTTTCTTTTCACAACCAAATTAAAGGAATGTGCTGTGCACGGCACATAATTAGCTACAATGCACTTCTCAAGAATAATAGCCTGGTTTCCGTTATACTTCCTACTCATTCGCAGCATTGCCGTATGACTGTCCAAGGCATTTTCAGGGATTCGTACAAACATAATGGCTCGCATCTTTATTATAAACTGTAATTTATAAAAAGTTTGGGGACCCTTAAATTATTGGGGGCTTTAGCCCGTTCAGCACCCCCCCCCTTTTTAATCCGCCATTGGGGGGGGGGTCCACGCATCTGTGACGATGGGGTATGAGGAGGGGGGTGTTTAAAAAATTTGACATCACATCAAAAACGCGAAACTTTAAATAAAACTTCCACTTAAATATTTGATTGTTTACAATTTATTTAATTACGTTTTCTATGACTTCACGCGTGTTACGATATTACAGTGCAGACTTACCCTAAATACATATTTAAATGACAAAAAATAATTTGCAACATGCTAGTTTTTATTGAGAAAATACGGCTTGGGGGAGGGGTGTCAAAGCTTTGTGACGTCATATCGTAAAAAAGGGGTGGGGTATAAGTTTTTGTGACAAAGTATGACACTAGGGGAGGGTGGGGTAAAAATCGGCAACCTCGCGTGACGTCATTTATGGACGGCCCCTTCAGTCGTGAAGGGGTGACACCATGAGCTACCGCCCCGGGTGACACCAACCCTAGTGACGCCTCTGATTCTACTCAATGAAATTCTTCATAAAATTAACAAAATGGACAGACTTTATAAACACAAATCTTATTTGAAAATAATAATTTTAGTCGGAGCTATTTATCAATTCTATAGTCTGATAATGACAGGGAATATGTCAAGAATGTAGTGAATAGCCTAAAGAATTATTGGCCCAATTTCAAGGTCGTCGATATTAAATGTCGCCCTCACAAAGTCAGGGCAGCGTCGAAAGGACTAATCAAGACATCAAAAACATTATGTGTGCTTGGATGTGACATGAAACAAGAGTACAGGAGTGAAATAATACCTTTCGTCCAATGTATTAAGAAAATGACTTTTCATTTCTTGGATTAAAAGAACGCTTTATGACTGGCTGTACAGCAGAATTAGACCAACATCTGCACTACCCCTAAACGTTTTTAACAACAGAGAAGGAGCCAGGACTGGGCTTAGAGGCACTTAGGGCCCCTGGGCACTTGACATTTGCCCCCCCAACCAGGGCCGGATTTCTGCTAGGCCTACAAGGCCTAGGGAGCCACGATGGTGCAATCTTTACATAAGCTCAAAAGCCTGGCTTGCATTATCAAAATCCTTTCTCGAAAATAATATTGTAAAAAATATTTCACTACATTTTGCGTTCACATCACATTAGTCAAGTGCGCAGTGCGCAGCGTTTGCTTGTGTTGTTTTGTCATTGTAGAAACCCCGTAACCGCTACAACGGCATCAGTACGCAGATAAAACCAGGTATGTATCGCTGTCACTTTTTAGCCGAACATTAAGCAATGCTGAAAAACGACCTCGACCTTTGCTCATATTTTCGTAGAGCATGGGTGCAGTGTTTTGCGCTCCTTGTAATAACTTGTAAGATGTTTGGGAAATTGGGGTCTCTAGCTAATGAAGGGTTCAACGACTGTGAAAACGCAGTTAAAAGAATGAAGGAATGCGGTGGTCAGGCTTAACTAATTCAATTCAAACGCACATCATCTCTAGCTCTTCTTTCCATCGAAAAGTCAACTTACCAGTCAAATAAACTACGATGAAATAATCACTAATTTTGAAAAGTTAAGCTTCGAACCTTTGATATAGGACATCGGTGAAGTGTTACTTAAATTTACTTTTAATTCTGAGTTTCTATCGTTATGTATGAGATAATGTGTATGAAACATTGACACTATTGTTTTTATTTATAATACACGATACTTCAAGTTTTGCTGTAGTCTTTATTAACGCAACAATATCCCGTTTTATCGAGCAATTTAGTTGGTATTATTTAGGAAAAAATAAACTGAAAATTAGTATTGTTCCTGTCTTATGCATTTTTTATATTCACGCTGTATGACTGTCACTGTCAGACTACGTAATTATTGTCATAAATAAAATAAGAGAAATTCAATTATTTTTTTCTAAGAAATGAAAAAATCGAAAAGCTGAAACGTGTCTATTTATCAAGGGCGCAAAAAATAAATTAGCATAGGGCACCATAAACCTAGTTACGCCTCAGTACACGTACAACCAGTCAACATTCAACGCGAATTCATGATTGTGATAAATGCGCCATTCCTATCAGGTCCTTCCAAACCTATCCAACTCCACCAGTCTCCACCCCCACATCGTCCGATGTAATCGGACAAAAAAAGGCAATGTGGCCAGATAGTCCTTTCTAAAGGTGCCTACACTCTCTCTGCACCCACTCGATCTATTTACCTACCCCATAACCCTCGCCAGCACCCGAAGTGCTGTGATTGCCACTGAGTCTAGCCTTCGTTACATGTCTTAATGAAACCCTCGGACAAAATGTAAACAACAATGACGTGACGTTCAGTTAGGTCATACGGGCCCAGCAGCTTGAATGTTATTGTCTGATAGGCGGCGGTATTAACTAGTGAAATTTATTAACTTTAAACACTGACAACTTTTATACGTCTTATTAGAATCAGTATTTCTTCGAGGGAGTTCTTCGCTTGTTAAAAGGAACACAAGAAACAGAAGTGAATGGAAGGGTGCGGGTTTTTAATGGTTTCAGTGCCTGCGAGGTGCGTTGCTCAGCATCTCCACACCTTTAAAAAAAAACAGGAAAGAAAATAAAAATATAATTTCATTTATTTTTGTTATTACAATAAAAAAACTTTGAACGACTTGAATATATACATTTTAAAACCTAATAATAAATTTGGTCCTTTTTAAGAATTTTTGAGATAGGAGTGGAAATACTGTTTTAATTTTTTTATGGATAATATACCAACAATTAATTTTTTTAACATTATAATAAAATACAAAGAAAAAATAAAAACATATCACTATGCAGAAACGAAGGGGTCGAAACGTCCGGGATCGAAACGTCATCGGTTCGAAACGTCCTGTGGTCAAACTGTCCGCGGTCGAATCGTCCGGGGTCGAATCGTCCGTGGTCGAACCCGTCCGTGGTCGAACCCGTCCGTGGTCGAACCGACCGGGGTCGAAACGTCCTGGAGTTGAATCGTCCTGTGCTCGAACTGGCAGGGTCGAACTGTCCGGGGTCGCATCGTATGCGGTCGAAGTGTCCGACAAACCATTAAACAATAGCAAAACTCTAATCCAAACTGATTCACAAAATTACTGGAATATATTACTTAAATATGTCACAAAAGATAATCAGGTTGCATTCCTAAATTAAATGAAATCTTCTAAAGACATTTACTTTTAAATTTAAAACAATATTTTTGACAGAAATCTGATATTAACATTTTTTAAAATATTTCAATTCGTACATTATTTACGTACAGAATGAAAAAAAACAACACTCTTTCCGAATTGGATACCGGATTTAATTTGTAAGCCAATTATTAATTGTATTTCTTTTGTGTATGTTCAGTTACTTTTACTCCAAACCCTGAGACACCCACTTCGACCACATTCTCCTCAAACACTGAGATAAATGCTACAGTGAGTGATCCCACGTCTTCAACGACAGCTAATCCCTCAACATCATTTGAAAGTAAGTATTATATATATATTAGGGCTGTTATCGATTAATTTAAATTTATCGTTAACTTTTGAAAAATTATCGATTAATTAATCGATAATTTCGATTAAAGCCAAAAAGAGAAATTTATGACGTCATTAAACTGAAAATTTGTCACGGAAATTGAAAATTAAGAATATTTTGAACTAAATTTTATGACACTGTGTTGATACTTGATCGGATGTTTGTGCTGAAGGTGGTACGTCAGCGATGTATTTGATCCTTTAAAAGAGAATTGTTTATGGCAGTGAACACAGTAAACTTTTTCACCATCTTCGACTTTGCCATCCGCATTTAGCTTAAAAACAAAATTTTTGCTGAACTTTCTAGTTATAATATAACATGTTTAAATCTAACTTCGCTGATGCTGTCAGACATTTTTAGTTGACGTCTGCCGTCCACATAAAGTAATCAAATAAATTATAGTTTGTACGTAAAAAAATATATAAATTATTATTAATTATCAATATATTAATTATTTATTAATAAAAATTTTAAAATATAAATATTTTCTTTAATTTTAATCGATTAAAATTATTTTAATCGATAAAACTTTTAACGATTAATCGAGAAATTGATCGTGAATTTCCGCAGCCCTAATATATATATATATATATATATATATATATATATATATATATATATATATATATATTTCAGCTGAAATCTATTTATTTTGGGAAAAATGCACTTTTTTAGGGCGCCTACAGCGCCGACCTTTTTTAAAAGCCCAGCTAACTTGTCCTTGTTTGATAAATACGAAATATTAAATTTTCTGAAATGTACACAAAGTATTTTATAATAGGGGTTGTAGGGCGCCTACGGAGCCCCATTTTTTTGTTTATATTTTATAATTAACCATCATCAGATCCTCTTTTTACATTGTTCCCTTTTCCAATATTAAAATATGAGCTAAAACAATTACGTCATATACTTTTTTTTGAACAGTGCATCTTTAATTTGCACACCTTTTGATGCATTGGTGCAGTAATTTGGTGCGCTGCTTTCTAAAATTAGTAGCGTCACGGACAGACACTACAGACGTGACATTGCAAATTATATTGTTTAATATATATATATATATACTAGAAAAATACCGGCACTTGTAGCGGGAGTGTGCTGACCCTTTTTTTTAAAGTATTAGTTGCTGGTTATTACAATTTTTATTTTCCAAGTTAAATTTCAGATTCATCTATTTATTTACAATCTTATGAGAAACGGAGATATGCCATTTTACCGCGTGAGTTGTTTTCACTTAATGCAGTACCTTTTAACATAACTTTACTATTTAAAAGATATGATTTATTAAATAATGATTCTTGACGACCATAATAACTAAATTTACAATTTCATTCCCATTTGTACAAAATTAACATAACATATAGGTTTTCCGAAAGAGCTCTACCACCCTCGTCACTAAAAAATGTAATATATATAATTACGAAACTGCATCGTATCAAAATTGTAAGTTATATAATATGTGTAACCACGTCTATGAGATAAAGAACATGTGGCACTATCCCTTTAAAAGGCAACAGCTAAGTGACTCATAGCACAAATAAACAAAATTATAAATGTACTTTCTAAAATACTTTTTTTTTAAACGGTCGTATTAAAATGATATCAAAAAAATGTGCACACCATATTTAGACAATATAGAAAGCTGGCCGCATAAAATAAAGTCTTGTTATAAAGTAAATGTACTGGACCAACATAACTCCTCCTTTTGACATATTCAAAATTATTCCAACAGGGAAATAATATTTAACATTTTTTATGTCTCTATATTTTACGATTTATATTTACAGTTTATAAGCAATGTGTATAATTTCAAAAAGGTATCTTTTTTTTTGTTCCCTTTTTCGGATAAGGCATCATATTTTGTAAATTGTATTCAATGCACACACACACCAGATTTTATATCTGAAAAATAAAATAAAAATGAAAAAAAAAGATTCAACCGTCTGTTAATAAGTGCATCTTAAAAATGATTAAAAGGCAATTCTAGAAATGGCCTATGCTACTCTGAATACAAATGAATGAACATAAAAACATATTCAATTCCTAATTCATATTAATTAAGCGTTTTCAGGATCACTTCATTAAATTTAGTCAAGTTTTGTTAATACGTTCGGTAGCGAAAGTTTATAATGTATAGTGTATATAAAGCTTAAGTAAACTGTTTTAAAGTGTAAATTTATTTGACATAGGCCATCACTTTCAACATAAAATAAACTCGCTACATCTATGGTTTTTATTTAAATGTCGAGTTATGAATTAAAATTTTAAAAATCCCAATTTTATTAATTGCATGTAAAATATTAATCCAATGCATCGTGAAAATATTTAAAATTAAAATAATTTAAACGCATATGTAATATATAAAGCTCAGTTGATATTTTTATGTTTGTTTGTTTGTATCCATTAAAAAAAAAGGCCACTGCTTTGTTGACATTTTTCCAAAAGATCTCTGTCACTGTCGTCACTAAAAAAGCTCTTATATATTTACGACACTGCATCGTAACACAATTGTAATTAATACAATATTTGCAACAGCGTCTTATGAGATAAAGATAATAAAGATAAATAAAGAAATTAGGCTATATTCCTAATTTTAAAAAAAACAAACAAAACAAATCAATTTTATATTAAAAACGCATATGAAACAATGACAATAATTGATTTTTAACCCCTTCGGACACGGACTTACAAATTTCTTCAAAAAAATTATTTGATGGTTGGAAAATGATATATGGGACATACTGATATTGCCATAGTAAGATTTTGACCATTGGTTATGTAATATGCAAATTAGAGCATGTGCACATATGTACACACCGTGTCTCAATTAAGTTTAAAAAAAATTAAACATTTTATAGGAACATTACAATAATTTCAGAATATCAAGAAAATTATAAATAAAACTCAATGTTTTATTATTTCAATAGTTATAAATATTGTTAAAAACATTTTTCATAATATTGTAATTTATTTAACAGAAAAATATTAAGAAAAAAATTGTTAAATGTATAGATAATAGTTGCGTACATGTTTATTGTTGTGGAACATTAAAAAATTATTTTAAAAAACAGGTCTTTCAATGTTTTCAACACAGATAAAGATTACAATTTTTACATTACACCTACAACAAGTTTTAACATTTATATTATTCTAGTTTTCAACTTTGGCCAAACTCTTAAATGTAGATGAGAAAATTACCTAACTGATCATTTCTAACCTCTGAAATTATACTTTCTCACTCGAAGATCTAATTAATTCAGGTGGTAAGAGCATTCAATCAACAAAAACTGCTAATACTTTGGGCTAACAACGGGTCAGCAAAGTTGGGGTGTAGCCAGGCAAGCTTTCATCAACATGTTTACCAGCTCACTTCTTCAGTAGATCAAAAATATTAATTAGAGGAACCTCTATGAACTTCAATGTCACCATACTCTATAAAGAGGAATTTAAAAGAGCAAACAGTCTACAAAATAAAATGAACAAACTGGCCATATTCTTTTTTTTTATCGTTAATTCTGTACTTCATTTTAAGAAAATCCATTTTGTCCACTCCACACATAAAGTCATCATAGACCCGAATGCACTTCGGCCATCAACAAAAATAAAATCCTTGCAACTTTCACCTAAGTGTCAATTTTGTCCAACCATTTGATCATACAAACATCTCATTCTGCTTTAATTTTATAGTCACTTGATACACTGCCATCGTTTTCAGGTCTTTTTCTGATTTCAGCACACATCACACATCACATCAACCGTTTGGATTTCACAATACCTAAAGAAAAAGTATTAATTTTTAAAAACTCTTAAATTCCTTAATTAAAAATAGTGTAAACAAAATGGAATCATTTTCTGATCAACTAAATTATATTTCTCACTGGGCACCTGTAAGCAACGTGCCCTTATTTCCGAGGTCACTCTGCAGTAAAATTGTGTAATCTGTTTCGAAGCAGTGTATATCAATTCACAGGCATGACATCTGCAACTGACCAAACTCTGGCCACTATTTGCCAAAACATTCCAATCCTTGGAAATAAGTAAGTTTATCATGATAATGGTAATTGCAAATAAAATATTGAACCCCCTCGGTAGAAGTATTTAAAGTTTTTAATATCAAGTTTATCTTGACTGGTTGCATCAGGGTTAAATGGTTGTCTATTTTACTGAGAGGGCAGCTCCTGGTGAGCTAGTGTAGCAGTGTTGACCTCACCATTGTCGTCTTCATCAATCAAGATATCATTACTTTAGGCTCTTCATTAACACCGCTGTACATTTCATCACCCGAGTCATCTCTGCGATATGATTCTGAGAGGTCCAATCTTCGAGGTGATCTCAAACATAGTCGGACAGTCAACAGCAAGACGTTGACTTTGTCATTGCTGTCAACCTGCAATAAAATTATAAAAATAATAAAATAACATTGACTGTAACTGATCTAATAACAGGCATTCAAGGTTGAAATCTCATTCTCCATAAATAAAAAAACACACTTTCTTCCACTTGTAGGATTTATTATATAATCAATAACATCGCTACTATTAGTATTAGTATTACTAATTAATTAATTAATTAATTCACATTTTAAATATTATAAAAACGTTTAGAATAGTTAAATTGAAAAAAAAGTGTTCAATACAAAACACAACAATAATATATCTACAATGAATCAAGGCTTTTTTACTATTATTACTAACTTTCAAACGTATAACCTATTATCGACTTTACTCACTTGAAACACACTGTGTACATATGTGCACACCATTTTTCAAAAATTATTTTAGGCACGCAAATATGTTTATAAATTTAAAATGTATACTTTCACACACAATAACATTAAAACTATCGTATCAATGTACTTTAAGATAGGAATTCAAGCTTTAAATAAAAAATACAAATTCATAAAAAACTCACCAGATCGCTGTTTTGGGTCGCAATCTTCAGTCATAGTAAATAAAATTATAAAAACTTCAGATAAAAAAATTTCCGATTAAAATGATGGATTGGTTGTCAGTGTTTATCGAAAATAGCGAAACAATTAAAAATAATTATTTCTAAATAATGGAAAAAAAATTTGAAGTCGTGTGTACATATGTACACATCGTGTCCGAAGGGGTTAAAATGGCCTATGTTAATCCATCATCAAAGGAATGAACATAACATATTCAATTCGCAATACAAAATAATTAAGCGTTTTCAGGATCACTTTATTTAGTTTAATCTTCTTATGTTAATAGGTCCGGTAGCCTAAGTTTAAATAGTATAAGTGTATAGGTTATGTAAAAAAACAATAGCTTATGTAAAAGACAAACAAAATATAAATGTTATATTAATAGGACACAGCTAAATTTAAGATGCATACACGAAAATGTGCACACCGTAATCAGGCGATAAAAGATTTTAGAACGCGCACAGTTAAAAATGAAGCCTTGAAAAAAATACTGACACAATTATTACATAAATAGATTTTTATTAAATGTCGAGTTATGGAACAGAAAATAATTAAAATAAATTCGCAATTAAATTTAAACATGTAAACAATTAAATATAATGCATCGCGTGGCAGTTGTAATTAAATATGTTTACGTGTCTATCTAATATATAGAAAGTAACAGTAAAGAAAATGACAATTCTTTGTACTACACAGCTCAAATTATGAAGCGTACACGAAAATGTGCGCACCGTAATTAGACATTATAATACTTTTGAATGCGCACCGCTGAAAATAAAGTATTGGGGGGAAAAACGTCACCAAAAGTAACTCGCTTTGAACGGCATTTGAACGTCCGCGTAAATTTGTTCAATACAAAAATGAGGTTAAATTTTTTATTCTTTGTCTCTGCATTTTCTGATTATTTAATTTACGGCATTCGGGCAAAAGGGACAATTACAAAAACTAACTTAAAACCACCTTCAGTGTAAAAGAAACCGTTCTGCCGAATTTGGTCCCCGTCCGTCATTTGGTTTTTCCGTGGCTGTCTAACAGAAAGTCGAAAAGTGAAACATACAAACATACAAACATACAAACATACAAAGATACAAACATACAAAGATACAAACATCAACTGAGCTTTATATATTTTTTCTAGTATATTATATATATATATATAATATATATATATATATATATATATATATATATATATATATATATATATATATATATATATATATATATACTAGAAAAAATACCCGCACTTTGTAGCGGGAGTGTGCTGACCCTTTATCCAAGTATTAGTTGCTGGTTATTACAATTTTTATTTGCCAAGTTAAATTTCAGATTCATTTATTTAGTTAAAATCTTATGAGAAACTGAGATATGCCTTTTTACCGCGTGAGTTGTTTTCACTTAATGCAGTGCGTTTTAACATGACCTTACTATTTAAAAGATATGATTGATTAAATAATGATTCTTGCCGACCATAATAAATAAATTTACAATTTCATTCCCACTTGTACAAAATTAACATAACGCATAGGTTTTCCGAAAGAGCTCTACCACCCTCGTCACTCAAAAAATTAATATATAATTACGAAACTGCATCGTATCACAATTGTAAGTTATATAATATTTGTAACCACGTCTATGAGATAAAGAACATGTGGCACTATCCATTTAAAAGGCAAAGGCTAAGTTACTCATAGCGCAAATAAACAAAATTATAAATGTACTTTCTAAAATAATTTTTTTTTAAACGGTCGTATTAAAATGATATAAAAAATGTGCACACCATATTTAGACATATAGAAAGCTGGCCGCATAAAATAAAGTCTTGTTATAAAGTAAATGTACTGAACTACAATATCACCACCTTTTGACGTATTCATAATTGTGATAACAGGGAAATAATATTTAACATTTTTTATGGTTCTATATTTTACGATTTATATTTACGGTTTATAAGCAATGTGTATAATTTCAAAAAGAAATCTTTTTTTTTGTTCCCTATTTCGGATAAGGCATTATATTTTGTAAATTATATTCAATGCAATGACGATAGCTCTTCTGATGAATTACTGCGTTACAAAATGGTGATGAAAGTTCCTGAATCAATTAACCCTCCACAATGATTAAAACTTAGTGAACACCGATATCCGATAATTTCATTCCTTGCCAATCCCGTTTTGTGCATACTGTTAATCTAAGTTCCATGTGAATGATTGTTCAGCTTGGCTGGTTATATTTTCAATTAGACCTGCTCATCACTTGAACCCAATAATGTCAACACACTTGTCTTTTTGAGTATTTGGTTAAAAGATGAACTATTAAGGAGACAATTCAGTGTTATTTAGATTTTCAACAAGAACGTTTAATAAGTGTTACTTACGACATCATAAATTTTAATTTTTGACTTTAATCGAAATTGACGATTAATTAATCGTTAATTTTTCAAAAGTTAACGATTGATTTTAAATTAATCGTTGACAGCCCTATAAAAATAATAATAATATTATTAATAATTAATTATTTTTTTAATAAAATGAAAAAAATATATAAATGTTTCTTAAATTTTAATCGATTAAAATTATGTAATCGATTTTTAATCGATAAAATTTTTAACGATTAATTGAGAAATTAATCGTTAATTCCGCAACCCTACTTTTATTGATTCAGTTGAATTTCTCCCTTTAAATTCTATCAGCGTCTTAAAGACTACACGTGTTTTCTTTCTGAATGTAATCCTTTGCCACGTTGGATCTATAGCAATGAGAATTGTTTGTATGCAGGATTTATTAAATGCCCTTTTCGAATTGTTTTTTTAGTTTCATAGTGCTCTTTATATTACGTAAAATTGTATTAGAATTAAAGTATTACATTTTTCATAAGTAT